>OZ024878.1:22376350-22976350 GCA_964017185.1 Rugalucina vietnamica | reverse complement strand
CAGTATAGTGCACTTATTTGACCCAAAATATTTGAGAACCTACATGGTGAGATTTCGATTTTATTTTCTCTATTTCTTGGGCTCTACCAGGGCTCACTTTGACCCAAATTTGATTGACCTGAATTGCCTCTAACCTTACTTACTGCTAACTCGAATATACTTACCCATACCATTATATACAGTATAGTGCACTTATTTGACCCCATATATCTGAGAACCCACATGGTGAGATTTCGATTTTATTTTCTCTGTTTCTTGGGCTCCACCAGGGCTCACCTTGACCGAAATTTGATTGAACTGAATTGCCTCTAACCTTTCCTACTGGTTACTCGAAAATACCTACCCATACCATTATATACAGTATAGTGCACTTATTTGACCCCAAATATCTGAGAACCCACATGGTGAGATTTCGATTTTATTTTCTCTGTTTCTTGGGCTCTACCAGGGCTCACTTTGACCCAAATTTGATTGACTTGAATTGCCTCTAACCTTACTTACTGCTAACTCGAAAATACCTACCCATACCATTATATACAGTATAATGCACTTATTTGACCCCATATATCTGAGAACCCACATGGTGAGATTTCGAATTTATTTTCTCTTTTTCTTGGGCTTTATCAGGGCTCACACTGACCCAAATTTGATTGACCTGAATTGCCTCTAACCTTACTTACTGCTAACTCGAAAATACCTACCCATACCATTATATACAGTATATTGCACTTATTTGACCCCATATATCTGAGAACCCACATGGTGAGATTTCGATTTTATTTTCTCTTTTTCTTGGGCTCCACCAGGGCTCACACTGACCCAAATTTGATTGACCTGAATTGCCTCTAACCTTACTTACTGCTAACTCGAAAATACCTAAACATACCATTATATACAATATAGTGCACTTTCTTGACCCCATATATCTGAGAACTCACATGGTGAGATTTCGATTTTATTTTCTCTATTTCTTGGGCTCTACCAGGGCTCTCTTTGTTCCAAATTTGATTGACCTGAATTGCCTCTAACCTTACCTACTGCTAACTCGAAAATACCTACCCATACCGTCATATACAGTATAATGCACTTATTTGACCCCATATATCTGAGAACCCACATGGTGAGATTTCGATTTTATTTTCTCTATTTCTTGGGCTCTACCAGGGCTCACTTTGACCCAAATTTGATTGACTTGAATTGCCTCTAACCTTACTTACTGCTTACTCGAAAATACCTACCCATACCATTATATACAGTATAGTTCACTTATCTGACCCCATATATCTGAGAACCCACATGGTGAGATTTCGATTTTATTTTCTCTATTTCTTGGGCTCTACCAGGGCTCACTTTGACCCAAATTGGATTAGCCTGAATTGCCTCTTACCATTCTTACTGCTAACTCGAAAATACCTACCCATACCATTATATACAGTATAGTGCACTTATTTGACCCCATATATCTGAGAATCCACATGGTGAGATTTCGATTTTATTTTCTCTATTTCTTGGGCTCTACCAGGGCTCACTTTGACCCAAATTTGATTGACCTGAATTGCCTCTAACCTTACTTACTGCTTACTCGAATATACCTACCCATACCATTATATACAGTATAGTGCACTTATTTGACCCTATATATCTGAGAACCCACATGGTGAGATTTCGATTTTATTTTCTCTATTTCTTGGGCTCCACCAGGGCTCACCTTGACCGAAATTTAATTGAACTGAATTGCCTCTAACCTTTCCTACTGCTTACTCGAAAATACCTACCCATACCATTATATACAGTATAGTGCACTTATTTGACCCCAAATATCTGAGAACCCACATGGTGAGATTTCAATTTTATTTTCTCTGTTTCTTGGGCTCTACCAGGGCTCACTTTGACCCAAATTTGATTGACCTGAATTGCCTCTAACGTTACTTACTGCTTACTCGAAAATACCTACCCATACCAATATATACAGTTTAGTTCACTTATCTGACCCCATACATCTGAGAACCCACATGGTGAGATTTCGATTTTATTTTCGCTATATCTTGGGCTCTACCAGGGCTCACTTTGACCCAAATTTGATTGGCATGAATTGCCTCTAACCTTACTTACTGCTAACTCGAAAATACCTACCCATACCATTATATACAGTATAATGCACTTATTTGACCCCATATATCTGAGAACCCACATGGTGAGATTTCGAATTTATTTTCTCTTTTTCTTGGGCTTCATCAGGGCTCACACTGACCCAAATTTGATTGACCTGAATTGCCTCTAACCTTACTTACTGCTAACTCGAAAATACCTACCCATACCATTATATACAGTATATTGCACTTATTTGACCCCATATATCTGAGAACCCACATGGTGAGATTTCGATTTTATTTTCTCTTTTTCTTGGGCTCCACCAGGGCTCACACTGACCCAAATTTGATTGACCTGAATTGCCTCTAACCTTACTTACTGCTAACTCGAAAATACCTAAACATACCATTATATACAATATAGTGCACTTTCTTGACCCCATATATCTGAGAACTCACATGGTGAGATTTCGATTTTATTTTCTCTATTTCTTGGGCTCTACCAGGGCTCTCTTTGTTCCAAATTTGATTGACCTGAATTGCCTCTAACCTTACCTACTGCTAACTCGAAAATACCTACCCATACCGTTATATACAGTATAATGCACTTATTTGACCCCATATATCTGAGAACCCACATGGTGAGATTTCGATTTTATTTTCTCTATTTCTTGGGCTCTACCAGGGCTCACTTTGACCCAAATTTGATTGACCTGAATCGCCTCTAACCTTACTTACTGCTTACTCAAATATACCTACCCATACCATTATATACAGTATAGTGGACATATTTGACCCCATATATCTGAGAACCCACATGGTGAGATTTCGATTTTATTTTCTCTATTTCTTGGGATCCACCAGGGCTCACCTTGACCGAAATTTGATTGAACTGAATCGCCTCTAACCTTTCCTACTGCTTACTCGAAAATACCTACCCATACCATTATATACAGTATAGTGCACTTATTTGACCCCAAATATCTGAGAACCCACATGGTAAAATTTCGATTTTATTTTCTCTGTTTCTTGGGCTCTACCTGGGCTCACTTTGACCCAAATTTGATTGACCTGAATTGCCTCTAACCTTACTTACTGCTTACTCGAAAATACCTACCCATACCATTATATACAGTATATTGCACTTATTTGACCCCATATATCTGAGAACCCACATGGTAAGATTTCGATTTTATTTTCTCTATTTCTTGGGCACTACCAAGGCTCAGTTTGACCCATATCTAATTGACCTGAATTGCCTCTAACCTTACTTACTGCTAACTCGAAAATACCTACCCATACCATTATATACAGTATAGTGCACTTATTTGACCCCATATATCTGAGAACCCACATGGTGAGATTTCGATTTTATTTTCTCTTTTTCTTGGGCTCTACCAGGGCTCACTTTGACCCAAATTTGATTGACCTGAATTGCCTCTAACCTTACTTACTGCTTACTCAAAAATACCAACCCATACCATTATATACAGTATAGTGCACTTATTTGACCCAAAATATCTGAGAACCCACATGGTGGGATTTCGATTTTATTTTCTCTATTTCTTGGGCTCTACCAGGGCTCACTTTGACCCAAATTTGATTGACCTGAATTGCCTCTAACCTTACTTACTGCTAACTCGAAAATACCTACCCATACCATTATATACAGTATAGTGCACTTATTTGACCCCACATATCTGAGAACCTACATGGTAAGATTTCGATTTTATTTTCTCTATTTCGTGGGCTCTACCAGGGCTCGCTTTGACCCAGATTTGATTGACCTGAATTGCCTCTAACCTTACTTACTGCTTACTCGAAAATACCTACCCATACCATTATTTACAGTATATTGCACTTATTTGACCTCATATATCTGAGAACCCACATGGTGAGATTTCGATTTTATTTTCTCTATTTCTTGGGCTCTACCAGGGCTCACTTTGACCCAAATTTGATTGACCTGAATTGCCTCTAACCTTACCTACTGCTAACTCGAAAATACCTACCCATACCATTACATACAGTATAGTGCACTTATTTGACCCCAAATATCTGAGAACCCACATGGTGAGATTGTGATTTTATTTTCTCTATATCTTGGGCTCTACCAGGGCTCACTGTGACCCAAATTTGATTGATCTGAATTGCCTCTAACCCTACTTACTGCTAACTCGAAAATACCTACCCAGACCATTATATACAGTATAGTGCACTTACTTGACCCCATATATCTGAGAACCCACATGGTGAGATTTCGATTTTATTTTCTCTATTTCTTGGGCTTTACCAGGGCTCACTTTGACCCAAATGTGATTGACCTGAATCGCCTCTAACTTTACTTACTGCTAACTCGAAAATACCTACCCATGCCATTATATACAGTATAGTGCACTTATTTGACCCCATATATCTGAGAACCCACATGGTGAGATTTCGATTTTATTTTTCTGTTTCTTGGGCTCTACCAGGGCTCACTTTGACCCAAATTTGATTGACCTGAATTGCCTCTAACCTTACTTACTGCTAACTCGAAAATACCTACCCATACCATTATTTACAGTATAATGCACTTATTTGACCCCATATATCTGAGAACCCACATTGTGAGATTTAGATTTTATTTTCTCTTTTTCTTGGGCTCTACCAGGGCTCACTTTGACCCAAATTTGATTGAACTGAATTGCCTCTAACCTTACCTACTGCTTACTCGAAAATACCTACCCATACCATTATATACCGTATAGTGCACTTATTTGACCCCATATATCTGAGAACCCTCATGGTGAGATTGTAATTTTATTTTCTCTATGTCTTGGGCTCTACCAGGGCTCACTTTGACCCAAATTTGATTGACCTGAATTGCCTCTAACCTTACTTACTGCTAACTCGAAAATACCTACCCATACCATTATATACAGTATAGTGCACTTATTTGACCCCATATATCTGAGAACCCACATGGTGAGATTTCGATTTTATTTTCTCTAATTCTTGGGCTCTACCAGGGCTCACTCTGACCCAAATTTGATTGACCTGAGTTGCCTCTAACTTTACTTACTGCTAACTCGAAAATACCTACTCACACCATTATATACAGTATAATGCACTTATTTGACCCCATATATCTGAGAACCCACATGGTGAGATTTCGATTTTATTTTCTCTGTTTCTTGGGCTCTACTAGGGCTCACTTTGACCCAAATTTGATTGAACTGAATTGCCTCTAACCTTACCTACTGCTTACTCGAAAATAGACGAAAGTGATCATTTTATGCAATTTGTATTAAAAGTAGCATTTTGAGATTCAACCATCACAATAAGGGTCTGCTATTTTGTTTAGTTTGAAAATCGAAGACGGCCAGTTTCTTGCTACCCTACATTTTAGCAAGTTTCTTTCTGATCTAAATTTGGCCAGTTTGACCCGTGGCCGAAAAGAATAGGATCTGAAACTACGTGTAGTTCAAAAGATTCGTGGTCGAAAAGACCAGGGATCGAAACGATCCGGAGCCGTAACGATCCGATGCCGAAAAGACCCTGGGTCAAAACGACACAGGGTAGATACGACCAGAGACTGTAATAACACTGTATCGACAGGGCAGATGACCGAAGCGACCCAAGACTAAAAAGACGCGGGATCGAATCGTTACTGGGACAAAACGACTCGATGCCGAAACGGACAGGGGTAGAAAAGTCTCAGAACAGAAAAAACGGTACCGAAATGACAGGGGATCGCAACGACCCGAGGCCGAGCTAATTTGGGTCGAATTGACAAATTGACCGGGGCCGCAACGACCTGCGGCCGAAGGGATACGGTGCCGAAAAGACCCTGGATAGAAACAACAACGTGTCGAAAAGACCCGCGATTGCAATAAAACGGTATCAACAGGGCAGATGACCAAAGCGACCCAAGACAGAAACGACCAGTGGCCGAAACGACGGCTCCTTAAAAGAAACGGGATCAAAACCACACGGAGTACGACCCAGGGCAGAAAAAATCGGGACCGAAACGACCGAAACGGCCTAAAGACAGGAAAAGATCCGGGGCCGAAACGAATCGGGACCGAAATGAGACTGGACGGGAAAGACCCTGATCGAAATGACATGGGTAGAAGCGACCGGAACTGACTGTGGTCGAAATGACCCTGGACCGCAAATACCGGGAACCGAAACGACCCGGTACTAAATCGGCCCTTGGCCCAAAAGACCCGAGACTGAAACGACTAGGCGCCGACCAATGTCGGAAACGACTCGAAACTGAAACGACTATATCAGAAAAAAAAAAAAAAAAAAAAAAAAAAAAAAAAAACAGCCCGGGGCTGAAAAAACCCTGGACCGAAAAGACATAACCGAAACGACCAGGGAGGAGTCGAAACGAACCAGGACAGTTAGGTCGCATGTAAAATGCACCAGTAATACTGCTTTAAAACCTACTGCTAGCAGTAGAGAACCTACTGCTAGCAGTAGAGCTGTTACTGCTAGCAGTAGAGCACTTACTGCCAGCAGTAGCTACTGCTACTGCTACTGCTACTGCTAACTTCATACCGGTGTTCTAATTATAGAACAAATATCTGCGCGGGAAGCCGGGGAAATTAGTCACATGTGTTTCCTAAACCTATTGCCGATGCAGGCTTTCGCCTTCATAGGCTTTTGATACAACTAATTAATAGACTTCATAAAGATACGTTGCAGTATCTGGCATTTTGGGTCTTGTGGAGGCGAAGTCGGAAATTTTGTTTTTAACATTTTTACATTGTTTATTATATTTAGAATCCATGTCCAAGAGCTTTAATAAATAGCGCTAACGATTAATGAGAAAATTAGAAAAACACACATCACCCTCAAGTTGCATCTTAGGGTTTTTTTAATTGGTAACTTGGAAAAACGATTGTAACATTGAGTTATAGTGTCCTGTTCTGTTGTTGTTTACAGCGAATGTTGTCTAAATATTACAGAATCGGAAATTTCGAAACTTGCCAGAAATTTCCTACCTTTCTTACTAGATGGCGTTTTCAAACTAGTGACCAAGTGCGCAAAATCCAATTAACGTCACATGCAGTTTTGTGACGTGAACTTTAATTCAAGTTTTGTGACGTCAATGTCGTACCTCAAACAAGACACAAATTCGCAGAGAACGTCACATATTAGCGACGCGAAGCCTCGCTCTTATGGTAGAAGGCGGTAAAAAGGTTCTGTTCTATTCTGTCCTTCTGTACATGGACAGAAAAAATCTCTTGTCAACCGGAAACGGAATTCGCCCGGTTAATTTACATAAACCATAAGGAAATATTATTCATTGGTCAGTACAACTAATCCGCACGCATTTTACAAATGACGTCAATGTCAAAATGCATTTTACAAATGACGTCAATGTCAGCCATTTTGAATTTTACTTTGACGTCATCGTGACGTTTCAACACGCGCTGCATTATACTTATTGATCAATTAACTTTCCATATATATAGTTTGACGTCATCGTGAAGTTTCAACACGCGCTGCAGTATACTAGTTGATCAATTAACGTTGCATACATGTATATGGAAATGGTCAGAAATCATTTCTCCGTAAAACTACGACTATTTGAACATATAAATGTACAGACTACAGAGGAGCAAGTTAAATGCTGTGTATTGATAGAATGACAGCTGGAAGTTTGAAACGAGAATAAACATGCTTAAACGGACAAATCGGTTGGATTTTCTTTTTCTAAAAGCAGAATAAACGTGTTAGTAACGCATCAGTGAAGTGTCTTCTGGATTTATCATAACAAAAAGTTGGAATTATTGATTTCACTTTTGATAAAATAAATGGGCTCGCAACGAAGCGATTTGGAATATATGTGTAATATAGCTTAGTGAGGGCTCGCAACTACCTTCTCCTCAGATCCCTAACAACAAATGGTCCTTCTCCTCAGATCCCCGAAACCTCTGGAAGGGTCCCAGGGTGAGAAAGCTGTCATATATGTAACTAATTTTAAAATCAGCTGTGCAATGGCAGTAGAGCGTCGCAATAAAGGTAGTGCCTAATTTCATATCATGAATTACCAGAAAATTGTAAGATATAAATATATCCATGATGTGTATATTTTCAGGTAAATATTCAAGCTCCAACACTGCTATCGTCCATCTTGAACTTGGTGACACGATCGCCGTTGAAGAGTGCACCGGAAGTGACAGCCTGAATGGTTACCAGTATGAAACTTCCTTTTCCGGTTTCTTGCTGCATGCTGACTAGACTTAATTGTTTACAATGAATCAAACTGTAACACGCGCATATAATTTTCGCATTTTTATAACAATGTTGTTACAAACCAGGTAGTGGTGGATTTAGAGGGGACTCGGGTGGTTCGTTTGAACCCCCCTCTGGAACAAAATTATTACAATTTCATCGGTCAGGTAAAATGTTGCAAACGAAACCCCACTTGGTGGATTTGAACCCCGCCTTCCAAAATCCGGGGAAGTTAAAAGGAAAAGGAACTTTATAAGCTTAAAGCTTTTGTTCTAATCAACCTCAGATTGTGGATATTCCATCAAGAGACAAAAATTGACAGCTTTATATGAACTTGCGTGTAAAGAAAAAATAGAACCTTAAATGATGGTGGTGTAATGTTACTTGTCCACAAGGACATCCCACACATGCCCCTCACTGAACTGGAAATAGCTCGGAGTCAGTTTGGGGAAAAGTTTTTGCAAACAAAACGTCTCACTTTGTGGCTAATTGGTCGATCGACCAGATATCGAGGTATACTTCGATCTTAACTATGGTTGAACTATGGTCCGACTAAACATGATCGAATTTAGTCTAGTCTGGCCAGAGTGACGTCATACCCAGACCATAGTTCAACCAAGCCTTCCACTAAGGTTTCACCGGAACAAGTATGGCCGACAGCGTCGAATTTATTTCCTGACTAGTAATTAATCGATGTGCTACTTTTGGCACTTTTAATTGTTTCTTTGATGCTTGAATTTATTTTTCCGTGTTTTTCAGTCTACGGAAATACTCTCTCTTCTTTGTCTTGAAACTAAAAATATAGAAGACGGCTGTCCATGGGCGCCGCCATATTCACTAGACCATGGATCAATTTGATCAGTGTTAAGCTGAAGCATTCGCAATATCCCCTTCCGGTACTAGACAATGATTCTCATCAATAGTGGACAACGGAAATGATTTATTGAATTCCATGGAAAAGTTTGACAATTTATTCAGAGAACAGCTTGATTAAATCAAAAATATTAATAAAGGCCCCTTTAGTCCATGTCTTAGGTGACTTTAACTTTAGAGATATTGTATGACCTGATAAACTCAACAAATCTGGCCCATCACTGAGTCAGACGGAGGGTCAAATTCTGATAGATATCATTAATGCTCATGGTTTTGGAACAATTAGTCAATTTCCCCACCAGAGAAAGAAATAGTTTGGACTTAATTCTGACCTCTCTTCCTGGCCAGTTTGAAGACATTTATTCCCAGAACAAGCTCAGTGATCATGACATTGTTTCTGGCACATTGAAAATATCCATCCCCCTATAAAGAAATCTAAGAGAAAGGTGTATCGTTATCAGAAAGGTGATTATTGTGAATCTATGAGAGCAGAAACACTAAAATTTGCAAAGGAAAGTTACTTCAACGAACGCTTACTCAGACGCTTGTTCGTTTCAAGAAAATTTCAATGTCATTACATCTTTTATTCAGGAATCGGCAGATAAACATATCCCCTCAAAAACTAGTCGCTCACTTTCCTCTGTCCCTTGGATAACACCTGAAATAAGAGAAGGATTCGCAGAAAAAAATGCAACTCATGCAAAAGCTAAAAATCTGGTAGTGTAAAAATTAGATCTAAATTTGAAACTTTACGGAGAGAAATCAAAGCTGATATCAGGAAGAGCATGATCTTTATGTGAACTACTTGGTAGGAGATTTTACAGGCACATAAACAGTCAGAAAAAAGATACCCATTGTATTCGCCCGTTGAAAAAGAGGAATTGAAGTGGAATTGCACAGTCCGAATTTGAGAAGGCGGAAGAATTTAATGGTCACTAAAAGTCCTGTTTAAAAAGGGCGACAAGTCTCTTGTCCGCAATTACCGCCCTGTTTCCTTGACATGCATTCCTTGTAAGTTTCTTGAACATACTGTATGCTCAAATAGTATGGCCTATCTTGATGAACATGAACTCCTGTTAGATAGGCACTGCGCATTTAGGAAATGGCATAGCTGTGAAACTCAGTTGACTACGGTGATAAATGATTGGGCAAAAATCTTGGACAAAAAGGCCAGGTTGACACTTTTATATTGGATTTTGAAAAAGCCTTCGATACTCCTCCCCATGAACTCCTTAAAAGCAAATTGATTAGCTATGGAATAGGTTGAACAACATTGAATTGGATATTAAATGCTTTACTTTGCTTCAGACAACAACGGATAGTAGTAAAAAGTGTTAAATCGGATTGATCGCCAGTCGTGTTGGGTGTCCATCGAGTCTGAAATAAGACTCTTTGCTGATGATTGTGTTTGTTATCGCGAAATCAAGACTGAAGAGGATACATTGAAACTTCAGAGAGACATCGATCGTTTAGGCAGTTGGACTAGAGAATGGGGAATGAGATTTCAACCTGTCAAATGCAACTGTCTAGAAAAATACAGGCTAATAACACCCTTAAGGGCACTGTACTGGAAAATGTTGAAAGCATAAAATGCTTGGATGTAACAACCACCAACGATTTGAAATGGATACCCATATTTCCAATGTTTGTACAAAAACAAACAGAATTCTCGGATTCTTGAGGAGAAAGTATTCTTGTCCCCCGATGTGAAAGAAGCAGCTTATAAAGGACTGGTGTGGCCTGTCTTGGAATGTGGAAGTTCAGTTTGGGACCCTTACACTCATGGTCTCCAGGAAGAACTGGAAAATTGCAAGGTTTATGACAGGAAATTATGTTTTTGAAACTGGAGGCATCATTGACTGGCATTTTAGGCCAACTGAAATGGAAATCTCTTAAGAAAAGGAGGACGTGTATACTACTATTCAAAGGTCTGAAGGGTAAAGCCAGACTACCTACTAATGACCTTATCCCGAAGAATAGGCGTTGTAGAAATCAACACTCTTTGGCATTTTAGATACCATCAGCTAGCAAAGAAGCGTACAAAGTAGTTTCTTTGAGTGAGGGTCAACTTCCATCCCTGTCGTTGAGGTCCCTCCTGCCACTGAGGTCCCTCCTGCAGCTGAGGTCCCTGCAGTTGCAGTTATAAAGTGAAATATCAAGAGTAGCACATTTGTGCAAAACACGGTGTATAAACAGTAGGATATATTGGAAAATTGAAACTTTGGTGTTGCTTATAAGCTCACCTGAGCCGAAGGCTCACAACGTGGGCTTATAGGATGCCGTGCTCCGTCGTCCGTCCGTAGTCGTCGGTCATCCGTCGTTCACAATTTTACCGATCTTGTTCTCTGAAACCGCTTGGCCACCCAAAGCCAAACTTTATGTGGAGCATCCTTATGAAGGGGGAACGAAAGTTTATACTAATGGTCCAGTCACATGTTCAAGATGGCCGCCATGGCTATAAATAGCAAAAACTCCAGAACAAGAAGGCCTATGATTTTGAAACTTGACATGCTACAAAGTACGGGTATATAAAAAAATCATGACCATGGGGTGACCTTGAGCTATTTTACGGGAAGGTCAACATAGGTCACCCATGCATGTAAATGTGGAAAATTGTTAAATTGTCATTTGAAGGAAAAAACTTAAAGGAAATGGACAAAAATTAGACCCCAGGTGCTGGTCTGCCCCCACCCCGGGGCAATATACATGTATATTACCATAATATTTAACCATCTTCTTCTCTGAAACCACTTGGCCAATTAAACAAACTTCATGTGGAGCATCCTAAGGAATGGGGAATGAAAGTTTATATAAATGGCCCAGGTCACATGACCAATATATAGAAAAATGGCTATAAATAGGAAAAACCTGTATTTTTTTTTTCTTCTCTAGAACCAGAAGGCCTATGATTTCCAAGCATAGCATGATGTATCAGGGAGATGAACTCTACAAAATAAATTCATATATATATATATAATGACCCTGGGCTGACAATGAGCTATTTTACAGCAAGTTCGACATAGGTCGTCCATGCATGGAATAGGGAAAATTGTAAAATGTTTTTTGAAGGGAAATTGTTGAAGGAAATGGACAAAGTGACTGAAGATTAAAAATTCTGAAAATAATTTGAACCCCAGGTCCCCCACCCCGGGCCGATATACATGTAAATTATCATAATATTCAAAGATCTTCACTAGAATGGCTTGGTAGTCAAACAAGATTTTTTGATATATTATCTCAAGTCTCAGATGGGCGTTTACAGGATCATTGGTCCTTCTAGTTTTAATGACCCTATCAATAGAACACTTTATTTGTTACGTCTTCCCTATTCAGGGTTCGGGTCGTCCGTCAGTCCGTCCGTCCGCCCGTCAGTGAGTCAAAAATTATGTCCTTTTTGTAACTTGAGAACCATTCAAAATTTCTAGATGGAACTTCATAGCATTATTGACCAACATAAAAGGACGTGCAGAACACAAAAAATATAAGTTTACGTTGCATATTTTTAGAATTATGACCCTTTGGAAAGTAGTTAATTTTGCATTCTTGTCGTTTATGCTCTGTGACGACTAGACAACCGTTCAAGATATCATGATGAAAATTCATAGTTTTATTAATCAACATGTGTGGATTTGTAGAAAACAAGAACCGTAACTTTTATTTAATATCATTCGAGTTATTGCCCTTTGAAATGGGAAATATCCAAATTCGCAATTTTCCCATGTCCAGTCAGTAACTTGAAAACGGATTTATAAGAAATCATGATGAAACTTCATATGATTTACCATCGTAAGATGACGTGTAGAATACGAGGCATTGATACGAGAACAAATCCCAAAACATATTTGTTGGAGTTTTGGTCTTTTGAAAAGCGCAAAAAGCACAATTTGCGTTCTAGTTGTGTACGCTCTGTTATATAAGAAACGCTTACGATAGCTTAATGAAACTACATGAGCCACTGCATGAGAAAACCAACAATTTGCATATGCAAAAACAAAGGTGCGGTAACCTCAAAGCTGATCAGCGCCTTTGTTTTCGCTACACAGATAGTACAATCCTTCTTCTTCTGAAATCCGAAATTTCAAGCTTCTAGCCTGCTTCTGTGACTGTACAGGCTGGTTTGTGTCAGACCTGGTCGGAACCCAAATTGTTGGTTTTCTCACGCACAGGCTCACATATGAATATCAACCAACATAATACTACCATAACAACTCAAGAACTGTAATTCTGGGTTGTATCATTTTGGAATTATGACCATTTAACGCCTATGAGATGGAAGAATAGAATTTTGCAAAGTCTTTTTGCCCGCCGTGTAGCTTAAAAAACCCTACAACATATCATCTTGAAACGTTGAAGCATTTGTAGCATCAGACGATGTGCCAAAATTAGGAACTATAAAAAGGTACAAGTAGGCAATGGTCAGGAAAGGGCGAAATCAGTAAGAAATTCTCACTCCAAAAACCGAAGTGGGAATAACTAAATTCATGACAATTATATACTTGAACTAAGAAAACCTATTGTATGTCGATTGAAAAGCTATTTCCCAATAGGCGGCCACTCAGTTATATTAACCTGACTTAAATATAAAAACGCATATACATGTACGTAAGGTGCAAAGACCACAATTTTCAGCACCAAGACATAACATTAAGAACCACAACAGAAGTATCCCATTGGCAAGGTCAGTAATATAAAATTACTGGCATATTTTAGTTATGATCCTTTGGAATGAAAAATCGTAGATTTTGCATTGTAATTGTGACCATTTGTAAGTTGTCAACCGATAAAGACAGATTCATGAAATAACAGCATCAGAAGACCTTCAGAACACAAAGGTTGTAACTCTTGATTGCAAGACTCACAGAACACAATAGTTGTAACAATTGATTGCTTATTTTTGCAGTTATGGTTCTTTTTAAATGGAAGATGGTGGATTTTGTCTGTTCTGTAACGAGTAAGCAAATCAATGTTTTGTGTTGAAACTATTTAACCGACTCGTGTTTTTTATATTTATACAGAACACAAATATCGAGAGTATCAAACATGCTTGTACTTTGAAAGTGGGGTCTCAGATTCCATCCCGAGCTTCTTCAGTCCTTCGGCCGAGGTTCACTTAGCTTCTGGTGGGACATTTAGCCCCATAACATAAGCCGCCACGTGGGAAAACCAACAATCTGCATAGGCGAAAACAAAGACGCAGATCTGCTTCGCGGTAACCACGAAGCTGATCAGCGCCTTTGTTTTCGCTACTCGGATAGTACAATTCCTCTTTTACTTAAATCCGAAATTTCAAGCTTCTAGCTCTTTTCTGTGCTTGTACAGGCGGATTTGTGTCGGACCTGTTCGGAAACTACATTGTTGGTTTTCCCACGAGGCGGCTCAATTATGTACCTTCCGTCATCTATTCTGACTCCTGCACATTGTACTACTAACGTCCCTATCTTCGCCTGCAATCACTCCTGATGGTAAAGCCACAGTTTGTACTACAAACTTTTCTATCATAGCCTGTAATCCCTCCTTCTGTTTGGGCCCCAAATTTATATAGAATTACAAATTCCCTTAACATCGCTGTAATCACGTCTACTTATTAGTCTCCAGTGTTTCATAGGATTCAATTTATACTAGACGGAATATTTCCATCGGTATTCCGTTAGACCTCTCCATACCGAGAGAGGAGGTTACGAAGTGTGTCGGAGTGCAGGTTAGCCAGCTGATCTAAAGTTGTACCTACTATCGCCTGCTATCACACCCCTAGTATTACAATGTAATACAAATACACTTATATCGTCTTTAATCACTCATACCAATTAAGCCAAAGTGTAATAATAGTTATACAAACACATCTGTATGTTGTGCTAGGTACCATATTTATTGTTTTGTAATTATTCTAAATGCATGTGTACTTATGTTTGTTTATATACATTGTTGTTGACGATGAGCTATTGTGCTTAAGTCATGTAATTTGTAATTTATTAGTTTATCAAAGTCGCGCCATGGTTAACAACATATTACATATATGCATAATAAAACAATGCTAATAAAAAATAACCATGCCATTCTATATAGAATTATAAGAGACTATACATGTTATTTGTAGATCAAATACTGACGTCTGTCTAAAATATCGGAGCAGATTTTGGCAGAACATCTTATCACATTCGCATAGTAGATTCCTCTTATCACGGTTTGTAAGAGAATCATATTCAGAATATCCAGACTTGATAACACTTTCCACAGTTAGCCTTAGATCGTCATATACTGGACACGACAGCAATACATGTTCTTCAGATTCTATACAATCAGTACAATAAAAACAAGTTCTTTGTTCTGGTAATAATCTCTCATAGCGTCCCGTTTCAAGCCTCAGTGGCGCAACGCCACACCTAAATTTAGCAAACGTTTGAAGGGTAAAAACATTGTTGCATAACATTCTGTGCGGTAAATTTGTTTAAACTGTTTATATGTTCTTAGTTTATTACGACCCGTTCTTGTCTGAGAAATATCTCTGTTAACATCCGTGGACCATTTGCTCAAGAATTTATGATGTATCGAGTCTTGAATTGATGCAACCACATCCTTTATTTACAACGGAAAAATCTACCCCGGAAAATAAATGTTCCATTTGACTTTCTTTAAACATTTTACGGACCCTAAAACACCAATTTCTACAATTATTATCCAAAACTCTGAGAGCCCACTTATAAACCTTCTTATTAAGACGTCCGTCGTCCATAAACTTTCTGGTCTTTGCTGTTATGTTCTATTGCATATAATCACTCTTGCTGGTTAGGCTGAAGAAGTATATAGCAATACAAACGTGCCTGTCATCGCCTGTAATCACCCCTACTTATTACGCACATTGTTATATTTACGAGAAACCCCCTTATAGTCTGTAATTTCTCATGTGAAATAGGCCCAGTTATATAAAGTACTACAAACGTCCCTATCATTACCTGTAATCACTCCTATTAATGAGGTCCCAGTCTTATATTGTAATTCAAATTTCTCTATCATCGGCTGCAATCACTTCTGTCGATAAGACCCCATTGCCATAATTTATAGTGTTACATGAATATAGTATTAAAAACTCAATATCATGAACTGTTATTACTCCTGCTGATTAGGCACCACTAGAAACCCCTCTTTTTTCGCCTCTTTCATCCTGTAGATTACGCCGTAGCGTTATATAGTACTACAAGGTATTTTCGTGACCTTTTGTCATAACCGCTGCTGAGAAGCCCCCCTGTGTTATATTGTACTACAAAGACCCTTGTAGTATGACTTTCTGTTTTTCTTTTGAATTTCTTGTAACATTTAATGCAATAGAAGTCAATATCAGAAGAGGCGGGCCCACATATTATTAATACTAAGTAAAGAGGTGGGATGAAAACCGTACAATAACTTCCTGATATCGGAAGTTACAGTACGGTTCTGCCAATTTTTGTTGTGTCATACTACAAGTTAGTTAAAGACCTCGTAGAAAAAAAAAATAAGTAAAAACAGCTCGTCTTCCACTCGCTTTATTTTACTTATTATTTTCTACTCAGTACTTTAACACTAACTTATCATTGCATTTAATTACTCCTGTTGATTAGTCCTTGGTTTTATATAGTACTACAAATACTATAGTCCCATCGTGACCTGTACCAAATTTATATCACACTACACACCATTCTATCGTCTCCTGCTATCACTACTGCTCATTAGGCCTCAGTGTTATATTGTTATATCATTGCCTATAACTACTGCTACAAATGATCGACGGTAATAAGTCTTTCAGGAGGAGAGATTGCATGTGATTTTAACTAAGTTTCGATTACAATATTACATTGGGGGCCTAATCAGCGGGAGTGATTACAGGCGAGAATAGGGATGTTTAGTACAATGTAACACTGGAGCACAATCAGCGAAAAAGTGGTGTTTGTAGTACAATTCTGTACAATTCTGTATATCCTGAAATTTTCGCGTGACTTTTCTTTCGCGAATTTTCTATTTCAAAATTATTTGCGATGTTTTGAATTCGCGAACAGTAGTCTTTATGGCCTAAATGAATTAATTATTAGTGAGAAACTTGAACTCGCGAGGCATCGAATTCGGAATATTCGCGAAAATTAAGTCTCTCGACAATACAATTACCGGAATTACTTGTCTTGCTAAATGAAACTGGGGCCTTATCAGCAGGAGTGATTACATGCAGTTATCTAGGCATTTATAGTACAACTAAAGACTGGGGCTAATTCGCTGTGGTAGTCACTCGTGATGATAGGGGGTTTTCAGTATGATATAACACTGGGACCTTATCAGCAGGAGCGTTTACATGCGATGACAGGGACATTTATAATACATTATAACTTTGGGGCCTAATCAGCAGCAGTTATGACAGGTGGATTGAAGTACTATATAACACTATGGCCTAATCAACAGGAGTGATTACAGGTGTTGATGGGGGGGGGGGGGTTATTATATATAACACTGGGGCCTTATCAACAGGAGTGATGAGAGGCGAAAAAAGTGGATTTTGTAGTACAATATAAATTTGGGGCCTATTCAACAGGGGTGATTTCAGACGATGATAGGAGCGTTTGAAGTACAATATTACACTGGGGCCTAATCAACATGAGTCATTACGGGCAATGATATTGGTATTTGTAGTAAAATATAACAGTAAAGCCTAATCAGCAGCAGTGATTACAGGTCATCAGGTTTGTAGTACTACATAACACCAGGGCCTAATCAACAGGAGTGATAACAAGCGACGACAGGTACGTTTTTATACTATATAACACTGGGACCTTATCAGCAGGAGTGAGTACAGAAGATAATAGAGGTGTTTTTGTGACGTTTGTAGTACAATAAAGTATTGACCGCCTAATGACATTGAGACTTCCTCTGTCAGGCAATAAACATGCAACTATTGTCAGTGCCTATGCACCCACGATGACCAATCCAGATGAGGTTAAAGACAAGTTCTATAATGACTTAGACGACATTATTTCTGCTACACCCCGTACAGACAAACTTATCCTTCTTGGAGACTTTAATGCCAGAGTTGGTACAGACCACCAGACCTGGGAAGGAGTTATAGGTCCAAACATCAAGACTGGTTTGATGAGAATGATGACGAAATTCAGAAGCTTCTTGAAGAAAAGCACAGATTGCACAAGGCACATCAAGATGATACTAGCTCAGTATCCAAGAAAGCAGCCTACAGCAACGTTTGTAAGACAGTCCAGACCAAGCTTAGGGACATGCAAGATTCCTGGCTGAGGAAGAAAACAGAAGAAATTCAGTCTTTTGCAGACAGAAAGGACATGAAGAAATTTCATGATGCACTGAAAACCATTTATGGCCCTAAGAGTTCTGGAGCCACCACATTACTCAGTGCAGATGGAAACACTCTTCTCACAGACAAAGAAGCTATCTTGAAAAGGTGGGCAGAACATTTCAATAGTGTGCTAAATCGACCATCAAGCATCAATGAGGATGCAATTGACAGACTGCCACAGATAGAGTGCAATGTCCTGTTAGATGAATTTCCAACCGTCATGGAAACAAGAAAAGCAGTTCAACAACTGTCTTCTGGCAAAGCTCCAGGTGCAGATGCAATTCCTGCAGAGGTTTATAAGGCCGGGGGGCTACCCATGGCAGAGAAACTGACCGAGCTGTTTCACTGTATGTGGAGGAAGGAGGCCATCCCACAAGAATTTAAGGATGCATCCATAATCCACCTATACAAGCGGAAAGGAAATCCACAAGTCTGTGACAACCACAGAGGCATTTCCCTCCTATCGATTGCTGGGAAGATAGTAGCAAAAATTCTGTTGAACCGCCTGAATGTTCATCTTGATCAGAAGGGACTTATCCCAGAAAGTCAATGTGGATTCAGAAAGGACAGGGGGACGATAGACATGATCTTCACAGCAAGACAGCTTCAGGAGAAATGCCAAGAGCAGAATGTAGATCTATACATGACGTTTGTCGACCTCACCAAAGCGTTTGACACAGTTAGTCGTGATGGACTGTGGAAAATCATGGCCAAGTTTGGCTGTCCACCCAGATTCATAGCAATGGTGCGGCAATTTCATGATGGCATGCAGGCACGTGTGCAAAATGATGGAGAGTTCTCTGAACCCTTTGAGGTAACAAATGGGGTCAAACAGGGCTGTGTTATGGCACCAACACTGTTCAGCATGATGTTTTCTGCCATGCTCATGGATGCTTTTCAGGACAGTGACACTGGTTTTCCAATCAGGTACCGTTTTGATGGCAATATATTCAACCTTAGAAGGTTGCAAGCCAAAACTAAGGTGCAGATCGATGTGCTAGATGAGCTCCTCTATGCAGATGATATGGATAAGAATGCCAGCTCAGAGGCAAAAATGCAAAGAGCCATGGATCAAGTCTCACAGTTATGTGATAACTATGATCTCACAATCAGCACAAAAAAGACAGAGGTTGTACACCAGCCAGCACCTGGAAAACCGTACAATGAACCAACCATCACTGTGAATGGAGAAAAACTGAAAGTTGTTGATAAATTCACCTACCTGGGAAGCACTCTTTCCAGAGCAGTGCACATTGATGATGAGGTCACTGCAAGAATTGCAAAAGCCAGTGTGGCATTCGGAAGACTCCGTGCAAATGTCTGTGAGCGAAATGGAATCAAGCTTGACACCAAGCTGAAAGTCTACAAGGCTGTGGTACTTCCAACCCTCTTGTATGCATGTGAGACCTGGACAATATACCAGCGTCATGCAAAGAGACTTAACCATTTCCACTTAAGCTGTTTGAGAAAGCTGTTAAAAATCAAGTGGCAAGACAAGATCCCAGACACAGAGGTCCTGAAGAAAGCAGGGATGCAAAGCATGCATACTGTCTTAAAGCTAGCACAGCTAAGGTGGACCGGCCATGTTATAAGAATGCCTGATGAGCGACTTCCAAAGAAAGTCTTCTATGGAGAACTACAAGAGGGAAAGCGCTCCCAAGGTGGCCAGAAGAAACGCTACAAAGACACCCTGAAAGCCTCTCTGAAGGATTTTGACATACCAATTGGGTCTTGGGAACAGACTGCACAGGAGCGATCAAAGTGGCGAGGTCTCATCAACAAAGGAGCAGCTCTCCATGAAAAAAAGAGAATCTGTGAAGCTGAAAGAAAGCGCAGAGAACGCAAAGCCAATACCAATGGGCCACCAGCTGATTCAATGACATTGACTTGCTCTACTTGCAACCGACAGTTTAGAGCTAGAATTGGCCTAGTCAGCCATCAAAGAACTCACCAACACACACGAACCTATTCAAGAAATAATGATGGTCTTTCTCATTAGTGAGAGACGAACGACCACTACATAACACCAGGGCCTAATCAACAGGAGTGATAACAAGCGACGACAGGTACGTTTTTATACTATATAACACTGGGACCTTATCAGCAGGAGTGAGTACAGAAGATAATAGAGGCGTTTTTGTGACGTTTGTAGTACAATAAGGTATTGGGGCCTAATCAGTAGGAGTGATAATAGGGACGCATTTAGTTCAATATTACTTTGGGCTCTTATCAGCAGTATGTGACTTCATGCATTGAAAGAAGCGTTTGTAAATAAACATAAAACTGCAGATTTATCAGCAGGACTGATTACAGGCAATGATATGGGCATTTGTAGTACAATTAAACTCTAGTGCCTAATCAGCAGGAGTGATAAAAGGTCACGAAAGGGAGGTACGTAGTACTACATAACACTAGGACTAATCAACAGGAGTGATTACAGGCGTCGATAGGCACGTTTGTATAACACTATTTCACTGGGGCCTTATTATGACAGGGGTATAATTTGCAGGAGTAGTTACATGCAATGAACGTGACGTTTGAAGTACAATAACGCATTCGGGCCTAATAAGGAGGAGTTTTTACAGGCAATGAAAGGGGCGTTTGTAGCACAATATTACTTTGGGGCCTAATCAGCATGAGTGATTACAGGCGATGAAAGCAGCGTTTATAATAAAATTTTACACCGGGGCCTTATCAACAAGAGTGATTACATGCGACTCAAGGCACGCTTGTAAAATGATATGTAAAATTGGCGCCTTTACAGCAGGAGTGATTACATGCGATGAAAGCGGCGTTAATAGGGATATTTTGTTCAACTATATAACACTAGGGGCTTAATCAACAGGAGTGATTACAGGCAATGACGGAGGCGTTAATATGTAGTTTTGTAGAACTATATAGCACTAGGTGCCTTATCAACAGGAGTGATTACAGGTGACGACAGGTACGCTTGTCTTGCTATATGAAACTGGGGCTTTATCAGCAGGAGTGATTACAGGCAATTATAGAGGCACTTATAGTACAACTAAAGACTGGGGCTAATTCGCAGTAGTAGTCATACGTGATGATAGGGGGTTTTCAGTATGATATAACACTGGGACCTTATCAGCAGGAGCGATTACATGCGATGACAGGGACGTTTGTAATACATCACATATTTGGAGCCTTATCAGCAGCAGTAATGACAGGTCACTATATGGAGGATTGTAGTACTATATAACACTATGGCCTAATCAACAGAAGTGATTACAGGTGTTGTTGGTGTCATTTTCATAAAATATAACACTGGTGCCTTATCAACAGGAATGATTAAAGGCGAAGATAGTGGATTTTGTAGTACAATATTAATTTTTGGCTTTATCAGCAGAGGTGATTTCAGGAGCGTTGGAAGTACAACATTACACTGGGGCCTAATCAACATGAGTCACTACAGGCAATGATATTGGTATTTGTAGTAAACTACAACAGTATAGCCTAATCAGCAACAGTGATTGCAGGTCATGAGGTTTGTAGTACTACATAACACCAGGGTCTTATCAACAGGAGTGATAACAGTCGATGTCATGTAGGTGTTCATACTATATAACACTGGGACCTTATCAGCAGGAGTGAGTACAGAAGATAATAGATGCGTTTTCGTTGCACAAAAAGAGGAGGCATCATTTGCATGAATAGTTTCATGCCATGATAGTGACGTTTGTAGTTCAATAAAGTATTGGGGCCTAATCTGTAGAAGTGATTACAGGCGATGATAGGAGCGCTTTTACTTTGGGGCCTAATCAGCAGGAGTGACTAAATGTGTTGAAAGAAGCGTTTTAAATGCAATATAGCACTGCAGATTTATCAACACGAGTGATTACAGGCAATGATATGGGAATTTGCAGTACAATTTAACTCTAGTGCCCAATCAGCAGGAGTGATAACAGGTCACGAAAGGGAGGTACGTAGTACTACATAACACTAGGCATAATAAACAAGAGTGATAATAGGAGACGACAGGAATATTTGTATTACTATATGGCGCTTGGATCTTATCAGCAGGAGTGATGACAGGCGATAATTGTGGTACAATATAACGCGGGTGCATAATTTCCAGTCATAGTTACAGGCGATGTAGTACATTATAACTTTGGTGCCTTATCGGCAGCAATAATGACAGGTTACGATAGGGTGAATTGTAGATTACATAACAATACGGCCTATTCAACAGGAGTGAATACACGCGATGATAGAGCCGTTTTAGTACAATATATCACTAGAGCCTTATCAACAGGAGTGGTTAAAAGCGAAGATAGTGGATTTTGTAGTACGATATAAATTTAGGGCATAATCAGCAGGGGTGCTTACAGACGACGATAGGAAGGAACGTTTGTACTACAATATAACACTTGAGCCTAATCAACAGGAGTGATTACAGGTAATGGTATGGGTATTTGTGGTACTACATAATACTAGTGCTTAATCAAAAGCAGTGATATTTGGTCACGATTTACAGGCGATGAAAGTAGAGTTTGTATTACAATACAGTATAACACTGGGGCCTTATCAACAGGAGTGATTATAGGCGAGGAAAGGCACGCTTGTATTGTTATATAAAACTTAGGCCTTATCGGCAGGAGTGATTATAGACGATTAAAAGCGCATTTCAAGGCATTTTTGTACAACTTTATAACACTAAGGGTCTAGTCAACAGGAGTGATTACCGGCGATGACAGACAGACTATATTCAACTTAGGCCTTATGAGCAGGAGTGATTACGGGCGATTAACAAGGCATTTATAGGGAGTTTTGCAGAACTATATATAACACTAGGGGCCTTATCAACAGGAGTGATTATTGACGATGACAGAGGCGTTGATATGTAGTTTTGTAGAACTATATAACACCAGGTGTCTTATCAACAGGAGTGATTACCGGCGATGACAGACACGTTAGTATTGCTATATGAAACTGGGGCCTTATGAAAAGATATAACATGCGATGATAAAGTCGTTTATAATACAATTTGAGACTGGGGCTAATTCGCAGGAGTAGTCACGGGTAATGAAAGTTTTTTTTTTCAGTATAATATAGCACTGGAACCTAATCAGCATGAGTAATTGCATGCGATGGCAGGGCATTTCAACAGGAGTGATTACCGTCGATGACAGATACGTTAGTATGAAACTGGGGCCTTATGAAAAGATATAACATGCGATGATAAAGGCGTTTATAATACAATTTGAGACTCGGGCTAATTCGCAGTAGTCACGGGTAATGATAGGGTTTTTTTCAGTATAATATAGCACTGGAACCTAATCAGCATGAGTAATTGCATGCGATGACAGGGGCGTTTGTAGTACATTATAGTATTGGGACCTTATGAGCAGCAGTGATGACAGGTCACTATAGGGAGGATTGTAATTCTATATAACACTACGGCCTAATCAACAGGAGTGATAACAGGGGCTGATAGGGGCCTTTTAATAAAATATTACACAGGTGCCTTATCAAATGTTAGTAAAGGCGAACATAGTGGATTTTGTAATACAATATAAATTGGGGGCCTTATCAGCAGGGGTGATTTCAGACGATGATAGGAGCGTATGTAGTACAATATAACACGGGGGCCTAATCAACAGGAGTCATTACAGGCAATGATATTGATATTTGTAGTACAATATAACACTAGTGCCTAATCAGCTGCAGAGATTACAGAACAAGATAGGGAGATTGTAGGAGGTTTGTTCCCCACCTTGGTTTTTGTAGTGGGATTTTTTTCTGGTTGCGCCTTTTCCTAATACTCGTACCTTTTTGTTGTACTTTATTACACTAGGGCCTAAACAACAGGAGTGATCAAAGGCGATGATACGCACGTTTTATTACTAAATAACATTGGAACCTTAACCGCAGGAGTGAATAAATAAGATAATATAGACGTTTGTGGTACAAACTTTGAGGGGGTGGGGGGCATAATTTGCAGGAGTAGTTACACGCGATGATAGTGAGGTTTGTAGTACACGAAAGTATTAGGGCCTAATCAGGAGGACTGATTACAGGCGATGATAAAGGCGTTTGTAGTACAATGTTCCATTTGTGCCTAATCAACAGGAGTGATTACAGGCGATGAAAGTAGAGTTTGAAATATAATATAACATTGGGGCCTTATCAACAGGAGTGATTACTGGCGAGGAAAGGCACGCTTGTTTTGCTATACAAAACTTAGGCCTTATCAGCAGGAGTGAATGCAGGCGATTAAAAAGGCATGTATAGGGATCCTTGTAGCACTAAATAACACTAGGGGCCTAATTTACAGATGTGAATACTGGCGATGACAGAGGCGTTGATATGTAGTTTTGTAGAACTATTTAACACTAGGGGTCTAACCAACAGGAGTGATTAACGGCGATGAAAGACACGCTTGTAATGTTATATGAAACTGGGGCCTCATCTGTAATGATTACAGGCGATGATAGAGGCGTTTATAGTACAACTTTAGCCTGGGGCTAATTCGCAGGAGTAGTCACAGGTGATGATAGATGATTTTCAGTATAATTTATCACCGGGACCTAATCAGCATGAGTGAATGCGTGTGATGACAGGTACGTTTGAAGTACATAATAACTTTTGGGCCTTATGAGCAGCAGTAATAACAGGTCACTATAGGGCGATGTAGTACTATGTAACACTTCGGCCTAATCAACAGGAGTGATTACAGGGAGGGGCGTTTTAATAAAATATAACACTGGGGCCTTATCAACAGGAGTGATTAAAGGCGAAGATAGTGGATTTTGTAAAACAAATTTGGGGCCTATCAACAGGAACGATTTCAGACGATGACAGGAGCGTTTGTGGTACAATATAACACTGGGGCCTAATCAACAGGAGTCATTACAGGCAATAATATGGGTATTTGTTGTACAATATAACAATTGTGCCTTATGAGCTGCAGAGATTACAGGTTACGATAGGGAAGTTTGTAGGAGGTTTGTTTCTCACCTCGGTTTTTTGAGTAGGAATCTTTTTCTGATTTCGCCTTTTCTGATCTTTGTCAACTTGTACCTTTTTGTAGTACTTCATAACACTAGGGCCTAATCAAAAGGAGTGATCATAGGCGATGACAGGCACGTTATATTAATAAATAGCACTGGAAAATTGTCAGCAGGAGCGATTACCTATGATAGTAGAGGTGTTTGTGGTACAAAACGTAGTTACATGCGATGATTGTGAGGTTTGTAGTACAATAAAGCATTAGGGCCTAATGCGGAGGACTGTTTACAGGCGACGATATGGGCGTTTGTAGTACAATTTTCATTTGTCGCCTAATCAACAGGAGTGATTGAATGCGATGAAAGTAGCTTTTGTAATACAATTTAACACTGGGGCCTTATCAACAGGAGTGATTTCATGCGAGGAAAGCCACGTTCGTATTGCTATATAAAACTAAGGCCTTACACACAGGGCAGAAGTGATTACAGGCGATTAAAAAGGCATTTAAAAGGGAGTTTTGTAGAACTGTATAACAATAGGGGCCGTATCAACAGGAGTGATTACTGGCGATGAAAGAGGTGTTGATATGTATTTTTGTACAGGCGAGGAAAGGCACGCTTGTATTGCGTTATAAAACTTAGGCCTTTTTCGCAGGGCAGGTACGATTACAGGCGATTAAAAAGGCATTTATAGGGAGTTTTGTAGATCTATATAACACTAGGGGTCTAATCAGCAGGAGTGATTACCGGCGATGACAGACACGCTTGTATTGATATATGAAACTGGGGCCTTATTAGCAGTGATTATAGGCGATATTAGAGGCGTTTATAGTTCAACTTAAGACTGGGGCTAATTCGCAGGAGTAGTCACAGGTGGGGTTTTAGTAAAATATAACACTGGGACCTAATCAGCATTGGTAATTGCATGCGATGACTGGGGCGTTTGTAGTACATACAGTTTTGGGACCTTATGAGCAGCTGTAATGACAGGTCAGTATAGGGAGGATTGTAGTACTACATAACACTACAGCATAATCAACAAGGGTGATTATAGGGGCTGATAGGGGCGTTTTAATAAAAGACTGGGCCCTAATCACTAGGAGTGAGTAAAGGCGAAGGTAGTGGATTTGTAATACAATCTAAATTTTGGGCCTTATCAGCAGGCGTGATTGCATACGATGATAGCAGAGTATGAAGTAAATATAACACTAGTGCCTAATCAACAGGAGTCATTACAGGCAATAATATGGGTAGTTTTATTTCAATATAACACTAATGCCTTATCAGCTGCAGTGATTACAGGTTAAGGTTCTAGGGAGGTTTGTAGGAGGTTTGTTTCCAACCTCAGTTTTTGGAGTGGGAATCTTTTTTCTGATTGCGCATTTTCATAATCTATGCCTACTTGTACCTTTTTACAGTACTTCATAACACTAGTGCCTAATCAACAGGAGTGATCATGGGCGAAAACAGGCACGTTTTATTACTACATTACACTGAGACCTTATCAGCAGGAATGATTACATAAGAAAATAAAGACGTTTGTGGTACAAAACGTGGCGGGGGTACAATTTGCAGGAGTGCATATAGTTACTGGCGATGATAGTGACGTTCGAAGCACAATAAAACATTGGAGCCTAATCAGGAGGAGTGATTACAGGGGATGATAGGGGCGTTGTTTGTACAATATTACTATTGGACATAATCAGAAGGATTGATTACAGGTGATGAAAGTAGCGTTTGTAATTCAATATTACTCTGGAGCCTATCAACAGGTGTGCTTTAATGCGATGAAAGATGTGTTTATATGAATTTTTTAGAATTGTTTTAGCAACACTACTGTTTAATAAAATATAACACGGGAGCCTTTTCAGCAGCGGAAATTACAGGACACTATAGAAAGATTGTAGTACTATATAACACTACATAGCAATACAAGCGTGCCTTTCCTCGCCTGTAATCACTCCTGTTGATAGGCCCCAGTGTTATATTGTATTACAGAAGCCTAATCAGAAAGACTGAATAGAGGCAATGAACGTAGCGTTTGTAATTCAATATAACTCTGGAGCCTATCAACAGGAGTACTTTAATGCGAAGAAAGATGTGTTTATATGAAGTTTATTTAGAAATATGTAACACAACGACCTAATGAACAGAGATGATTTCAGGCACTGATAGGTGCGTTTAATTAAAGTATTACATTGGAGCCTTATCAGCATGAGTGATTTAAGGCGAAGATAGTGGATTTTGTCGTACAATACAGAATTTGGGCCTAATCAGCAGGGGTCATTAAGGCAATTATATGGGTATTTGTAGTACAATATAACACTAGTGCCTTATCAGCAGCAGTGATTACAGGTCAGGGTAGGGGCGTTTGTAGTACAATATTACTTTTGGGCCTAATCAGCAAAAGAGATTACAGGCGATGAAAGTAGCCTTTGTAATACACTATAACACCGGGGCCTTATTACAAGAGTAATTATAGGCGAGGCAAGGCACGCTTGATTTGCTATATAAAACTGGCGACTTTTCAGCAAGAGTGATTACATGCGATGATAGAGGCGTTTATAGGGAGTATTGTAGAACTATTTAACACTAGGGGCCTAATCAACAGGAGTGATTACAGGCGACTACAGAGGCGTTGATATGTAGTTTTGAAGAACTTAGTAACACTTGGGGCCTAATCAATAGGAGTGTTTACAGGAGATGACAGACACGCTTGTATAGCTATACGAAACTGGGGTCTTATCAGCAGGAGTGATTACAGTCTATGATAGAGGCGTTTATAGTGCAACTGGATACTTGGGCTAATTCGCAGGAGTAGTTACAGGTGATGATGGGGGTTTCGGAGCAATGTAACACAGGGACCTAATCAGCAGGAGTAATAACATGCGATGACAGGGACGTTTGTAGTACATTATAGCTTTGGGGCCTTATCAGCAGCAGTAATGACAGGTCACTTTCAGGAGTTTTGTTGTATTATATGACAATGACACTACGGCCTAATCAACAGGAGTGATTACAGGTGCTGATAGGGGCCTTTTAATAATAATAATAATAAAAAACACTAGGGTCTTATCAGCTGGAGTGATTAAAAGAGAATATAGTGGATTTTGTAGAACAATATAAATTTGGGGCCTTATCAGCAGAAGTGATTTAAGACGATGCAATGAGCGTATTTAGTACAATATAACACGGGGGACTAATGAACAGTAGTCATAACAGGCAATGGTATGGGTTTTAGTAGTACAATGTAACGCTAGTGCCTAATCAACTGCAGTGATTACAGGTTACGATAAAGAGCTTTGAAGTACTACATAACACTAGGACCTTATCAACAGGAGTGATAACAGGCGATGATATGTAAGTTTTTTAACTATATCACACTGGGACCTTTTTAGCATAAGTGATTACAGAAGATAATAAAGGCGTTTGATGTACAAAATATGACGTGGGCATAGTTTGCAGGAGTAACTACAAGTGACGTTTGTAGTACAATAAAAGCATTGGGGTCTAATCAGGATGAGTGATAACAGGCGATGATAGGGGCATTTGTAGTAAAATATTCATTTGGGGGCTAATCAGCAAGAGTGATTACAGGCTACGAAAGTAGCATTTGCAGTACCATGTTACACTGAGGTGTAATCAGCAGGAGTGATTACAGGCAATTACAGGCTGACCTGCATTGCTTTGTTAAACTGGGGCCTTATCAACAGGAGTGATAAAAGGCGAATATAGTCGATTTTGTAGTACAATATAAATGCATGGCCTTATCAGTAGGTGTTATTTCAGACGATGGTAGGAGCGTTTGAAGTACAATATCACATTTGGGCCTAATGAATAGGAGTTTTTACGTGCACTGATATGGTTATTTGTAGTACAATATAACAGTAGTGACTAATCAGCAGCAGTGATTTCAGGTGATGATAGGGAGGTTTGTATTACTACACACAAGGGCCTTATCAACAGGAGTGATTACAGGCATGACAGTCACGTTGTATTACTAAATAACACTGGGACCTGATGAGCAGGAGTGATTACAGAATATAATAGAAGCGTTCGTTGTACGAAAATAACGGAACATACACGCGATGATAGTGACGTTTGTAGTACAATAAAGCATTGGGGCCTAATTAGGAGTAGTGATTATAGGCGATGACATGGGCGTTTGTAGTACAATGTTACTTTTGGGCCTAATCAGCAGGAGTGATTACAGGCGATGAAAGTAGCGTTTATAATACAATATAACACTTGGGCTTTATCAACCAGTTATTACAGGCTAGGCAAGGCACGCTTGTATTGCTATATAAAACTGTCGTCTTTTCAGCAAGAGTGATACAGGCGATCAAAGAGGCATTCATACGGAGTTTTGTAGAAGTATATAACACAAGGGGTCTAATCAACTAGGAGTGATCACATGCGATGGCAGGTACGCTTGTATTGCTATATGATAACTGCGGGCCGTATCATCAGGAGTAATTACATGCAATGATAGAGGCGTTAAAAGTACAACTGGAGACTGGGGATAATTCGCAGGAGTAGTTACACGTGATGATGGGGAGTTTTACCTGCCATGACAGGGACGATTGTAGTATATTATAACTTTGATGCTTAATTAGCAGCAGTAATGACAGGCCACTATAGGCAGGATTATAGTGCTATATGACACAAAGGCCTAATCAACAGGAGTGATTACAGGGGCTGATAGGGGCGTTTTAATAAAAATATAACACTGGGCCTTATCAAAAGGGGTGATTAAAGGCGAAGATACTTGATATTGTAGTACAATTTAAATTTGGTGCCTAATCAGCAGGGGTGATTTCAGACGATGATAGGAGTGTATGTTGTACAATATAGCACTGGGGCCTGATGAACAGTAGTCATAACAGGCAATGCAATACAATGTAACGCTAGTGCCTAATTAGCTGCAGTGATTACAGGTCATGATAGGGAGGTTTGTGTTACTACGTAACGCCAGGGCCTAATCAACAGGAGTGATAAAAGGCCACGACAGGAACGTTTCAATACTGTCTAACACTTGGACTTTATCAGCAGGAGTGAATACAGAAGATAAAAGCGTAGTTTGTGGTACAAAATATGACGGGGGCATAATTTGCAGGAGTGGTTACATGCGATGACAGTGACGTTTGTAGTACAATAAAGCATTGAATCCTTACCAGGAGGAGTGATTATAGGCGATGATAGGGGCGTTAAAGTGCAATATTACTTTAGGGCATGAGTGACTACATGCCTTGGAAGTATGTTTTTCAAACAATATTACACTGGAGCCTTATCAACAGGAGTGATTACAGGCAATGATAAGGGCATTTACAGGACAATTTAATTGTAGTGCCTAATCAGCAGGAGTGATAAGAGATCACGACAAGAAGATACGTAGTACTACATAACACTAGGCCTAATTAACAGGAGTGATTACAGGTGACGACAGGCAGGTTTGTGTTACTATATGGCACTGGAACCTTATCAGCAGGAGTGATAACAGGCGATAATAGAGGCATTTGTGGTACAAAATATCTCGGTTGCATACTTTCCAGTAGTAGATATAGGCGATGTAGTACATTATAACCTTCGGATCTTATCAGCAACAATAATAATATGTTACGATAGGGAGGATTGTAGAAAATATAACACAACGGCCTAATCAACAGAAGTGAATACACGCGATGATAGGGGCGTTTTAGTACAATATATCACTGGGGCTTTATCAACAGGAGTGATTAAAGGCGAAGATAGAACTTTTTATAGTACAAAATAGGTTTGGGGCATAATCAGCAGGGGTGCTTACAGACGATTATAGTAGCGTTTGAATAACAATATATCACTAGGGCCTTATCAACATGACTGATAACAGGCAATGATATTGGTATTTGTAGTAATATTTTTCACTAGGACCTAATCAACAGGAGGAGAGATTACAGGCGATGACAAGCACGTTCTATTACTATATAACACTAGGACCTTATCAGCAGGAGTGACTGCAGAAGATAATAGAGGTGTTTCTTGTACAAAATACGACGGGGGCTTAATTTGTAGGAGTAGTTACATGAGATGAAAGTGATGTTTGTAGTACCATAACGCATTCGGGCCTAATCAGGAGGAGTTATTACAGGCGATGATAGGGGCGTTTATACTACAATATTTCTTTGAGGCCTAATCAGCAGGAGTGATTACAGGCGATGAAAGTAGCCTTTGTACTAAAATATAACACCTGGGCCTTATCAGCAAGAGTGATAACATGCACGCTTGTATTGCTTTGTGAAATTGGCGACTTTACAGCAGGAGTGATTACATGCGATGAAAGAGGCGTTAATTGGAAGTTTTGTTTAACTATATAACACAAGGGGCCTAAACAACAGGGAGTGAATACAGGCAATAATTGAGGCGTTAATATGTAGTTTGTAGAGCTATATAACATTAGGGGCCTCAACAACAGGAGTGATTACAGGTGATGACAGGAACGCTTGTCTTGCTATATGAAACTGGGGCCTTATCAGCAGGAGTGATTATAGGCGATTATAAAGGCATTTTTAATCTAAAGACTAAAGACTGGGGCTAATTCGCAGTTGTAGTCACACGTGATGATAGTTTCTTTTTAATATGATAAAACACCTGGCCCTTATCAGCAGGAGCGATTACATGCGATGACAGGGACGGTTGTAATACATTATATCTTTGGGGCCTTATCAGCAGCAGTAATGGCCGGTCACTATATGGAGGATTGTAGTACTATATAATATTATGGCCTAATCAACAGGAGTGATTACAGGTGTTGATAGGGGCGTTTTCATAAAATATAACGCTGGGGCCTTATCATAATAAAAGCTATTATAGGCGAAAATAGTGGATTTCGCAGTTCAATATAGATTTTGGGCCTATTCAGCAGAAGTGATTACAGGCGATGATAGGGACGCATTTAGTTCAATATTATTTTGGAGTCTAATCAGAAGGATGTGACTACATGCGATGAAAGAAGCGTTTGTAAATAAATATAACACTGCAGAATTATCAGCTGGAAAGATTACAGGCAATGTTATGGGCATTTATAGTAAAAATTAACTCTAGTGCCTAATCAGCAGGAGTGATGACAGGTCACGAAAGGGAGGTACGTATTACTACATAACACTAGGCCTAAGAAGCAGGAGTGATTACAGGCGACGATATGCACGTTTGTATAGCAATAGAACACTGGGACCTTATCAACAGGACTGATTACAGGCAATGATATGGGTATTTGTAGTAATAGGGCATTACCAACAGCAGGAGTGATTAAAGGCGATGAAAAGCACGTTCTATTACTATATAACACTGGGACCTTATCAGCAGGAGTGAGTACAGAAGATAATAGAGGCGTTTGTTGTACAAAATATGACGGGATGAAATTTACATGCGATGTAAGTGACGTTTGTAGTACAATTATGCATTCGGGCCTACTCAGCAGGAGTGATTACAGGCGATGAAAGCAGCGTTTGTAATAAAATTTAATAGCGGGGCCTTATCAACAAGAGAGATAACAGGCGTCTCAAGGCACGCTTGTATTGCTATGTAAAATTTTAGAGATTACAGGTGAAGACATGTACGCTTGTCTTGCTATATGAAACTGGGGCCTTATCAGCAGGAGTGATTACGGGCGATTATAGAAGCATTTATAGTACAACTAAAAACTTGGGCTAATTCGCGGTAATAGTCACACGTGATGATATTATTAGTATAATAAAACAGCGATTACATGCGATGACAGGGACGTTTGTAATACATTATATCTTTGGGGCCTTATCAGCAGCAGTAATGACAGGTCACTATATGGAGGATTGTAGTACTATATAACACTATGGCCTAATCAACAGGAGTGATTACAGGTGTTAATAGGGGCGTTTACATAAATATAACACTGGGGGCTATTAACAGGAGCGATTAGAGGCGACAATAGTGAATTTTGTAGTACAATATAAATTTGGGGCCTATTCAGCAGGGGTGATTTCAGACGATGATAGGAGCGTTTGAAGTACAATATTACACTGGGACCTAATCAACATGAGTCATTACAGGCAATGTTTTTGGTATTTGTATTAAAATATAACAGTAAAGCCTAATCAGCAGCAGTGATAACAGGTCATGAGGTTTGTAGTACTACATAACACCAGGGCCTAATCAACAGGAGTGATAACAGGCGATGACAGGTACGTTTTCATACTATATAACACTGGGACCTTATCTGCAGGAGTGAGTACAATAGATAATAGAAATGTACAAGAGGGCAAAGAGAGGCGTTTTTGTGACGTTTGTAGTACAATAAGGTATTGGGGCTCAATCAGTAGCAGTGATTACAGGCGATGATAGGGACGCATTTAGTACAATATTACTTTTTGGCCTTATTAGCAGGATGTGACTACATGCGTTGAAAGAAGCGTTTGTAAATAAATATAACTCTGCAGATGTATCAGCAGAACTGATAACAGGCAATGATATGGGCATTTGTAGTACAATTTAACTCTATTGCCTAATCAGCAGAAGTGATAACAGGTCACGAAAGGGAGGTACGTAGTACTACATAACACTAGGACTAATCAACAGGAGTGATTACAGGCGTCGATAGGCACGTTTGTATAACAATATTTCACTGGGGCCTTATCAACAGGAGTGATTACTGGCAATGATATGGGTATTTGTAGTAATATATTTCAGTAGGGCCTAATCAACAGCAGGAGTGATTACAGGCGATGACAAGCACGTTCTATTACTATATAACACTGTAACATTATCAGCAGGAGTGATTGCAGAAGATAATAGAGGCGTTTGTTGCACAAAATATGACAGGGTTATTATTTGCAGGAGTAGTAACATGCGATGAAAGTGACGTTTGTGTACAATAACGCATTCGGGCTTAATCAGGAGGAGTTTTTACAGGCCATCATAGGGGCGTTTGTACTACAAAATTCTTTTGGGGCCTTATCAACAGGAATGATTACAGGCGATGAAAGCAGCGTTTGTAATAAAATTTTACACCGGGGCCTTATCAACAAGAGTGATTACAGGCGACTCAAGGCACGCTAGTATTGCTATGTAAAATTGGCGCCTTTACAGCAGGAGTGATTACAGGCGATAAACGAGGCGTTAATAGGGAGTTTTGTTTAACTATATAACACTAGGGGCCTAATCAACAGGAATAATTACAGGCAATGACAGCGGCGTTATCATGTAGTTTTGTACAACTATATAGCACTAGGGGCCTTATCAACAGGAGTGATTACAGGTGATGACCGGTACGCTTGTCTTGCTATATGAAACTGGGGCCTTATCAGCAGGAGTGATTACAGGCAATTATAGAGGCATTTATACTACAACTAAAGACTGGGGCTAATTCGCAGCAGTAGTCACACGTGATGATAGGGGGTTTTCAGTATGATATAACACTGGGACCTGATCAGCAGGAGCGATTACATGTGATGACAGGGACGTTTGTAATACATAATAACTTTGGTGCCTGATCAGCAGCAGTAATGACAGGTCACTATGGAGGATTTTAGTACTATGTAACACTATGGCCTAATCAACAGGAGTGATAACAGGTGTTGATAGGGCGGTTTTCATAAAATATAACGCTGGGGCCTTATCAGCAGGAGCGATTAGAGGCGAAAATAGTGGCGGCCCTAAAAAATCTCCCCGTACATCATCCATGGTGCAGGTTATATTTGCTTTTGGTCCTTTGAGATCAGCGAGAATTTTCTGAGAAATCAGAAATTTATCATCGGTTTAGAATTATTTTCTTACCAATGTTTAATATATTTGGTCCCATTTGGAAATATACTAGTCTTTGTATCGACTACCATGTTGAAAGATGCAAAATTTCAGTAATTCTCTTTGGCTCCATGTTGCCAAATCTAAAGGGTCACTGCCGAGACTTTAATAGTCGAAACCGCGGAATGGCCCATGCCCTTTATTTGCTCATTAATATGTTCGCTGCTCTTAAAGGATCTCAGTTTTAGTTTTTATTTGTAGTACAATATAAATTTGGGGCATATTCAGCAGGGGTGATTTCAGAGGATGATAGAAGCGTTTGAAGTACAATAGAACACAGGTGCCTAATCAACATGAGTCATTACAGGCAATGATATTGGTATTTGTATTAAAATATAACAGTAAAGCCTAATCAGCAGCAGTGATTACAGGCTACTGGGTTTGTAGTACTACATAACACCAGGGCCTAATCAACAGGAGTGATAACAGGCGATGACAGGTACGTTTTCATACTATATAACACTGGGACCTTATCAGCAGGAGTGAGTACAGAAAATAAAAGAGGCGTTTTTGTGACGTTTGTAGTACAATAAGGTATTGGGGCCTAATCAGTAGGAGTGATTACAGGCGAAGATAGGGACTCATTTAGTTCAATGTTACTTTGGGGACTTATCAGCAGGATGTGACTACATGCGTTGAAAGAAGCGTTTGTAAATAAATATAACACTGCAGATTTATCAGCAGGAATGATTACAGGCAATGATATGGGCATTTGTAGTACAATTTAACTCTAGTGCCTAATCAGCAGAAGTGATAACAGGTCACGAAAGGGAGGTACGTAATACTACATAACACTAGGACTAATCAACAGGAGTGATTACAGTCGTTGATAGGCACGTTTTTATAACAATATTTCACTGGGACCTTATCAACAGGACTGATTACAGGCAATGATATGGGTATTTGTAGTAATATATTTCACTAGGGCCTAATGAACAGCAGGAGTGATTACAGGCGATGACAAGCACGTTCTATTACTATATAACACTGGAGGATTATCAGCAAAAGTGACTGCAGAAGATAATAGAGGCGTTTGTTGTACAAAATATGACGGGATGAAATTTACATGCGATGTAAGTGACGTTTGTAGTACAATTATGCATTCGGGCCTACTCAGCAGGAGTGATTACAGGCGATGAAAGCAGCGTTTGTAATAAAATTTAATAGCGGGGCCTTATCAACAAGAGAGAGATAACAGGCGTCTCAAGGCACGCTTGTATTGCTATGTAAAATTTTAGAGATTACAGGTGAAGACATGTACGCTTGTCTTGCTATATGAAACTGGGGCCTTATCAGCAGGAGTGATTACGGGCGATTATAGAAGCATTTATAGTACAACTAAAAACTTGGGCTAATTCGCGGTAATAGTCACACGTGATGATATTATTAGTATAATAAAACAGCGATTACATGCGATGACAGGGACGTTTGTAATACATTATATCTTTGGGGCCTTATCAGCAGCAGTAATGACAGGTCACTATATGGAGGATTGTAGTACTATATAACACTATGGCCTAATCAACAGGAGTGATTACAGGTGTTAATAGGGGCGTTTACATAAATATAACACTGGGGGCTATTAACAGGAGCGATTAGAGGCGACAATAGTGAATTTTGTAGTACAATATAAATTTGGGGCCTATTCAGCAGGGGTGATTTCAGACGATGATAGGAGCGTTTGAAGTACAATATTACACTGGGACCTAATCAACATGAGTCATTACAGGCAATGTTTTTGGTATTTGTATTAAAATATAACAGTAAAGCCTAATCAGCAGCAGTGATAACAGGTCATGAGGTTTGTAGTACTACATAACACCAGGGCCTAATCAACAGGAGTGATAACAGGCGATGACAGGTACGTTTTCATACTATATAACACTGGGACCTTATCTGCAGGAGTGAGTACAATAGATAATAGAAATGTACAAGAGGGCAAAGAGAGGCGTTTTTGTGACGTTTGTAGTACAATAAGGTATTGGGGCTCAATCAGTAGCAGTGATTACAGGCGATGATAGGGACGCATTTAGTACAATATTACTTTTTGGCCTTATTAGCAGGATGTGACTACATGCGTTGAAAGAAGCGTTTGTAAATAAATATAACTCTGCAGATGTATCAGCAGAACTGATAACAGGCAATGATATGGGCATTTGTAGTACAATTTAACTCTATTGCCTAATCAGCAGAAGTGATAACAGGTCACGAAAGGGAGGTACGTAGTACTACATAACACTAGGACTAATCAACAGGAGTGATTACAGGCGTCGATAGGCACGTTTGTATAACAATATTTCACTGGGGCCTTATCAACAGGAGTGATTACTGGCAATGATATGGGTATTTGTAGTAATATATTTCAGTAGGGCCTAATCAACAGCAGGAGTGATTACAGGCGATGACAAGCACGTTCTATTACTATATAACACTGTAACATTATCAGCAGGAGTGATTGCAGAAGATAATAGAGGCGTTTGTTGCACAAAATATGACAGGGTTATTATTTGCAGGAGTAGTAACATGCGATGAAAGTGACGTTTGTGTACAATAACGCATTCGGGCTTAATCAGGAGGAGTTTTTACAGGCCATCATAGGGGCGTTTGTACTACAAAATTCTTTTGGGGCCTTATCAACAGGAATGATTACAGGCGATGAAAGCAGCGTTTGTAATAAAATTTTACACCGGGGCCTTATCAACAAGAGTGATTACAGGCGACTCAAGGCACGCTAGTATTGCTATGTAAAATTGGCGCCTTTACAGCAGGAGTGATTACAGGCGATAAACGAGGCGTTAATAGGGAGTTTTGTTTAACTATATAACACTAGGGGCCTAATCAACAGGAATAATTACAGGCAATGACAGCGGCGTTATCATGTAGTTTTGTACAACTATATAGCACTAGGGGCCTTATCAACAGGAGTGATTACAGGTGATGACCGGTACGCTTGTCTTGCTATATGAAACTGGGGCCTTATCAGCAGGAGTGATTACAGGCAATTATAGAGGCATTTATACTACAACTAAAGACTGGGGCTAATTCGCAGCAGTAGTCACACGTGATGATAGGGGGTTTTCAGTATGATATAACACTGGGACCTGATCAGCAGGAGCGATTACATGTGATGACAGGGACGTTTGTAATACATAATAACTTTGGTGCCTGATCAGCAGCAGTAATGACAGGTCACTATGGAGGATTTTAGTACTATGTAACACTATGGCCTAATCAACAGGAGTGATAACAGGTGTTGATAGGGCGGTTTTCATAAAATATAACGCTGGGGCCTTATCAGCAGGAGCGATTAGAGGCGAAAATAGTGGCGGCCCTAAAAAATCTCCCCGTACATCATCCATGGTGCAGGTTATATTTGCTTTTGGTCCTTTGAGATCAGCGAGAATTTTCTGAGAAATCAGAAATTTATCATCGGTTTAGAATTATTTTCTTACCAATGTTTAATATATTTGGTCCCATTTGGAAATATACTAGTCTTTGTATCGACTACCATGTTGAAAGATGCAAAATTTCAGTAATTCTCTTTGGCTCCATGTTGCCAAATCTAAAGGGTCACTGCCGAGACTTTAATAGTCGAAACCGCGGAATGGCCCATGCCCTTTATTTGCTCATTAATATGTTCGCTGCTCTTAAAGGATCTCAGTTTTAGTTTTTATTTGTAGTACAATATAAATTTGGGGCATATTCAGCAGGGGTGATTTCAGAGGATGATAGAAGCGTTTGAAGTACAATAGAACACAGGTGCCTAATCAACATGAGTCATTACAGGCAATGATATTGGTATTTGTATTAAAATATAACAGTAAAGCCTGATCAGCAGCAGTGATTACAGGCTACTGGGTTTGTAGTACTACATAACACCAGGGCCTAATCAACAGGAGTGATAACAGGCGATGACAGGTACGTTTTCATACTATATAACACTGGGACCTTATCAGCAGGAGTGAGTACAGAAAATAAAAGAGGCGTTTTTGTGACGTTTGTAGTACAATAAGGTATTGGGGCCTAATCAGTAGGAGTGATTACAGGCGAAGATAGGGACTCATTTAGTTCAATGTTACTTTGGGGACTTATCAGCAGGATGTGACTACATGCGTTGAAAGAAGCGTTTGTAAATAAATATAACACTGCAGATTTATCAGCAGGAATGATTACAGGCAATGATATGGGCATTTGTAGTACAATTTAACTCTAGTGCCTAATCAGCAGAAGTGATAACAGGTCACGAAAGGGAGGTACGTAATACTACATAACACTAGGACTAATCAACAGGAGTGATTACAGTCGTTGATAGGCACGTTTTTATAACAATATTTCACTGGGACCTTATCAACAGGACTGATTACAGGCAATGATATGGGTATTTGTAGTAATATATTTCACTAGGGCCTAATGAACAGCAGGAGTGATTACAGGCGATGACAAGCACGTTCTATTACTATATAACACTGGAGGATTATCAGCAAAAGTGACTGCAGAAGATAATAGAGGCGTTTGTTGTACAAAATATGACGGGATGAAATTTACATGCGATGTAAGTGACGTTTGTAGTACAATTATGCATTCGGGCCTACTCAGCAGGAGTGATTACAGGCGATGAAAGCAGCGTTTGTAATAAAATTTAATAGCGGGGCCTTATCAACAAGAGAGATAACAGGCGTCTCAAGGCACGCTTGTATTGCTATGTAAAATTTTAGAGATTACAGGTGAAGACATGTACGCTTGTCTTGCTATATGAAACTGGGGCCTTATCAGCAGGAGTGATTACGGGCGATTATAGAAGCATTTATAGTACAACTAAAAACTTGGGCTAATTCGCGGTAATAGTCACACGTGATGATATTATTAGTATAATAAAACAGCGATTACATGCGATGACAGGGACGTTTGTAATACATTATATCTTTGGGGCCTTATCAGCAGCAGTAATGACAGGTCACTATATGGAGGATTGTAGTACTATATAACACTATGGCCTAATCAACAGGAGTGATTACAGGTGTTAATAGGGGCGTTTACATAAATATAACACTGGGGGCTATTAACAGGAGCGATTAGAGGCGACAATAGTGAATTTTGTAGTACAATATAAATTTGGGGCCTATTCAGCAGGGGTGATTTCAGACGATGATAGGAGCGTTTGAAGTACAATATTACACTGGGACCTAATCAACATGAGTCATTACAGGCAATGTTTTTGGTATTTGTATTAAAATATAACAGTAAAGCCTAATCAGCAGCAGTGATAACAGGTCATGAGGTTTGTAGTACTACATAACACCAGGGCCTAATCAACAGGAGTGATAACAGGCGATGACAGGTACGTTTTCATACTATATAACACTGGGACCTTATCTGCAGGAGTGAGTACAATAGATAATAGAAATGTACAAGAGGGCAAAGAGAGGCGTTTTTGTGACGTTTGTAGTACAATAAGGTATTGGGGCTCAATCAGTAGCAGTGATTACAGGCGATGATAGGGACGCATTTAGTACAATATTACTTTTTGGCCTTATTAGCAGGATGTGACTACATGCGTTGAAAGAAGCGTTTGTAAATAAATATAACTCTGCAGATGTATCAGCAGAACTGATAACAGGCAATGATATGGGCATTTGTAGTACAATTTAACTCTATTGCCTAATCAGCAGAAGTGATAACAGGTCACGAAAGGGAGGTACGTAGTACTACATAACACTAGGACTAATCAACAGGAGTGATTACAGGCGTCGATAGGCACGTTTGTATAACAATATTTCACTGGGGCCTTATCAACAGGAGTGATTACTGGCAATGATATGGGTATTTGTAGTAATATATTTCAGTAGGGCCTAATCAACAGCAGGAGTGATTACAGGCGATGACAAGCACGTTCTATTACTATATAACACTGTAACATTATCAGCAGGAGTGATTGCAGAAGATAATAGAGGCGTTTGTTGCACAAAATATGACAGGGTTATTATTTGCAGGAGTAGTAACATGCGATGAAAGTGACGTTTGTGTACAATAACGCATTCGGGCTTAATCAGGAGGAGTTTTTACAGGCCATCATAGGGGCGTTTGTACTACAAAATTCTTTTGGGGCCTTATCAACAGGAATGATTACAGGCGATGAAAGCAGCGTTTGTAATAAAATTTTACACCGGGGCCTTATCAACAAGAGTGATTACAGGCGACTCAAGGCACGCTAGTATTGCTATGTAAAATTGGCGCCTTTACAGCAGGAGTGATTACAGGCGATAAACGAGGCGTTAATAGGGAGTTTTGTTTAACTATATAACACTAGGGGCCTAATCAACAGGAATAATTACAGGCAATGACAGCGGCGTTATCATGTAGTTTTGTACAACTATATAGCACTAGGGGCCTTATCAACAGGAGTGATTACAGGTGATGACCGGTACGCTTGTCTTGCTATATGAAACTGGGGCCTTATCAGCAGGAGTGATTACAGGCAATTATAGAGGCATTTATACTACAACTAAAGACTGGGGCTAATTCGCAGCAGTAGTCACACGTGATGATAGGGGGTTTTCAGTATGATATAACACTGGGACCTGATCAGCAGGAGCGATTACATGTGATGACAGGGACGTTTGTAATACATAATAACTTTGGTGCCTGATCAGCAGCAGTAATGACAGGTCACTATGGAGGATTTTAGTACTATGTAACACTATGGCCTAATCAACAGGAGTGATAACAGGTGTTGATAGGGCGGTTTTCATAAAATATAACGCTGGGGCCTTATCAGCAGGAGCGATTAGAGGCGAAAATAGTGGCGGCCCTAAAAAATCTCCCCGTACATCATCCATGGTGCAGGTTATATTTGCTTTTGGTCCTTTGAGATCAGCGAGAATTTTCTGAGAAATCAGAAATTTATCATCGGTTTAGAATTATTTTCTTACCAATGTTTAATATATTTGGTCCCATTTGGAAATATACTAGTCTTTGTATCGACTACCATGTTGAAAGATGCAAAATTTCAGTAATTCTCTTTGGCTCCATGTTGCCAAATCTAAAGGGTCACTGCCGAGACTTTAATAGTCGAAACCGCGGAATGGCCCATGCCCTTTATTTGCTCATTAATATGTTCGCTGCTCTTAAAGGATCTCAGTTTTAGTTTTTATTTGTAGTACAATATAAATTTGGGGCATATTCAGCAGGGGTGATTTCAGAGGATGATAGAAGCGTTTGAAGTACAATAGAACACAGGTGCCTAATCAACATGAGTCATTACAGGCAATGATATTGGTATTTGTATTAAAATATAACAGTAAAGCCTAATCAGCAGCAGTGATTACAGGCTACTGGGTTTGTAGTACTACATAACACCAGGGCCTAATCAACAGGAGTGATAACAGGCGATGACAGGTACGTTTTCATACTATATAACACTGGGACCTTATCAGCAGGAGTGAGTACAGAAAATAAAAGAGGCGTTTTTGTGACGTTTGTAGTACAATAAGGTATTGGGGCCTAATCAGTAGGAGTGATTACAGGCGAAGATAGGGACTCATTTAGTTCAATGTTACTTTGGGGACTTATCAGCAGGATGTGACTACATGCGTTGAAAGAAGCGTTTGTAAATAAATATAACACTGCAGATTTATCAGCAGGAATGATTACAGGCAATGATATGGGCATTTGTAGTACAATTTAACTCTAGTGCCTAATCAGCAGAAGTGATAACAGGTCACGAAAGGGAGGTACGTAATACTACATAACACTAGGACTAATCAACAGGAGTGATTACAGTCGTTGATAGGCACGTTTTTATAACAATATTTCACTGGGACCTTATCAACAGGACTGATTACAGGCAATGATATGGGTATTTGTAGTAATATATTTCACTAGGGCCTAATGAACAGCAGGAGTGATTACAGGCGATGACAAGCACGTTCTATTACTATATAACACTGGAGGATTATCAGCAAAAGTGACTGCAGAAGATAATAGAGGCGTTTGTTGTACAAAATATGACGGGATGAAATTTACATGCGATGTAAGTGACGTTTGTAGTACAATTATGCATTCGGGCCTACTCAGCAGGAGTGATTACAGGCGATGAAAGCAGCGTTTGTAATAAAATTTAATAGCGGGGCCTTATCAACAAGAGAGATAACAGGCGTCTCAAGGCACGCTTGTATTGCTATGTAAAATTTTAGAGATTACAGGTGAAGACATGTACGCTTGTCTTGCTATATGAAACTGGGGCCTTATCAGCAGGAGTGATTACGGGCGATTATAGAAGCATTTATAGTACAACTAAAAACTTGGGCTAATTCGCGGTAATAGTCACACGTGATGATATTATTAGTATAATAAAACAGCGATTACATGCGATGACAGGGACGTTTGTAATACATTATATCTTTGGGGCCTTATCAGCAGCAGTAATGACAGGTCACTATATGGAGGATTGTAGTACTATATAACACTATGGCCTAATCAACAGGAGTGATTACAGGTGTTAATAGGGGCGTTTACATAAATATAACACTGGGGGCTATTAACAGGAGCGATTAGAGGCGACAATAGTGAATTTTGTAGTACAATATAAATTTGGGGCCTATTCAGCAGGGGTGATTTCAGACGATGATAGGAGCGTTTGAAGTACAATATTACACTGGGACCTAATCAACATGAGTCATTACAGGCAATGTTTTTGGTATTTGTATTAAAATATAACAGTAAAGCCTAATCAGCAGCAGTGATAACAGGTCATGAGGTTTGTAGTACTACATAACACCAGGGCCTAATCAACAGGAGTGATAACAGGCGATGACAGGTACGTTTTCATACTATATAACACTGGGACCTTATCTGCAGGAGTGAGTACAATAGATAATAGAAATGTACAAGAGGGCAAAGAGAGGCGTTTTTGTGACGTTTGTAGTACAATAAGGTATTGGGGCTCAATCAGTAGCAGTGATTACAGGCGATGATAGGGACGCATTTAGTACAATATTACTTTTTGGCCTTATTAGCAGGATGTGACTACATGCGTTGAAAGAAGCGTTTGTAAATAAATATAACTCTGCAGATGTATCAGCAGAACTGATAACAGGCAATGATATGGGCATTTGTAGTACAATTTAACTCTATTGCCTAATCAGCAGAAGTGATAACAGGTCACGAAAGGGAGGTACGTAGTACTACATAACACTAGGACTAATCAACAGGAGTGATTACAGGCGTCGATAGGCACGTTTGTATAACAATATTTCACTGGGGCCTTATCAACAGGAGTGATTACTGGCAATGATATGGGTATTTGTAGTAATATATTTCAGTAGGGCCTAATCAACAGCAGGAGTGATTACAGGCGATGACAAGCACGTTCTATTACTATATAACACTGTAACATTATCAGCAGGAGTGATTGCAGAAGATAATAGAGGCGTTTGTTGCACAAAATATGACAGGGTTATTATTTGCAGGAGTAGTAACATGCGATGAAAGTGACGTTTGTGTACAATAACGCATTCGGGCTTAATCAGGAGGAGTTTTTACAGGCCATCATAGGGGCGTTTGTACTACAAAATTCTTTTGGGGCCTTATCAACAGGAATGATTACAGGCGATGAAAGCAGCGTTTGTAATAAAATTTTACACCGGGGCCTTATCAACAAGAGTGATTACAGGCGACTCAAGGCACGCTAGTATTGCTATGTAAAATTGGCGCCTTTACAGCAGGAGTGATTACAGGCGATAAACGAGGCGTTAATAGGGAGTTTTGTTTAACTATATAACACTAGGGGCCTAATCAACAGGAATAATTACAGGCAATGACAGCGGCGTTATCATGTAGTTTTGTACAACTATATAGCACTAGGGGCCTTATCAACAGGAGTGATTACAGGTGATGACCGGTACGCTTGTCTTGCTATATGAAACTGGGGCCTTATCAGCAGGAGTGATTACAGGCAATTATAGAGGCATTTATACTACAACTAAAGACTGGGGCTAATTCGCAGCAGTAGTCACACGTGATGATAGGGGGTTTTCAGTATGATATAACACTGGGACCTGATCAGCAGGAGCGATTACATGTGATGACAGGGACGTTTGTAATACATAATAACTTTGGTGCCTGATCAGCAGCAGTAATGACAGGTCACTATGGAGGATTTTAGTACTATGTAACACTATGGCCTAATCAACAGGAGTGATAACAGGTGTTGATAGGGCGGTTTTCATAAAATATAACGCTGGGGCCTTATCAGCAGGAGCGATTAGAGGCGAAAATAGTGGCGGCCCTAAAAAATCTCCCCGTACATCATCCATGGTGCAGGTTATATTTGCTTTTGGTCCTTTGAGATCAGCGAGAATTTTCTGAGAAATCAGAAATTTATCATCGGTTTAGAATTATTTTCTTACCAATGTTTAATATATTTGGTCCCATTTGGAAATATACTAGTCTTTGTATCGACTACCATGTTGAAAGATGCAAAATTTCAGTAATTCTCTTTGGCTCCATGTTGCCAAATCTAAAGGGTCACTGCCGAGACTTTAATAGTCGAAACCGCGGAATGGCCCATGCCCTTTATTTGCTCATTAATATGTTCGCTGCTCTTAAAGGATCTCAGTTTTAGTTTTTATTTGTAGTACAATATAAATTTGGGGCATATTCAGCAGGGGTGATTTCAGAGGATGATAGAAGCGTTTGAAGTACAATAGAACACAGGTGCCTAATCAACATGAGTCATTACAGGCAATGATATTGGTATTTGTATTAAAATATAACAGTAAAGCCTAATCAGCAGCAGTGATTACAGGCTACTGGGTTTGTAGTACTACATAACACCAGGGCCTAATCAACAGGAGTGATAACAGGCGATGACAGGTACGTTTTCATACTATATAACACTGGGACCTTATCAGCAGGAGTGAGTACAGAAAATAAAAGAGGCGTTTTTGTGACGTTTGTAGTACAATAAGGTATTGGGGCCTAATCAGTAGGAGTGATTACAGGCGAAGATAGGGACTCATTTAGTTCAATGTTACTTTGGGGACTTATCAGCAGGATGTGACTACATGCGTTGAAAGAAGCGTTTGTAAATAAATATAACACTGCAGATTTATCAGCAGGAATGATTACAGGCAATGATATGGGCATTTGTAGTACAATTTAACTCTAGTGCCTAATCAGCAGAAGTGATAACAGGTCACGAAAGGGAGGTACGTAATACTACATAACACTAGGACTAATCAACAGGAGTGATTACAGTCGTTGATAGGCACGTTTTTATAACAATATTTCACTGGGACCTTATCAACAGGACTGATTACAGGCAATGATATGGGTATTTGTAGTAATATATTTCACTAGGGCCTAATGAACAGCAGGAGTGATTACAGGCGATGACAAGCACGTTCTATTACTATATAACACTGGAGGATTATCAGCAAAAGTGACTGCAGAAGATAATAGAGGCGTTTGTTGTACAAAATATGACCGGGGTATAATTTGCAGGAGTAGTTACATGCGATGAAAGTGACGTTTGTAGTACAATAACGCATTCAGGCCTAATGAGGAGGAGTTTTTACAGGCGATGATAGGGGCGTTTGTAGTAGAATATTACTTTGGGGCCTAATCAGCAGGAGTGATTACAGGCGATGAAAGCAGCGTTTGTATTAAAATTTACACCGGGGCCTTATCTACAAGAGTGATTGCAGGCGACTCAAGGCACGTTTGTATTGCTATGTAAAATTGGCGCCTTTACAGCAGGAGTAATAACAGGCGATGAAAGAGGCGTTAATAGGGTGTTTTGTTTAACTATATAATACTAGGGGCCTAATCAACAGGGGTGATTACAGGCAATGACAGAGGCATTAAAATGTAGTTTTGTAAGAACTATATTGCACCAGGGGCCTTATCAACAGGAGTGATTACAGGTGATGACAGGTACGCTTGTCTTGCTATATGAAACTGGGGCCTTATCAGCAGGAGTGATGACAGGCAATTATAGAGGCATTTATAGTACAACTAAAGACTGGGGCTAATTCGCAGTAGTAGTTATACGTGATGATAGGGGGTTTTCAGTATGATATATCACTGGCCTTTATCAGCAGGAGCGAATACATGCGATGACAGGGACGTTTGTAATACATAATAACTTTGGGGCCTTATCAGCAGCATTAATGACATGTCACTATATGGAGGATTGTAGTACTATATAACACTGTGGCCTAATCAACAGGAGTGATTACAGGTGTTGAAAGGGCGGTTTTCATAAAATATAACACAGGGGCCTTATCAACAGGAGTGATTAGAGGCTAAAATAGTGGATTTTGTAGTACAATATAAATTTGGGGCCTATTCAGCAGGCGTGATTTTAGACGATGATAGGAGCGTTTGAAGTACAATATTACACTGGGGCCGAATCAACATGAGTCATTACAGGCAATGATATTGGTATTTGTATTAAGATATAACAGTAAAGCCTAATCAGCAGCAGTTATTACAGGTCATTAGGTTTGTAGTACTACACCACACCAGGGCCTAATCAACAGGAGTGATAACAGGCTATGGCAGGTACGTTTTCATACTATATAACACTTGGACCTTACCAGCAGGGGTGAGTACAGAAGATAATAGATGACAGGGACGCATTTTGTTCAATTTTTGTGACGTTTGTAGTACAATAAGGTATTGGGGCCTAATCAGTACTAGTGTTTACAGGCGATGATAGGGACGCATTTAGTTCAATATTAATTTGACGCCACATCAGCAGGATGTGACTTCATGCGTTGAAAGATGCGTTTGTAAATAAATATAACACTGCAGATTTATCAGCAGGAATGATTACAGGCAATGGTATGTTAGAGTTAAAGTATCGAGTAGAAAAAATAAGTAAAATAAAGCGAGTGGAAGACGAGCTGTTTTTACTTATTTTTTCTACGAGGTCTTTAACTAACTTAAACTAACTATGGCCTAATCAACAGCAGGAGTGATTACAGGCGATGACAAGCACGTTCTATTACTATAAAACACTGGAACATTATCAGCAAAAGTGACCGCAGAAGATAATAGAGGCGTTTGTTGTAAAAAAAATATGATCGGGGTATAATTTGTAGGAGTAGTTACATGCGATGAAAATGACGTTTGTAGTACAATAACGCATTCGGGCCTAATAAGGAGGAGTTTTTACAGGCGATGATAGGGGCGTTTGTAGTACAATATTACTTTGGGGCCTAATCAGCAAGAGTGATTACAGGCGATGAAAGCAGCGTTTGTAATAAAATTTTACACCGGGGCCTTATCTACAAGAGTGATTACAGGCGACTCAAGGCAAGTTTGTATTGCTATGTAAAATTGGCGCCTTTACAGCAGGCGTGATTACAGGCGACGAAAGAGGCGTTAATAGGGAGTTTTGTTTAACGTTATAACACTAGGGACCTAATCAACAGGAGTGATTACAGGCAATGACAGAGGCATTAATATGTAGTTTAGTAGAACTATATAGCACTAGGGGCCTTATCAACAGGAGTGATTACAGGTGATGACAGGTACGTTTGTCTTGCTATATGAAATTGGGGCCTTATCAGCAGGAGTGATTACAGGCAATTATAGAGGCATTTATAGTACAAATAAAGACTGGGGCTAATTCGCAATAGTAGTCATACGTGATGATAGGGGGGTTTCAGTATGATATAACGCTGGGACCTTATCAGCAGGAGCGATTACATGCGATGACAGGGGCGTTTGTAATACATAATAACTTAGGGGCCTTATCAGCAGCAGTAATGATAGGTCACTATATGGAGGATTGTAGTACTATATAACACTGTGGACTAATCAACAGGAGTGATAACAGGTATCGATAGGGCGGTTTTCATAAAATATAACACAGGGGCCTTATCAACAGGAGTGATTAGATCCGAACATAGTGGATTTTGTAGTACAATATAAATTTAGGGCCTATTCAGCAGGGGTGATTTCAGACGATGATAGGAGCGTTTGAAGTACAATATTACACTGAGGCCTAATCAACATGAGTGAGTACAGAAGATAACAGAGGCGTTTTTGTGACGTTTGTAGTACAATAAGGTATTGGGGCCTAATCAGTAGGAGTGATTACAGGCGATGATAGGGACGCATTTAGTTCAATATTACTTTGGGGCCTTATCAGCAGGATGTGACGTCATGCGTTGAAAGAAGCGTTTGTAAATAAATATAACACTGCAGATTTATCAGCTGGAATGATTACAGGCAATGATATGGGCATTTGTAGTACAATTTAACTCTAGTGCCTAATCAGCAGAAGTGATAACAGGTCACGAAAGGGAGGTACGTAATACTACTTAACACTAGGACTAATCAACAGGAGTGATTTCAGGCGTCGATAGGCACGTTTTATAACAATATTTCACTGGGGCCTTATCAACAGGCAATAATATGGGTATTTGTAGTAACATATTACACTAGAGCCTAATCAACAGCAGGAGTGATTACAGGCGATGACAAGCACGTTCTATTACTATATAACACTGGAACATTATCAGTAAAAGTGACTGCAGAAGATAATAGAGGCGTTTGTTGTACAAAATCTGACCGGGGTATAATTTGCAGGAGTAGTTACATGCGATGAAAGTGACGTTTGTAGTACAATAACGCATTCGGGCCTAATTAATAGGAGTTTTAACAGGCGATGATAGGGGCGTCTGTAGTACAATATTACTTTGGGGCCTAATCAGCAAGAGTGATTACAGGCGATGAAAGCAGCGTTTGTAATAAAATTTTACACCGGGGCCTTATCTACAAGAGTGATTACTCGCGACTCAAGGCACGTATGTATTGCTATGTAAAATTGGCGCCTTTACAACAGGAGTGATTACAGGCGACGAAAGAGGCGTTTATAGGGAGTTTTGTTCAACACTAGGGCCTAATCAACAGGAGTGATTACAGGCAATGACAGAGGGATTTAAATGTAGTTTTGTAGAACTATATAGCACTAGGGGCCTTATCAACAGGATTGATTACAGGTGATGACAGGTACGCTTGTCGTGCTGTATGAAACTAGGGCCTTATCAGCAGGAGTGATTACATGCAATTATAGAGGCATTTATAGTACAACTAAAGACTGGGGCTAATTCGCAGTAGTAGTCATACGTGATTATAGGGGGTTTTCAGTATGAAATAACACTGGGACCTTATCAGCAGGAGCGATTACATGTGATGACAGGGACTTTTGTTATACATAATAACTTTGGGGCCTTATCAGCAGCAGTAATGACAGGTCACTATATGGAGGATTGTAGTACTATATAACACTGTGGCCTAATCAACAGGAGTGATAACAGGTGTTGATAGGGCGGTTTTCATAAAATATAACACAGGGGCCTTATCAACAGGAGTGATTAGATCCGAAAATAGTGGATTTTGTAGTACAATATAAATTTGGGGCCTATTCAGCAGGGGTGATTTCAGACGATAATGGGAGCGATTGAAGTACAATATTACACTGAGGCCTAATCAACATGAGTGAGTAGAGAAGATAATAGAGGCGTTTTTGTGACGTTTGTAGTACAATAAGGTATTGGGGCCTGATCAGTAGGAGTGATTACAGGCGATGATAGGGACGCATTTAGTTCAATATTACTTTGGGGCCTTATCAGCAGGATGTGACGTCATGCGTTGAAAGAAGCGTTTGTAAATAAATATAACACTGCAGATTTATCATCAGGAATGATTACAGGCAATGATATGGGCATTTGTAGTACAATTTAACTCTAGTGCCTAATCAGCAGAAGTGATAACAGGTCACGAAAGGGAGGTACGTAATACTACATAACACTAGGACTAATCAACAGGAGTGATTTCAGGCGTCGATAGGCACGTTTGTATAACAATATTTCACTGGGGCCTTATCAACAGGACTGATTATAGGCAATGATATGGGTATTTGTAGTAATATATTTCACTAGGGCCTAATGAACAGCAGGAGAGATTACAGGCGATGACAAGCACGTTCTATTACTATATAACACTGGAACATTATCAGCAAAAGTGACTGCAGAAGATAATAGAGGCGTTTGTTGTACAAAATATGACCGGGGTATAATTTGCAGGAGTAGTTACATGCGATGAAAGTGACGTTTGTAGTACAATAACGCATTCGGGCCTAATAAGTAGCAGTTTTACAGGCGATGATAGGGGCGTTTGTAGTTCAATATAACTTTGGGGCCTAATCAGCAGGAGTGATTACAGGCGATGAAAGCAGCGTTTGTAATAAAATTTTACACTGGGGCCTTATCTATACGAGTAATTACAGGCGACTCAAGGCACGTTTGTATTGCTATGTAAAATTGGCGCCTTTACAGCAGTAGTGATTACATGCGATGAAAGCGGCGTTAATAGGGAGTTTTGTTCAACACTAGGGCCTAATCAACAGGAGTGATTACAGGCAATGACAGAGGGATTTAAATGTAGTTTTGTAGAACTATATAGCACTAGGGGCCTTATCAAAAGGATTGATTACAGGTGATGACAGGTACGCTTGTCGTGCTGTATGAAACTAGGGCCTTATCAGCAGGAGTGATTACATGCAATTATAGAGGCATTTATAGTACAACTAAAGACTGGGGCTAATTCGCAGTAGTAGTCATACGTGATTATAGGGGGTTTTCAGTATGAAATAACACTGGGACCTTATCAGCAGGAGCGATTACATGTGATGACAGGGACTTTTGTTATACATAATAACTTTGGGGCCTTATCAGCAGCAGTAATGACAGGTCACTATATGGAGGATTGTAGTACTATATAACACTGTGGCCTAATCAACAGGAGTGATAACAGGTGTTGATAGGGCGGTTTTCATAAAATATAACACAGGGGCCTTATCAACAGGAGTGATTAGATCCGAAAATAGTGGATTTTGTAGTACAATATAAATTTGGGGCCTATTCAGCAGGGGTGATTTCAGACGATGATAGGAGCGTTTGAAGTACAATATTACACTGAGGCCTAATCAACATGAGTGAGTACAGAAGATAAGAGAGGCGTTTTTGTGACGTTTGTAGTACAATAAGGTATTGGGGCCTAATCAGTAGGAGTGATTACAGGCGATGATAGGGACGCATTTAGTTCAATATTACTTTGGGGCCTTATCAGCAGGATGTGACTTCATGCATTGAAAGAAGCGTTTGTAAATAAATATAATACTGGAGATTTATCAGCAGGACTGATTACAGGCAATGATATGGGCATTTGTAGTACAATTTAACTCTAGTGCCTAATCAGCAGGAGTGATAACAGGTACGTAATACTACTTAACACTAGGACTAATCAACAGGAGTGATTTCAGGCGTCGATAGGCACGATTGTATAACAATATTTCACTGGGGCCTTATCAAAAGGACTGATAACAGGCAATAATATGGGTATTTGTAGTAACATATTACACTAGAGCCTAATCAACAGCAGGAGTGATTACAGGCGATGACAAGCACGTTCTATTACTATATAACACTGGAACATTATCAGTAAAAGTGACTGCAGAAGATAATAGAGGCGTTTGTTGTACAAAATCTGACCGGGGTATAATTTGCAGGAGTAGTTACATGCGATGAAAGTGACGTTTGTAGTACAATAACGCATTCGGGCCTAATTAATAGGAGTTTTTACAGGCGATGATAGGGGCGTCTGTAGTACAATATTACTTTGGGGCCTAATCAGCAAGAGTGATTACATGCGATGAAAGCAGCGTTTGTAATAAAATTTTACACCGGGGCCTTATCTACAAGAGTGATTACTCGCGACTCAAGGCACGTATGTATTGCTATGTAAAATTGGCGCCTTTACAACAGGAGTGATTACAGGCGACGAAAGAGGCGTTTATAGGGAGTTTTGTTCAACACTAGGACCTAATCAACAGGAGTGATTACAGGCAATGACAGAGGGATTTAAATGTAGTTTTGTAGAACTATATAGCACTAGGGGCCTTATCAACAGGATTGATTACAGGTGATGACAGGTACGCTTGTCGTGCTGTATGAAACTAGGGCCTTATCAGCAGGAGTGATTACATGCAATTATAGAGGCATTTATAGTACAACTAAAGACTGGGGCTAATTCGCAGTAGTAGTCATACGTGATTATAGGGGGTTTTCAGTATGAAATAACACTGGGACCTTATCAGCAGGAGCGATTACATGTGATGACAGGGACTTTTGTTATACATAATAACTTTGGGGCCTTATCAGCAGCAGTAATGACAGGTCACTATATGGAGGATTGTAGTACTATATAACACTGTGGCCTAATCAACAGGAGTGATAACAGGTGTTGATAGGGCGGTTTTCATAAAATATAACACAGGGGCCTTATCAACAGGAGTGATTAGATCCGAAAATAGTGGATTTTGTAGTACAATATAAATTTGGGGCCTATTCAGCAGGGGTGATTTCAGACGATAATGGGAGCGATTGAAGTACAATATTACACTGAGGCCTAATCAACATGAGTGAGTAGAGAAGATAATAGAGGCGTTTTTGTGACGTTTGTAGTACAATAAGGTATTGGGGCCTGATCAGTAGGAGTGATTACAGGCGATGATAGGGACGCATTTAGTTCAATATTACTTTGGGGCCTTATCAGCAGGATGTGACGTCATGCGTTGAAAGAAGCGTTTGTAAATAAATATAACACTGCAGATTTATCATCAGGAATGATTACAGGCAATGATATGGGCATTTGTAGTACAATTTAACTCTAGTGCCTAATCAGCAGAAGTGATAACAGGTCACGAAAGGGAGGTACGTAATACTACATAACACTAGGACTAATCAACAGGAGTGATTTCAGGCGTCGATAGGCACGTTTGTATAACAATATTTCACTGGGGCCTTATCAACAGGACTGATTATAGGCAATGATATGGGTATTTGTAGTAATATATTTCACTAGGGCCTAATGAACAGCAGGAGAGATTACAGGCGATGACAAGCACGTTCTATTACTATATAACACTGGAACATTACCAGCAAAAGTGACTGCAGAAGATAATAGAGGCGTTTGTTGTACAAAATATGACCGGGGTATAATTTGCAGGAGTAGTTACATGCGATGAAAGTGACGTTTGTAGTACAATAACGCATTCGGGCCTAATAAGTAGCAGTTTTACAGGCGATGATAGGGGCGTTTGTAGTTCAATATTACTTTGGGGCCTAATCAGCAGGAGAGATTACAGGCGATGAAAGCAGTGTTTGTAATAATATTTTACACTAGGGCCTTATCTATACGAGTAATTACAGGCGACTCAAGGCACGTTTGTATTGCTATGTAAAATTGGCGCCTTTACAGCAGTAGTGATTACATGCGATGAAAGCGGCGTTAATAGGGAGTTTTGTTTAACTATATAAAACTAGGGGCCTAATCAACAGGAGTGATTACAGGCAATGACAGAGGCTTTAATTTTTTAGTTTTGTAGAACTATATAGCACTAGGAGCCTTATCAACAGGAGTGATTACGGGTGATGACAGGTACGCTTGTCTTGCTATTTGAAACTTGGGCCTTATCAGCAGGAGTGATTACAGGCAATTATAGAGGCATTTATAGTACAACTAAAGACTGGGGCTAATTCGCAGTAGTAGTCATACTTGATGATAGGGGGTTTTCAGTATTATATAACACTGGGACCTTATCAGAAGGAGCGATTACATGCGATGATAGGGACGTTTGTAACACATAATAACGTTGGGGCCTTATCAGCAACAGTAATGACAGGTCACTATATGGAGGATTGTAGTACTATATAACACTGTGGCCTAATCAACAGGAGTGATAAAAGGTGTTGATAGGGCGGTTTTCATAAAATATATCACATGGGCCTTATCAACAGGAGTGATTAGAGGCGAAAAAAGTGGATTTTGTAGTACAATATTAATTTGGGGCCTATTCAGCAGGGGTAATTTCAGACGATGATAGGAGCGTTTGAAGTACAATATTACACTGGGGTCTAATCAACATGAGTCATTTCAGGCAATGATATTGGTATTTGTATTAAAATATAACAGTAAAGCCTATTCGGCAGCAGTGATTACAGGTCATTAGGTTTGTAGTACTACATAATTAATCAACAGGAGTGATAACAGGCGATGACAGGTACGTTTACATACTATATAACACTGGGACCTTAGCAGCAAGAGTGAGAACAGAAGATAAAAGAGGCGTTTTTGTGACGTTTGTAGTACAATAAGGTATTGGGGCCTAATCAGTAGGAGTGATTACAGGCGATGATAGGGACGCATTTAGTTCAATATTACTTTGGGGCCTTATCAGCAGGATGTGACTTCATGCATTGAAAGAAGCGTTTGTAAATAAATATAATACTGGAGATTTATCAGCAGGACTGATTACAGGCAATGATATGGGCATTTGTAGTACAATTTAACTCTAGTGCCTAATCAGCAGGAGTGATAACAGGTCACGAAAGGGAGGTACGTAATACTACTTAACACTAGGACTAATCAACAGGAGTGATTTCAGGCGTCGATAGGCACGATTGTATAACAATATTTCACTGGGGCCTTATCAAAAGGACTGATAACAGGCAATGATATGGGCATTTGTAGTAATATATTACACTAGGGCCTAATCAACAGCAGAGCAGGAGTGATTACAGGCGATGACAAGCACGTTCTATTACTATATAACACTGGAACATTATCAGCAAAAGTGATTGCAGAAGATAATAGAGGCGTTTGTTCGGGGTATAATTTGCAGGAGTAGTTACATGCGATGAAAGTGACGTTTGTAGTACAATAACATATTCGGGCCTAATAAATAGGAGTTTTTACAGACGATGATAGGGGCGTTTGTAGTACAATATTACTTTGGGGCCTAATCAGCAGGAGTGATTACAGGCGATGAAAGCAGCGTTTGTAATAAAATTTTACACCGGGGCCTTATCTACAAGAGTGATTACAGGCGACTCAAGGCATGTTTGCATTGCTTTGTAAAATTGGCGCCTTTACAGCAGGAGTGATTACAGGCGACGAAAGAGGCGTTAATAGGGAGTTTTTATCAACTTTATAACACTAGGGCCTAATCAACAGGAGTGATTACAGGCAATGACAGAGGCATTTAAATGTAGTTTTGTAGAACTATATAGCACTAGGGGCCTTATCAACAGAAGTGATTACAGGTGATGACAGGTACGCTTGTCTTGCTATATGAAACTGGGGCCTTATCAGCAGGAGTGATTACAGGCAATTATAGAGGCATTTATACTACAACTAAAGACGGGGGCTAATTCGCAGTAGTAGTCATACGTAATGATAGGGGGTTTTCAGTATGATATAACACTGGGACCTTATCAGCAGGAGCGATTACATGCGATGACAGGGACTTTTGTAATACATAATAACTTTGGGGCCTTATCAGCAGCAGTAATGACAGGTCACTATATGGAGGATTGTAGTACTATATAACACTGTGGCCTAATCAACAGGAGTGATAAAAGGTGTTGATAGGGCGGCTTTCATAAAATATATCACATGGGCCTTATCAACAGGAGTGATTAGAGGCGAAAATAGTGGATTTTGTAGTACAATATTAATTTGGGGCCTATTCAGCAGGGGTGATTTCAGACGATGATAGGAGCGTTTGAAGTACAATATTACACTGGGGTCTAATCAACATGAGTCATTCCAGGCAATGATATTGGTATTTGTATTAAAATATAACAGTAAAGCCTAATCGGCAGCAGTGATTACAGGTCATAAGGTTTGTAGTACTACATAACTAATCAACAGGAGTGATAACAGGCGATGACAGGTACGTTTACATACTATATAACACTGGGACCTTAGCATCAGGAGTGAGAACAGAAGATAAAATAGGCGTTTTTGTGACGTTTGCAGTACAATAAGGTATTGGGGCCTAATCAGTAGGAGTGATTACAGGCGATGATAGGGACGCATTTAGTTCAATATTACTTTGGGGCCTTATCAGCAGGATGTGACGTCATGCGTTGAAAGAAGCGTTTGTAAATAAATATAATACTGGAGATTTATCAGATTTATCAGACTGATTACAGGCAATGATATGGGCATTTTTAGTACAATTTAACTCTACACTGTGGTGCCTAATCAGCAGGAGTGATAACAGGTCACGAAAATGTTACACCCTATGGGCGGTTTGCCTTTATTACGTCAGGGTGAACATTTGTCACCAACATGACAGGCATATGTACCAGCCGGGTTTTGAACCCGCAACCTCTTGATTGCTAAGCGAATACGTTATCCATTACACCACCGCGGCTGTGTACGTAAGGGAGTACGTAATACTACTTAACACTAGGACTAATCAACAGGAGTGATTTCAGGCGTCGATAGGCACGTTTTTATAACAATATTTCACTGGGGCCTTATCAACATCAACAGGACTGATAACAGGCAATGATATGGGTATTTGTAGTAATATATTACACTAGGGCATAATCAACAGCATGAGTGATTACAGGCGATGACAAGCACGTTCTATTACTATATAACACTGGAACATTATCTGTAAAAGTGACTGCAGAAGATAATAGAGGCGTTTGTTGTACAAAATCTGACCGGGGTATAATTTGCAGGAGTAGTTACATGCGATGAAAGTGACGTTTGTAGTACAATTACGCATTCGGGCCTAATAAATAGGAGTTTTTACAGGCGATGATAGGGGCGTTTGTAGTACAATATTACTTTGGGGCCTAATCAGCAAGAGTGATTACAGGCGATGAAAGCAGCATTTGTGATAAAATTTTACACCGGGGCCTTATCTACAAGAGTGATTACAGGCGACTCAAGGCACGTTTGTATTGCTATGTAAAATTGGCGCCTTTACATCAGGAGTGATAACAGGCGATGAAAGAGGCGTTAATAGGGTGTTTTGTTTAACAATATAATACTAGGGGCCTAATCAACAGGAGTGATAACAGGCAATAACAGAGGCATTAAAATGTAGTTTTGTAGAACTATATTGCACCAGGGGCCTTATCAACAGGAGTGATTACAGGTGATGACAGGTACGCTTGTCTTGCTATATGAAACTGGGGCCTTATCAGCAGGAGTGATTACAGGCAATTATAGAGGCATTTATAGTACAACTAAAGACTGGGGCTAGTTATACGTGATGATAGCGGGTTTTCAGTAGTAAATATCACTGGCCTTAATCAGCAGGAGCGATTACATGCGATGACAGGGATGTTTGTAATACATAATAACTTTGGGGCCTTATCAGCAGCAGTAATGACATGTCACTATATGGAGGATTGTAGTACTATATAACACTGTGGCCTAATCAACAGGAGTGATTACAGGTGTTGAAAGGGCGGTTTTCATAAAATATAACACAGGGGCCTTATCAACAGTAGTGATCAGAGGCTAAAATAGTGGATTTTGTAGTACAATATAAATTTGGGGCCTATTCAGCAGGGGTGATTTCAGACGATGATAGGAGCGTTTGAAGTACAATATTACACTGGGGCCGAATCAACATGAGTCATTACAGGCAATGATATTGGTATTTGTATTTATAAATAAAAGATATAACAGTAAAGTCTGATCAGCAGCAGTTATTACAGGTCATTAGGTTTGTAGTACTACACAACACCAGGGCCCAATCAACAGGAGTGATAACAGGCTATGGCAGGTACGTTTTCATACTATATAACACTTGGTGGAACTTATCAGCAGGGGTGAGTACAGAAGATAATAGATGACAGGGACGCATTTTGTTCAATTTTAGTGACGTTTGTAGTACAATAAGGTATTGGGGCCTAATCAGTACTAGTGTTTACAGGCGATGATAGGGACGCATGTAGTTCAATATTACTTTGACACCTTATCAGCAGGATGTGACTTCATGCGTTGAAAGATGCGTTTGTAAATAAATATAACACTGCAGATTTATCAGCAGGAATGGTTACAGGCAATGATATGTTAGAGTTAAAGTATCGAGTAGAAAAATAAGTAAATTAAAGCGAGTCGAAGACGAGCTGTTTTTACTTATTTTTTCTACGAGGTCTTTAACTACTTTGTAGTATGACAGAACACCAATTGACAGATCCGTACTGTAACTTCCGACATCAGGAAGCTACAGTACGGTTTTAATTCCGCCTCCTTCCTGAGTATTAATATGAAGGCCCGCCTCCTCTGATATTAATTTGTATTGATTTAATCTTACAAAAACATCAAAAAAGCAGAAAGTCATTCTACAAGGGCATTTGTAGTACAATAAAGCTCTAGTGCCTAATCAACAGAGGTGATAACAGGTCACGAAAGGGAGGTACGTAATACTACATAACACTAGAAATAATCAACAGGAGTGATTACAGGCGTCGATATGCACGTTTGTATAACAATATTTCACTGGGGCCTTATCAACAGGACTGATTACAGGCAACGATATGGGTATTTGTAGTAAAATATTTCACTAGGGCCTAATCAACAGCAGGAGTAATTACAGGCGATGACAAGCACGTTCTAGTACTATAAAACAATGGAACATTATCAGCAAAAGTGACTGCAGAAGATAATAGAGGCGTTTGTTGTAAAAATTTTGATCGGGGTATAATTTGTAGGAGTAGTTACATGCGATGAAAGTGACGTTTGTAGTACAATAACGCATTCGGCCCTAATAAGGAGGAGTTTTTACAGGCGATGATAGGGGCGTTTGTAGTACAATATTACTTTGGGGCCTAATCAGCAGGAGTGATTACAGGCGATGAAAGCAGCGTTTGTAATAAAATTTTACACCGGGGCCTTATCTACAAGAGTGATTACAGGCGACTCAAGGCACGTTTGTATTGCTATGTAAAATTGGCGCCTTTACAGCAGGAGCGATTACAGGCGATGAAAGAGGCGTTAATAGGGAGTTGTGTTTAACTTTATAACACTAGGGGCCTAATCAACAGGAATGATTACAGGCAATGAAAGAGGCATTAATATGTAGTTAAGTAGAACTATATAACACTAGGGGCCTTATCAACAGGAGTGATTACAGGTGATGACAGGTACGTTTGTCTTGCTATATGAAATTGGGGCCTTATCAGCAGGAGTGATTACAGGCAATTATAAAGGCATTTATAGTACAACTAAAGACTGGGGCTAATTCGCAATAGTAGTCATACGTGATGATAGGGGGGTTTCAGTATGATATAACACTGGGACCTTATCAGCAGGAGCGATTACATGCGATGACAGGGACGTTTGTAATACATAATAACTTTGGGGCCTTATCAGCAGCAGTAATGATAGGTCACTTTATGGAGGATTGTAGTACTATATAACATTGTGGACTAATCAACAGGAGTGATAACAGGTGTTGATAGGGCGGTTTTCATAAAATATAACACAGGGGCCTTATCAACAGGAGTGATTAGATCCGAAAAAAGTGGATTTTGTAGTACAACATAAATTTGGGGCCTATTCAGCAGGGGTGATTTCAGACGATGATAGGAGCGTTTGAAGTACAATATTACACTGAGGCCTAATCAACATGAGTGAGTACAGAAGATAACAGAGGCGTTTTGTGACGTTTGTAGTACAATAAGGTATTGGGGCCTAATCAGTAGGAGTGATTACAGGCGATGATAGGGACGCATTTAGTTCAATATTACTTTGGGGCCTTATCAGCAGGATGTGACGTCATGCGTTGAAAGAAGCGTTTGTAAATAAATATAACACTGCAGATTTATCAGCAGGAATGATTACAGGCAATGATATGGGCATTTGTAGTACAATTTAACTCTAGTGCCTAATCAGCAGAAGTGATAACAGGTCACGAAAGGGAGGTACGTAATACTACTTAACACTAGGACTAATCAACAGGAGTGATTTCAGGCGTCGATAGGCACGTTCTTATAACAATATTTCACTGGGGCCTTATCAACAGGACTGATAACAGGCAATGATATGGGTATTTGTAGTAATATATTACACTAGGGCCTAATCAACAGCAGGAGTGATTACAGGCGATGACAAGCACGTTCTATTACTATATAACACTGGAACATTATCAGTAAAAGTGACTGCAGAAGATAATAGAGGCGTTTGTTGTACAAAATATGACCGGGGTATAATTTGCAGGAGTAGTAACATGCGATGAAAGTGACGTTTGTAGTACAATAACGCATTCGGGCCTAATAAATAGGAGTTTTTACAGGCGATGAAAGGGGCGTTTGTAGTACAATATTACTTTGGGGCCTAATCAGCAGGAGTGATTACAGGCGATGAAAGCAGCGTTTGTAATAAAATTTTACACCGGGGCCTTATCTACAAGAGTGATTACAGGCGACTCAAGGCACGTTTGTATTGCTATGTAAAATTGGCGCCTTTACAGCAGGAGTGATTACAGGCGACGAAAGAGGCGTTAATAGGGAGTTTTGCTCAACTTTATAACACTAGGGCCTAATCAACAGGAATGATCACAGGCAATGACAGAGGGATTTAAATGTAGTTTTGTAGAACTATATAGCACTAGGGGCCTTATCAACAGGAGTGATTACAGGTGATGACAGGTACGCTTGTCTTGCTATATGAAACTAGGGCATTATCAGCAGGAGTGATTACAGGCGATAATCGAGGCGTTTATGGTACAACGTTAGACTGGGGCCAATTGGCAGGAGAAGTTACAGGTGATGATAGGATGGGTTCAGTATAATACATCACTGGGACCTAATCAGCTGCATCACAGGGAGGTTTGTAGTACATTTTATCTTTGGGACCTTATCAGCAGCACCAATGATAGAGGCATTTATAGCAAACAGTTATTTCATGGTTATTAAAACTATTGCCCCGAGGTGGCCTAGATGACCACGGTTGACTATTGCCCGACGGAAACCACTATAAACTTTTAAGAAGTGTGAAGTTGTCGATTCGTCCTAATATTACTACAAAATTGCCGACTGGGGCATTAAGTTGTTATAAAAATCATAACAGATAAGCCCCTAGCCTTCTATACAGTTGGTCTTATGTAGATACCTTGCTTTATTGTAATGCGAATCGGAAACGAGATCCAGCCTCTGTATGACCATAGCTTTTGTTGGGACGGACGTTAATTCACAAATACAAAAAGCTTAGGTTCAACAGTGAATTTGTTTCTGACTTTAATATGGCATGTTGACGAAAATTAAACTTAACTCAAATACTCTTTCGCATATTGTCTTTTAGCACATTCCCTTAAACAGCAGTCACACAGTAGCGTATAACCCAAACGCGCGCCGGGCGTATGAAAAATCTCAACAGGCTGAAGACTTTGGGCGTATAAAAATAATTTGCTTTAGAAGTCACACATTAGCGCCTGCCGGACGTATAAAAAATCTCAAAGTTTATTAGTACGGTTCTGATACGTCCAAGACACGCTAAGCACCCGCTACAGGCGCGCATCGAACGTTCAACGCGCGTTTCACACACGCTTGGGGCACGCTAGTGAAGCAACATCTAATAAAATCGGAACGCGCATGGAACGTACACTGGCGTGCTTCAAACGCGCGCCAAACGCGTTCAGAGCGTATTCAACGCGCCTGTAGCGCGCGTGGAACTTATTCGGGACGTATAAGTCACACGCCCGAGACACGCCGAGCTTTTCGAAAATTTTTAAGCATGTTTATTTTTTTTTTAGTCCAAAAGAGCGAAACGCGCAGAGACTTTTGAAGCGACGTACAGCGACGAGCGCCGGACGTACACCAAAGGTACCCAACGCACTTGTAGCGTGTTTTGAACGTGTTTCCGACGTGCGTCTGGCGTATGTTGAATTTTGCTATTTTTTCAACACGCCCGGCGCGCGTTTCACTTATACGCTACTGTGTGACTGCTGGTTAAATGATTCCTACAATGATGGATGCATACACGTTTGTAAATACGAGTTGCCCAACAAGGTGAAGAAGGACAGCTAATGGACAAAACAGAAGTAGTTGGGTTTTAACACTATATGGACATGACAGCCATCATTAGTCATGTGACCTGGATTTGTTATATACACTTTTGGTTCCACTTTCCTATAGATGCCTCATATAAACTGTGGCTTTGATTGACAAAGCCGTTTCAGAGGAGAACATGTTAAAATTTTATACATGTACATTATCCCAGAGTGGGGTCAGATTTTTCTCAAAACCATTACTATTCAGTAATGTTGTCCATTTCCTGCGATGTTTACCTATAAATGACATTCTAAAATTTTTCACCATTCTAATGCATAATTATGTGACCTATGTTGGCTTTGCCAAAATAGGTCATGGTAATCACAGAGTCATGATTCGTATAGTACTTTGGTCATTAATGCTCCATGCCATGTTTCGTTGAAACCAGTCCAATATATCAAGAGAAGATGGTCTTTGAAAAGTTTTACCATGCATGAGCATGGTGGCTATCTGGGTGATGTGATCTGGATTATTTACTCGTTAAAACCGCCTCGGCGAGGCGGTTCTAATGTGTACCCACAATCAATGTCTTGAGCAAAAAATGAAATTCAAAATGCTTCCGATTTTATTTTTATTTTTTTCCTACTAAAAATCACTGTATTGTGCATGGACATGTTTTCGAAATGTAATATCAAAGACTGATGTGGCCCCACCAGGATTGGTGTGGGACTGGGGAGAACGATATAGTAGTTTTAACGTGTACCCACAATCAATGTCACAATCAATGTTTTGAGCAAAAATATCAAAATTTTCAAAATATTTCCGATGACATTTTCATTTTTTCCTACTGAAAAAATCACTGTATATAGTGCATGGACATGTTTTAGTAATGTAATATCAAAGACTCATATGTGGCCCTCAAGGAATGGATTGGACTGGACAGAAATCTATTTCAAGAAACATCAGATAATAATTTAAGGAAGTTATGGGGCAAATCTATTGAGCTTTTCGAGAACTGATGAAAACAGGGGGCTAGCGAAAAAGGTGGTTTATTTTTCGGGACGATTGAGCCATGCATCAGGAAAACATGTCAGTGAAATATTTACCCCCTCAAACCCCACTTTTATATAGCAAAACTGGGATATGCAGGGGTATACCTATTTTTCTTATATTTGCTCCAAAATATAGATTGTGGGTACTCGTAATAATCGCCTGGGCGAGGCGGTTCTAACGTGTACCCACAATCTATGTTTTGAGCAAAAATAAGAAAAAAAAGCAATTTTCATTTTGTACTCGTAAGAACCGCCTGGGCGAGGCGGTTCTAACCTGTACCCACAATCTATGTTTTGAGTAAAAAATAAAAAAAAAGTAGCAATTTCCCTTTTTACAACTTTAAAAATCTCTATATGCTGCAAGAGCATATTTTTGTAATAAACCCAGGTGATAAAATCCCGGTTCCCTCTGTTAGGCCCTTACCCATATTACAAAAGGGGGTCAAATGATCAAGTTTCAGCTGAGAAGTTGTAATCCCCATTTTAATTTCTACATATAACCTTATTTACCTCAAAGGATCAAAAGAAAACTTAAATCTGCAAAAACGGATGTGCAACATGCCAGTTTTACAATATCCGGTATTTAGAGCGCTAATACACCGTATTTACGGAAAAAATACGTTTTTTCTATAAATCGTAACTCTTGACAATTTTCCAGTTGATAGCTGCAACTGTAGTGCAAATTTTCGCAACTCTTGGCGATTTTCCGGTTGATAACTACAACTGCAGGGACCTCAGCTGCAGGAGGGACCTCAATAGCAGGAGGGACCTCAACGACAGGGGTGGAAGTTGAGCCTTATTGGTTTCTTTCCACAGACTATCAGTGACTGGAATGACCTCCCTGATTCTCTGATCTCCTCTGCTTAAAAGTCTGATGCCTGTGTGTCCAAGTTCGCATCGCTTGTGAGAGCCAGGGACTGATTTCCCTAATGACGTACCCCCTGGTGAAGTATTGTCAATTTGGCGTGTCACCAGTGAACCGTTCAGATTCCAATCCCATACTTTGTTATTGTATGTATATATGTTTCGCGTACTTTAAAATCCTGGATCCGCCCCTGGACAAACTCTTTTCAATATAATAATGAGGCTATTTACTATAGGATTTTAACTAAGGAAATAACCATTTAGGAGCCAGACCACAATTTTTGAGTCCTGGGGTTTCAGAAAAGAAGATTTTTATCCCCCGCCTTTTCGAAGAAAAGCGGAGTCCCAGATGGCATGACAATGTTGGCCCAACGTAAGCGTTGAAGCGCATCGTTGGTAAATGGTTAGCCGTTGACAGTGTAACGATGGGCCTACGTTGGCCCATTTGTGACAAAATCTTATTAATTCGATTTTTGACAGTCAAATAATACTTTTGTTGGCATTGTGATGGGAAAACATTATCCATTTCTTTATTTTTGCTTGGCACGACAGCGTCAAGCAATTGAAACGCCTCAATCTGTGGGGTTTTTTCCTTCAATCTGTGGGGTTTCCCTTTGACATCCAGGGGCCTGGTTCCAGTCGTAATGTTTTGCTACACTTCTTGCATAATAAAGCAATTGAAGACGGAAACCAGACTTGCTCTCCGCCTTTTTTATTAGGATTTGTGGGAAGAATGACGTACTTGGATCTAACGTTAAACATTTAGGTGGCGTTCTGGACGGATAGTGCTATAACACGGAACTTTGTCCTAGGTCCGACCAAGTACGAAAGCTTGAAATCCATCATAGCGAGGAAGTGTTCATGACCGATGCGATCCATCGAGTTACCGAAAAACTCCACAAACCTACGAAAAACCACAACAAACGGACAAATGATGGTATATACAGACTAGCCAAGCGTTTCTTTTAACATGGAAAATTTATTAATTATTGTAATGTTGGCCCAGCTTTGGCCAAATATCGTAGGTTTCCTCAAATTTACATACATGTGTATAACGTTGGCCCAACATCGTAGGTTTCCTCAAATGTACATACATGTGTGTAACGTTGGCCCAAGGCTGGCCCAACATCGTTAGTTCCCTAAGATGTACATACATGGGTATAATGTTGGCCCAGCATTTGGCCAATGTAAGCACATCAAAACTGCAAAACTGACAACCCAGACTCTCAAATGGTTAAAATTATAACAAAGCTCTTACATTATCTGATCAGGCCATCGAGTCGTAAGTGATAGGTCGAGCAGGACATCCGGATACAATCTAAAGCATTCCCGAATTTGATCAATCTTCCTTGTGTTTCTAGATAACTATTTTCTGTGCTACATGTAGTTGAGAGAGGATTGTCTTGATACTGGAGATTTGCAGCTTTGAAACTGGACCATCAAGGTTTGTTCTGCATACATGTAACTAAGCCGTTTACTGGGCGGCTTACCTCAAAGCAACAGGCCATAGACATGTGCTGTACAGCGGGAAAACATGCATTTTGCTCATGCAAAAACAAAGGTACGGGACAGCTGCACAGTCAACTCACAGCTGATCAGCTCCTTTCTTATCGCTGCCTAAATGTTGAACCCGTCTAATCCGAAATCCGAAATTTCAAGCATATTAGTACCTGTTTATCACATGTCCTGTTTCTTATCATATGGTGAAATTCGCAAAAAGACAAACTTTTATTGTTTTATGTCTTGGTGTTTAATTTTTTGTGCCGTTGGCGCCTTATGTATGTTATCATATTTTAGTTAAGTTTAGGTAACTGAGTGGCCACTGATTGGGAAACAGCTGCTCATTCGGCTTACTAAATGTATTCATGGTCTTAGTACCGTATTGTTAGTTTGGTTTTTTCCCACCTCGGTTTTTGGAGTGGGAATCTTTTTCTGATTGCGCCTTTTCCTGATCGTTGCATACTTGTACCTTTTTTCACGACATCACCTTTATACCAGATGTGCAGTACCTGGAGCGAAAACAAATGCTTTTATCACCTGTATAATAACTGCACAGCTGATCAGCGCCTTTGTTTCCACTCCAGATACAGTACAATGTCATTCTTTCTAAATCCAAAATTTCAAGCTTCTGTCTCCTTCAGCTCTACAGTCTGGTTTGTGTCAGACCTGGTCAGAGACCCAGATTGTTGGTTTCTTGGCAAAGGCTCAGATAGAAAATGACATGTACTGTATATGCACACGCTGATCTGCACACTTAGTGCACGCCTGATTTTGTTTTGAATAACAATGGTCTAGTGGCAAATTCACTAGACCAGCGAATGAACAGACGAGTCCGCGGGTTTGAGTAAGCTCACCCACACAGACTTTGAAGGAAACAGACCAGGCTTAAAACACTCATGCAGTTTGTAAAACAAACAGATCGGCCTGTATATCCATGCAGTCACCGCACAATCAGATAAGGAACAGATCAGCCTTTACAATGACGAAGGCTACAAAGGACAACATCGGACACATACTCACAGCCTAACTAGGAACATATCTACTTGCATATCTGTTGTTTTTTCTAATAAAGATACCAAAACGTGCAGACTTTTTTGTCCCCTTACTTCTTGTCAACATTTAGTGCACTGATGCACAGGTAATAAAGTTGGCATTTAATAGGCTAACTAACATTAAGCCAGCTTAAATGTAACGTTGGCCCAACGTCGAATCAATATAATCAGTACACTTTGACCTACGTTTGCCCAACACGTTGGCCAACGGAGGCCTGATGAACAAAATGATGTTGGGGCAACGTAAGCTGCCTGTGTTGGGCCAACGGTGCACATTACCAAAATCCTACGTTGGGCCAACGTTGTCATGCTATCTGGGCTAGAGACATAGTTTTCGGCTTTCCGTCCTTCCGCCTCCTATATTAGCCCTCCTAGTTTTCTTCCGATTCTTTTGAAGCTTTACAGATGTATTGAACACGCTTTGAATTAATGTATGTGGTTTGGGTACAATTCTCAGACCAATGTTTGTCACTTTTTTTTTTCGAAATTTGAACTTCGTTTTTCAGGCGGGTTCCTTGTGTGCGCAACTCTTCTTACAGTTTTACTCTCTTACTTTTAAACTTACAGATGTTTTGGCCATGTCTTGGAGATGTGCGTGTGATTTGGATATAATCCTCAGATTAATTTTGTCCCTTTTTTCGCAATTTCAACTTAGTCGTTTTTCGGGCATTTTGACAATGGAAGTGAATGGACTGTGTGTACCTTGAGTGCGCAAATCGTCTTAACAGTTTCATCCCGATTCTTTTGCAGCTTTCCAGATGTATTGGCCATGGTTTGAAGATATGCATGTGGTTTGAATATAATTCTCCAATTAATTTTGGTCACTTTTTTCTCAATTTGAACTTACGTCTCTTTTTTTTTCGAGCACTTTGACCATGAAAGTGAATGGGAAGTGGGTACCTTGTGTGCGCAACTCCTCTTACAGTTTCATCCCGATTATTTTGTAACTTTACTAATGTATTGACCATGGTTTGAAGATGTGTATGTGGTTTGAATATAATCCTCTGATTATTTTTTGTTACTTTTTTTACAATTTGAACATTGTTCCGGGCATTTTGATAATGAAAGTGGATGGACCAACCATACTGGGGGGGGGGGGGGGGGGGAGGGGGTTCCAAACCACAGGTAATTCAAGATGTACAGATGATTCAAAGATGCTTTGTTATTAGGCTATACCATTTTTTGCACGAACAGTATATAAAAGTAATCAGTACAGACGCACTATAGTATTTGGGATAGTGTTTCTAATTGGAATAAGCAAAATATTTAAAAGTTTGTAGTAAATGTCACACCAGTAAATCAGTAAATTTTATTTGTTTATACTGATTTTCTTAACTTTTCAGGATCTATACTGGCAAAGAGTAGGAAGAAAAAAAGAAAAAAAAAAAGTATTCTTCTTTGAAACAACATGGGCAAAAATCTCCATGTTTAACTTCAGCCATATTTAGCAGTATCCTACATAAATTATCTGAATCAAACCCCTTATGCCCAAATTGGCAATGCTCAGGGAGACAGTAGTTCCGTTAAAAATGGGCCAGATAAGGTCAGCGTGGAACAGACAATTGGTCCTGTGGTTCATCTTGATGCAAACCACCGCAATGATTAATTTGAGCTGCCATATTAGAAAACAAATTATCTTCATTATGTGAAAACAAAGGCTGTGGTTACCACAAAGCTGATCAGCGCCTTTGTTTTCACTACACAGATAGAACAATCCATCTTCTTAAATCCAAAATCTCAAGCTTCTAGCCTGCTTCTGCGACTGTACAGGCTGTTTTGTGTCGCCTGGTCCGTTGGTTTTCCGACGCAAAGGTTCAAAATTTTTCAGTCAATTCGTAACAGAGCAAAAACAACCTGTGTACTTTAAGAAAAGTACTATGGAGAATAGATATATCCTTGTCTAGGACACATCCATGGATGAAAGTTCCAAAACTTCTCTGAAAAGCCATTTTTCCAATACTGAAAACTAGGGTTTTCCTATTCCAATACACCAATACATTGCAGAAAAATCTTCGCAATACTGAATTCAGTATTAATACTGAAAACTTTCACACATGCGTGACATTATGGTGGTCGGTGTCAAAATCAAAATATAATAGCATTCACCTGGTGATTATGGAGCCTGGCGCTTTAAGGAGTCACAGAAAGTTGCAGGCTCAATCCACATCATTTGAGCCGCTGCATGGGAAAAACCAACAATTTGGGATTCTGACCAGGTCTGACACAAACTAGCCTGTACAGTCACAGAAGCTGACAAGAAGCTTGAAACTTCGTATATAAGTAGAGGGATTGTAATTTCCGTGTAGTGATAAAAAAGGCGCTGATCAGCTATGCAGTTACTGCACAGCCGATCTGCATCTTTGTTTTCGCATATGCAGATTGTTAGTTTTCTCATGCTTCATTTCCAAATGTCCAAATGAAAATTTTCAAGGACAGACTGTAGATACAGATGTACTGTAATGTGGTTTGTGACTAGAGCATAGTCATTAGGAACATAAAACTGGATCAAGATAGAGATGAGCAACTGATTTACAATGTTTTTGATTTTATTATGAGGTTTCTGTTTCATTTAATTACAACTGAAACTTAATAAGATGAAAGTTTTTTATGAAAAAGAAAAAAATGTACATGATCAGAAATGAATAAATGAACAAGAACGCCGTGGAGGTCGATATCGCACCTGCACTCGGCAAAATAACTTAAAACGTGAAATATAGGTCGAGAGCAGCAGGTTAAGGTGTGTTCTGAAAGGGTATGTTAAGGACATTTACTATGCAAGCTTTCACACTGGCAGCTATCACTGATGCAGAAAAAAACAAACTTCGACATAAAAATTAACAAAGTCAATGGACCGTGAAATATAGTTCAAGGTCAATGGGTCAAGGTGCGTGCTTGAAGGGTATATCAAGGACAATTACTATGCAAGGTTTCACGCTCGCAGCTATTACTGATGCAGAGAAAACAAAACTTTGACGTAAAAATCAACAAAGTCAATGGACCATGAAATATATGGCAAGGTCAGCGGATCAAGGTGCGTGCTTGAATGGTATGTCAAGGACAATTACTATGCGAGGTTTCACCCTCGCAGCTATCATTGATGTCGAGAAAACCAAACTTCAACGTAAAAAATTTCAAAGTCAGTAGACCGTGAAATATAGGTCAAGGTCAGCGGGTCAAGGTGTGTGCTTGAAGTGTATGTCAAGGACAATTACTTTGCAAGGTTTCAGACTCGCAGGTATCACTGATGTCGAGAAAACCAAACTTTGACGTAAAAATTTTCAAAGTCAGTGGACCGTGAAATATAGGTCAAGGGTACTGGGTCAAGGTGTGTGCTTGAAGTGTATGTCAAGGACAACTACTATGCAAGGTTTCAGACTCGCAGCTATCACTGATGTCGAGAAAACCAAACTTCCAACGTAAAAATTTGCAAAGTCAGTGGACCGTGAAATATAGGTCAAGGGTACTGGGTCAAGGTGCATGCTTGAAGTGTATGTCAAGGACAATAACTATGCAAGGTTTCAGACTTGCAGCTATCACTGATGTCGAGAAAACTAAACTTCGACGTAAATGTTGACGGACGGATGAACGGACGAACGTACGGACGGACAGAAATTCGAACTCCTATATCGCACCCTGCTATAAGCAGGTGCGATAAAAATCAGCCACACAGGACATTGTGAGAAAACCTGTTTGCCTTACACACAAACAAACAATGACCCAGAAGAGATTCATGATAAGGCCTCATTTCCATGGACAATTTTTCTTGGACAAAGTAGGATTGTCGCAGAAAAAAATGTGCTCTTGTAAATTCACTTCAGTGGCGAAGTTTCATTGTCAAATATCTGTGACAAAGATGAGCAAGCTATGTAATGCTGTGTGTGAATGCAAACTCATTGCCAAAGTTTCTGTGACAATTAATCTTCGTAAAAAAACCCAAAAAAAACTGTCCGTGAAAACCAGCCTTAATAGCCAAGCTGATTGTTGCCTGTGCCTTTACTGGATAGATAGAACGGTATAACCCCTAAACCAATCCAACATATTTTAACCCATATTTGACGAATGGATTCTCCCATCATTATCAAATGAATTGTCCACTTTCATTTTTAGGGGTGTTATGTGTGATTTTTATCTCATTTTTCAATGAAATTTCTCTGTGCAAACAGAATGGCCCCAGATGGGACGCCGCGTTCTGCGGCATTACATCTGGGGCTATGCTGTTTGCCTATGATCCACAAAAAGGACGCCAGGCTTAAATGAGTTAAATTAAAAGTTCCAGCAATCTTAAATGGTTGTACAGTCAAACATGTTCAGAAAGGACCATATTTATTTTTGTATTTTTTCCTTCTTTACTTTCAATATTAAAGTTCACCATTAACACTGTCTTGTCCAAATAAATGAGAGACAGCAGTAAACAACACATAAAAATTGAACATTTACAAAACAATCCAAATCTTTCGTCATAACCATAAAATGCCAAGCGACAGATAAAAACTTTTGTTATGACTGCTTAAAACAGACTATTGGCATTAATTAGATATTAGCCTTCGGGTAAGAAAACCAAATATCTTGGTTTCTGACCAGGTCTGACACAAACCAGCCTGTACAGACACAGAAGAGTGCTTTTGGATCTTAGAAGAAGAGGGTTTGTACTAACTGTTTAGCAAAAACCAAGGCACTGATCAGCTGTGCAGTTATTGCGCAGCTGATCTGCGCCTTTGGTTTCGCATATGCAGATTATTGGTTTTCTGGTGGTGACACATATTCCGAATGAAATCTCTGTGTAACTTATACATAATGTACCCTTGATAAGCTTTTCTATATAAAATCCATGGTGTTGCTCAGGAGATCCTTGATTTAACATGCTTATATTTTTAAGTCAGTATAATTTGCTTCATGATGACCAGCTATCCTGAAATTCTCAAAATAAAAATCCTGAATTTCTCAAAATAAAGATTTCAAGATAGGTATACAGACTTTAAATCTCCATCTCAATATGACCTTTGCTGTTAACAGGAGGTAAAACCCAAACTCAATAAGAGCTGTCGCAGGACAGCGTGCTCGACTGCTTCTGATCTTTGTCAAACATAAGGCCAAACCCGACCAGTAACCCAAAGCATTATGCTCATACATCTTTTTGCCTTGATGCAATAAGGCAAAATCACTGAACCATCAAAGTTAACTATAACTACCTAAGATTTATAGTTATAGTTATAGTGTGTTCATATACCAACTGAGTGCCAAGACACAAGGCAAAATCACTGAACCGTGAAATAAGGTCACACTGACCTATAAGTATTTCAGGGTCAAAGGTCTAGTGATACTTACTCATAATGTGAAAGAAATATGATCATATACCCATTCAGTGTTGAGATATAAAGCAAAATCACTGAACCATGAAATTAGGTCATAGTGACCTATAAGTATGCTTGGGTTAAAGGTCTGGTCATACTCATTCATAATCAGAAAGAAGTATGAAAAAATACCAACTGAGTGTCGAGATATAAGGCAAAATCACTGAACCGTGAAATTAGGTCATATTGACCTAGGACTACTTTAGGGTCAAAGGTCTTGTCATACGCAAATATAGTGTGAAAGAAGTTTGTTCATAAACCACTTGAGTGCCGAGATATAAGGCAAAGTCACTGAACCGTGAAATTAGGTCACAGTGACCTATAAGTATATTGGGGTCAAAGGTCTGGTCATACTCACTCATAATCTAAAAAAAGTATGAAAATATACTAATTGAGTGTCAAGATATAAGGCAAAATCACTGAACCGTGAAATTAGGTCACAGTGACCTAGGACTACTTCAGGGTCAAAGGTCTTGTCATATGCAAACATACTTTGAAAGAAGTTTGTTCATAAACCATTTGGGTACTGAGATATCAGGCAAAATCACTGAACCGTGAAATTAGGTCACAGTGACCTATAAGTATATTGGGGTCAAAGGTCTGGTCATACTCACTCATAATCTGAAAAAAGTATGAAAATATACTAATTGAGTGTCAAGATATAAGGCAAAATCACTGAACCGTGAAATTAGGTCACAGTGACCTATAAGTATATTTGGGTCAAAGGTCTGGTCATACTCACTCATTATCTGAAAAAAGTATGAAAATATACTAATTGAGTGTCAAGATATAAGGCAAAATCACTGAACCGTGAAATTAGGTCACAGTGACCTATAAGTATATTGGGGTCAAAGGCCTGGTCGTACTCACTCATAATCTGAAAGAAGTAAGAAAATATACTAATTGAGTGTCAAGATATAAGGCAAAATCACTGAACCATGGAAAGTAGGTCAACCGACCCTTACCGTCATGACACACAAGTCAGTGTCACAAAGTCAAAAGATGAATGACCAACCATCTTCCTAAGTTGTTTCTATTAAGAAATAAAAAGAAAAAAAAAATCGGGGAGTTCTAGATTTTGACCTCTAGCCCCGCCCCCCTGACTCCGACCCAGAGGTCCGACGTCATGGAACCTAAAGTGTATGAAGTATGAATGCTTTATGATAAGTTGTTGTCAAGATATGGACTCCTTGTTAAAGTTACACAGCAGTACATCTATTTTTTACAGTGTTCTAGTTTTTAACCTCCAGCCCCACCCCCAGGCATGGACCCAGAGATCCGATGCCATGAAATGAAACTCAATCCTACAGGGTACCTATGGTCCGAGTATGAAAGCCCTCTGATAAAAAGTTTTCAAGATATAGACTTCTAGAATACTATATCACAGAAAAGCCATTATTATTAATGGTGTTCTAGATTTTAACCTCTAGCCCCACCCCCTGGCATGGACCCAGGGATCTGATGCCATGGAATGAAAGCCGACCCTACAGGGTGTCAATGGCCCAAGTATCAATGCTTTCTGATGAGTGGTTGTCAAGATATGGACTTCTAGAAAACTTTAACACAAGAATTGCCATTTTTGAAGGTGTTCTAGATTTTAACCTCCAGCCCCACCCCCTGGCCTGGACCCAGGGGCCCGGTGCCATGGAATGAAAGCCAACCCTACAGGGTATCTATGGTCCAAGTATGAATGCTTTCTGATGAGTGGTTCTCAAGATATGGACTTCTAGAAAACTTTAACGCAAGTGTGACGCGCACGCGAACGCGCACGGGAACGTGGACGACCGGGGTGACTGCAATAGCTCTATGCACTTCGTGCAGTCGAGCTAAAAACAGCTAAAATATGAGCCTCCTGGGAAAACCAACAATGTGGTTTCCAGACAGGTCTGACACGAACCGGCCTGTACAAGCACAAAAAAGAGCTAGAAGCTTGAAATTTCAGATTTAAGTAGAAGAGGAATTGTACTATCTGAGTAGCGAAAACAAAGGTGCTGATCAGCTTCGCAGTTACTGCGAAGCTGATCTGCGCCTTTGTTTTCGCCTATGCAGATTGTTGGTTTTCCCATGTGGCAGCTCATATGTAAAATATATTTAATCTTTTTTTTTCCATTTTGCAACATGCAATCATCATTCAGTAAACCTTCAATAAAAGATTACTGCCTTTTACATAATTTTGAGTCAAGGGGTACAATAGTCTTGTTTAAGTAGTCATGTTGGTGATTTTATATTCATCCTTACCTTATAAAGGCAAACTGATTAAGATTTAACTACATTTTCGGGTCCTATTAACTGAATATTTGAGCCACCTCATGAGAAAACCAACATTTTGCATATGCCAAAACAAAGGTGCAGGTCAGCTTCGCAATAACTGCCAATCTGATCAGCACCTTTGACGAATTGTTTTCGCTACACGGATAGTATAATTCCTCTACTTTCCGAATCCAAAATTTCCACCCTCTAGCCATCTTCTTGTTTGTACAGCTCGGTTTGTGTCCGACATGTTCAGAAACAACATTGTTGGTTTTCTCATGATGTGACTCATTTGTTGTACCCAATGAACATTAACATAACAATTTAACATGAAACTTTCAGTCAACAAACATGAAGTCTAATAATCCCCATGATCCCCTCTCTCGTCTCTGGCACCAGACAATGAGCGTCTCCTCGAGCCCGACTTCCTGTCGCCATTGCGTTGTGGACTCGGTGTTCTGCCTCGTCTAGGAGATTTAGACGATGACCTCTGACTCTTCCGGCGTGACCTGGACCTAGATCTGCTCCTGTAAGACAAAAAATTTTGTCAACAATTTTTGAGTCAGACAGAACCAGATCCTGCATCTTTGTATGGCATTTGCTACAAATAGTTTTTTTCCCCTATAACATGCCTTTCTTTTTCTGTATGTTTATTAAACTTGTTAAACAATTTTCAGTCATGCCAGGATGGAACCATTGCTAACTGAATATCAGCCAGTAATAATGGTGAAATTAATTTGTCTTGCTCAAGAATACAACTTGGCGCCAATGGGGTTCAAACCCAAAACTACCTGTACTTGATTTGGAGTCAAGACACTCTCCACTGAGCCACTACATGTATGCTTTTCTACCTTATTTAAACCGCATCATGAGAAAACCAACATTGAGGTTTTTGAACAGGTCTGACACAAACCGATCTGTAAAAGCACAAAAGAGGGCTAGACGCCAGAAATTTTGGATTTAAAAAGTAGAGAAATTGTACTATCTTTGTATTGAAAACAAAGGCGCTGATAAGCTTCGCAGTTACTGCGAAGCTGATCTGCGCCTTTGTTTTCGCATATGCAAATTATTGGCTTTCTCATGATGCGGCTCAAATTTCTCACAACCTATCTCACATTTCATCACAACCATTGAGCTACAAACCTGCTTCTGCTGTCTCTACTCTTGCGCCTTCTGTCACGTGACCTGGAGCGAGTTCTTGATCTCCTTGACCTGTAACACACATTCACATCGGGATTATGTAACATGTACCCACTACAACCCACTTTCGATACCATATTCGTTCTAATTAGCGCACAGTGTGATTAACCTTTGAAAATAACTTAAAGGTAACAAAATATCATTCTAATTAGCGTACACTTTGAACAAAAACAACACATAAACTGCTGAAATGTCAGTGTCGAAAATAGCAAAGATTGTGTCATTTAACTGTTCCAATCATTGCAAAATTGTGTTTTATCATTTAAGATTGAGTGAAAGTCTGAATGTGGTTATAACGGTATTAATGTGTAAAATTGTTGTAAATATATGGTAGTCCAGCCGTTTTTCATAAATGACCGGGGTGTGCGCTTATTGGAGCATGTGCGCTACTTAGAATGAACATGGTATATCAAAACAAGGATGTACAGGCAGTTCTAAGGAGTACCCACAATCTATGTTTTAGATAAAAAATGAGTCTTCACTTGAGAAAACCAACAGTTTAGGTGTCCGATCAGGTCCTACTCAAACAGGGCTGTACACTCACAGAACATAGCTAGAAGCTTGAAATTTCAGTTTTAAATAGAAGAGGGATTGTATTATCTATGGAGCGAAAACAAAGGCGCTGATCAGCTGTGCAATTACTGTACAGCTGATCTGCAGCTTTGTTTTTGCATATGCAGATTGTTGGTTTTCTGATTTTACATACACCTGTGCATCACAGTTATATGAGACAAAAGTAAGGTACGAGAAGCAAACATCTCAGGGACATGTTAGCTTGATAATCAAGCAAATGTCTATCTTATTTCTTCATCTAAACTAACACAAACATACAAGTATCAATTTCCCCTTACAAAAAGCTTCCCCCACCCCACGCCCTAAGCCCTAAGCCCCATAGAAAAACATACAATCATTTCTCCATATAAAAAAAAAAAAAAAAAAAAAAAAAAAAAAACTCTAATTTTTGATGAATCATTAACATGATCATTCTAATGATTTTCCATAAGAAAAACTTTATACATTTGGTTGGCTACGTCATTGCAGACATTTAATATCCCAGTTAACTATTTTATTTTCGGTCATATGAAGACGGCAGCGAAATAGATAACGATGCGTACTGCGTATGTACGCACGATTTTTCGCTCTGTACGCATTAAAAAATCAGACCTGTGCGTACTATGTACGCAGTGAAAATCAGCGGTACGCAAACCGTTTACGGTTCTATGCGTACTCGGATTTAAAGAACCATTAAAAATGTCATTTTTTTAAACTAGTTTTGTCTGGCTTTTCTGTCAACAATTTTAAAGTATTAACAATCATGGTATTAATACACCTTTTGATCGTTCCATATTACACATCATACTTATCTTCAGTAGTTATACCATGTATGTTTTCTCCGTTCAGTGCCTCGGCATGACTAATTGTTTACCAAAGGTTTATTCATGAAGTTTGATGATAGTGTGTCATTTTTGTTTTGCGAATAGGCATTTTGTATCGATTTCTGGTCATTGTTTTCAATTTAAAACTTGATGTATTCCATGATCTACAGCCATCCCAGTTTACCACGTTTTCCTCTTTTTTTTCTCTCTTACCATTTGTTCTATGCAGGGGACAAAAATATGGTTTAACATGCCTAAATGATAGAATAACACGTGATTACAGGATTATCAACCAGTTTACTAGAATTTTCAAACGTGAATAAATGGTCCTATCCACATCTGTACACACATCTATAATTTTGATTCTGAATAAGAGATTAGAATAAAAATCCTCAGAAAATGTGTACACAGTTGTATTGTCGGTACGCACTGTACATTTATTTTGATGTGTACAGTACGCATTGTGAAAAATAATTATCTACATCACTGAGTCAGTGTACCATGAAATATAGGTCAAGGGCACCGGGTTAAGGTGCGTGCTTGAAGGGTATGTCAAGGACCATTACTATGCAAGGTTTCAGACTTGCAGCTATCTCTGATGGCGAGAAAACCAAACTTCGACATAAAAATTTTCAAAGTCAGTGGACCGTGAAATATAGGTCAAGGGCACTGGGTCAAGGTGCGTGCTTGAAGGGTATGTCAAGGACAATTACTATGCAAGGTTTCAGACTCGCAGCTATCTCTGATGGCGAGAAAACCAAACTTCGACGTAAAAATTTTCAAAGTCAGTGGACCGTGAAATATAGGTCAAGGGCACTGGGTTAAGGTGCGTGCTTGAAGGGTATGTCAAGGACAATTACTATGCAAGATTTCAGACTCGCAGCTATCTCTGATGGCGAGAAAACCAAACTTCGACGTAAATGTTGACAAAACTTCGACGTAAAAATTTTCAAAGTCAGTGGACCGTGAAATATAGGTCAAGGGCACCGGGTTAAGGTGCGTGCTTGAAGGGTATGTCAGGGACAATTACTATGCAAGGTTTCAGACTCGCAGCTATCTCTGATGTCGAGAAAACTAAACTTCGACGTAAATGTTGACGGACGGACGAACGAACGAACGTACGGACGGACGGAAATTTGAACTCCTATATCGCACCCTGCTATAAGCAGGTGCGATAAAAACCAACAATTTGGGTTTCTGACCAGGCCTGACACAAACCGGCCTGTACAGTCACAGAAGCAGGCTAAACGCTAGAAATTTCAGTTTTAGGTATTATTTGGCAAATAGGTTAGTGTATGGGTGGCACCTCATGAATACTTTATTAGACCTATACTACTTTAGGTATAGGTAAAAGCTAAAAGTATATAGTTAAAAGATTTAACTCACAGGTTTTCTGTTAGAAAACAAGAATGAAATATGAATTTGTCTAATTCACTGCATTGGACAACATATAGGTAGCAGATTTCTCATCAGGAAAACATGTCCATGTAAAATTTACCCCCTTATACCCCACTTTTATATAGCAAAATTGGGGTATGCAGGGGTATACCTATTTTATTTATTTTTGCTCTAAAACATAGATTGTGGGTACTCGTTAGAACCCACTTGTACCCACAATCTATGTTTTGAGCAAAAATAAGAAAAATATCAAACTTTTTCAACTGAAAATTTTCAATTTTACAACAAAAAAAAAATCTGTTTATTGCATGGGCGCATTTTCGTAATGTAACGGAAAATATGCCACTGTGACGGCTGTCTATGCTGACTGAGTTCACCTTTTCTACAATCCCCGACTTCAACAATGGACTAGCTGACGACGCCCAGAGAATGAATATTAAAGTTGCCGCCTATGCAGTAACCTATTTGCCAAATAATAGAAGAGCGATTGTACTATCTGTGTAGTGAAATCAAAGGCGCTGATCGGCTCTGCAGTTATAGCACAGCTGATCTGCGCCTTTGTTTTCTCATTATGCATACTGTTGGTTTTCTGATGTGAAGGCTCAATTGTGTCTTGCTCAAGATCAAGATATGTCAAGCGCCTCTTTCTCAGAAATCAATTTACTTTACATTAGGCCACTAGTACACTAATAATGTCTGCAAAAGGAAGTACATGTAATATGCATATTTCAACTTTCATGACAATTTATATAAAGTACATACTAAAACAAGGAAGCACTAGAATTTGTTTTCTATGTGAAAACTGATGTCTCCCCCCTTTCTATGTGCATGTCCAAAATATGCAAGCAAGAGTTATAGTTCTTGTGCATCACATATCCAGTCATTCTGTTTTATAAGTGTACCAAGTTTCATTGAAATATCTCTTACGGTTTTCAAGTTATAGAGGGGGCACAAAAGTGTTTGGAAAATAATCAAAGGGAAATAACTCCAAAGATATGAAAGCAAGGGTAATGATTCTTGTGCATCATGCTTTATAAGTGTACCATGTTTCATTGAAAAATCTCTAATGGTTTTTTAGTTATAGAGCAGACACGAAATTGAATGAAAAATAATCAAAGGGAAATAACTCCAAAGATATGCAAGCAAGAGTTATGGTTCTTTAGCATGACACATCATCTCATCGTGCTTTATAAGTGTACCAAGTTTCACTGAAATATTTCTTATGGTTTTCAAGTTATAGAGTGGACATGAAATTGTATGGAAAAATAATCAAAGGGAAATAACTCCAAAGATATGAAAGCAAGAGTTATAATTCTTGTGCATGACACATCGTCTCATCATGCTTTATAAGTGTACCAAGTTTCACTGAAATTTCTCTTACGGTTTTCAAGTTATAGGGTGGACACGAAATTGTATGGAAAATAATCAAAGGGAAATTTCAATAAAACTTGGTACACTTATTGAGCATGATCAGACGATGTGTCATGCACAAGAACCATAACTCTGGCTTGAGTATTTTATGAGTTATTTCCCTTTGATTATTTTCCATACAATTTCGTGCCCGCTTTATAACTCGAAAATCGTAAGAGTTATTTCAATGAAACTTGGTACACTTATAAAGCACGATGAGATTACGTGCCGTGCTAAAGAACCATAACTCTTGCTTGCATATCTTTGGAGTAATTTCCCTTAAACGGTTTTCAAGTTATACAGCGGACACGAAATTGTATCGAAAATAATCAAAGGGAAATAACTCCAAAAATACTCAAGCCAGAGTTATGGTTCTTGTACATGACACGTCGTCTCGTCGTGGTCTACAAGTGTACCAAGTTTCATTGAAAAATCTTTAACGGTTTTCAAGTTATACAGCGGACACGAAATTGTATCGAAAATAATCAAAGGGAAATAACTCCAAAAAGACTCAAGCTAGAATTATGGTTCTTGTGCGTGACACATCATCTCGTCGTGGTTTACAAGTGTACCAAGTTTCATTGAAAAATCTTTAACGGTTTTCAAGTTATAGAGCGGACACGATTTGTGACGGACAGGCGGACGGACGGACAGACAGACAGACAGACAGACAGACGCACGGGGAAAAACAATATATCTCCCGACCCTGTCGGGGGGGAGACATAAATAAAACATAAGCATAAGAAAACAATTTTACAACTATGATGTATTCTGTCATTTTGATGCTGGTGGAGACACAAGATTAACAACACAAAATGAAAGTGCCATCCAACAGTGATGTTATTTGGATGAAGATTCAAAATATTGTCTAATAGTAATAAGAATGAACAAAGATACTGTCCTTGCACAAGCTTCAAATTTTTGATACTGTAAAATTTAATACTTAAGACTTTCTGAGAAATGTATGTCAATATAGATTCATTGAGCCGCGACACCAGAAAACTGGTCTTGGGGGATTCCGACCCGGTGCCACACAAATCAGCCTGTACAGTCACAGAAGCAGGCTAGAGGCTTGAAATTTTGGCTATATGTAGATGAGGAATTGACTCCTCCGCCAGCAAGGTATAGCCACGCCCACCCCTATTTCCTTAGACAAACATTGTGTTTTTGCACCTGTATTTACCTGTAAAAAGCACGTGTTGGTTTGTTTGTCTAACCCACGTGTTGTCTAACCGTCATTGACCGTTAGCTAATGTGCAGATTTGAATGGTCAATATAAAAATGAATATTAATGATGGGTGGTTTTACGGAGGACTCAATTGTACTATCCCAGTAGTGAAAACAAAGGTGCTGATCAGCTGTGCAGTTACTGCACAGCTAATCTGCGCCTTTGTTTTCACATATGCGAAAACCTGGTTTTCTCATGATACGTCTCCATTGATGTGAAACATGCTTTTATGATTATTGTATCATATGAGCCACATCATGAGAAAAACAGAATTTTGCATATGTGAAAACCAAGATGCAGATCAGCTGTGAAGCAACTGCACCGCTGACCAGTGTCTATGTCTATGCTTTCGCTTCATGGATAGCTTCAATCCATCTACTTCATATATCTGAAACTCAAAGCTACTAGCTTATTTCTGAGACTGTGTCGCACCAGCGGTCAGAAACCCTGAAGACCGTTTTTTCTCGCGTCACGGCTGATACATGTATGTTAAAAGCTGTAGATCATGAGAGGCTTGAAAGTTAAGACTGAGTTACATAGCAGCTGGGCAGCTTATTTTCATATATTTTCACATCAATTTATGCAAAGAACTGTAACTAACAAAAAAGTTACAATAAACGTGAGGCCTAATTCTTTCTGGGTGTGTATATCTTGTATTTCCACACACCTTTAATCTGGAAGCTCAAAATTCTAGCTAGCAGCTTATGGTCAGCAGGCTGATTCAATATGAGCCTAACTTAAACTACATGAAGGCTTCAGGGTTAGCGACCTGGGCCCAGTTGTTCAAAACTTCGTTTGCTTAACATCATCGTTAAGATCTTAACTTGTTAAGTAAATGCCGACCACATAAGCAAATACAGTCATGTTTTTTCGATAAAATGTGAGAATCCTTTCCTTTGCATTGCAAAGGATTCTCACAGTTTATCAACAAAAAAAAAACAGTGTACCAGTTCAAACACAACTGGCACCAGTTCAAACACAAATCACATAAACCAGGTTGTACACTGTAACATATGAGCCGCCTCGTAGGAAAACCAACAATGTGGTTTCCGAACAGGTCCGACACAAACCGGCCTGTACAAGCACAGAAAAGAGCTAGAAGCTTGAAATTTCTGATTTAAGTAGAAGAGGAAGTGTACTATCCAAGTAGTGAAAACAAAAGCGCTGATCAGCTTCGCAGTTACTGCGAAGCTGATCTGCGCCTTTGTTTTCGCATATGCAGATTGTTGGTTTTCCCACGAGGCGGCTCATATGGCTAAAAGTTGTATTTGATGGACTGCACAGACATCATATCCTTTTGTATGCATACATGTCTGAGATTTTTCTGTGAAAAAAAACAACAACAAAACAGCAACAAAACTATCTATACAGAACTAAGATACAACAGGGACCAGCTGTTCAAAATTAATGATGTCGTTTGTATACAAGGTGTCAAAATTTCAAATGGCCATATTATACAAATACACATATTTTTCGCTGAAAAACTGTGAGAATCCTTTGCAACAAAAAAATAACAGTGTATTTGCTTTTGAAGTCAGTATATTAACAAATTGAGGGCTTAACCGCAGTTTTAAGCTAATGAAGTTTTGAACAACTGGACCGAGCACAATTGAGTACAACCAACTCAGTCAAAATCAATATAAGGCTATATAGTGTGTACGAAGGGTGTTCAAAAGGTTTGCAGAAAAGTTCTGTCATGTACTTATTTTGTAAATTAGATGAATTATACTCATACAGTTATATAGACAAACATTATTTGTACTTATACAGAAAATTTTGCTGCTTGGGCTTGAATACAATGGTAACAGCGGTCACTATGGAAACCATATGTCATGATTACCCACCCACTGTTGTTCATCTTTACCAAAATTCGTTGTTTAATAATGACGTTGTATTTCATGGTTCATGCCCGGATCTAGAGGGGGGGGGGGGGACCGGGGGTCCGGACCCCCCCCCCTGGAATTTGAAAATTTTACCTAAAAAAGGGTAATTTCGGGATTTTCGGGGGGTTGGACCCCCCCTCTTCTGTGACCAAAAATTACCATTTTCGTTGGACCCCCTCTCGTGAAAATTTCTGGATCCGCGCATGTGGTTTTCCGTGCTATTTTCACCAAACTTTTAATGAATAAAGTTCAATATGTTGACAGTAAGCACATGACGTCATGCAAGGCTTTAAGCGGCCATATTGTTTAGTGAGTATGCCTAAAATGCGCAAGGAACAACTGGCTTAAAAATAAATTATGTGTTTGAAACGTATTTTAAAAGAAAGAAACATCGCTTAGAGCAGAAAATGCATATGGCAACAAGGAAATTAAGAAAACCGAAAACTGCAAGTACTATGCATGATTTCTACATGGCCAGAAAAGCGTCCATGTTGTATCGCTCAGTGTAATGTCAAATAACGTCATAATGTAGAAAATGATTGTGGTGACAGAAAAGCGTAGAATTTGTGAAATACAATATATATCGATTTGTAGTTTCGGCACAATTCACCGCATTATACACACACAACTGACAATAAAATGCCCGTATGCAACATGGATTCCAAAAATGCTTAAGAGCTAACAAACACGGGAACTTTCCATTAAGTTAAAGATTTTGCCGCACTTTTCCTCAAACTTTTTGAATGCCCCTCGTATAATGCAAATATCTATGCAATAACACAAACCACAAAATAATCTGCGGCAGTTTGTTTCAAGACATGTACACCTGGACCTCTTTATAACACGCTTTGTTATAACACAATTTTGGATATAACACTGATCACTGTTGGACCACAATAACTGGTCATTTAGACTATTGTTACTATACATGTATGTCTTATCTATAGATACATTTTACTCTCGTTATAACACGGATTGAATAGCTGACATGGAAATTGGCTTGGACCCCAACAATTGTGTTATAAAGAGGTTGTGGTGTATAATGTATTTGTAGCTTATTGATTTGTTCATGAATTTTCTCTGGATAACTAAAGTGTGTTATATGCAACCCCAAATGAGCAGCGTCTAGAATAAACAGGATTTTTGCGAATTCAAGAACAAAGGCCCAGATCAGGTGTGCAGTTACAGCACAGCTAATCAGTGCCTTTGTTTTTGCTACACAGATAGTAAATTCCACTAAATTTAAATTTGAAATGTCAAGCTTCTGTAACTGTACAGGCCATTTTTGTAAGACTTGGTCAGAAACCCCAAAGAACAGTTTTCTAATAACATAGCTCGAATGTAGCAAAATAAAGACTGTCCTGTAAAAAAAAAAATGTTTAAACATCATTATTTATCAAATGGTCAATATTAAGAATAAGAACATGTAAATACATCCGAAATAATGATATATGTCGGATTTGTTTTTATAAATTTTACCACCCATTTCCATACTTACCTTTCAACAATTTTCATATCTAAACCATGAACCATAAACCATTTACCATGAACCATTTCATTAACCAATCAGAAAGCAGGCCTCACTTTGATCCTCCAATACCAATGACAGCCATGGATCAAAATCTTTTATCTATTGGCCATTTGCAAACCACATAGCCAATGAAATTTGCTCTTACATAGCCTTTCATCCAACACCACCATAAGCTTTCTCAAGCAATATTTTACCAATACCATTTGCCTGATAAAATGCCAAAAATGATCAATGCAAGGAAATAAAATATATAAAACTGTTTACCGGAATACCCATTCCCCAAATTTGCATTTATCAGTACATGCATTATAACAAAACACCAAAAGGGGCAGTGGAAGGTTGCAGACTTTAATTCACTTTGAAATGACATGGCATCTAATACCACAATGCTAGGGACTCGTCAAAAGCTGGTATGGTCATATACTAATCAAATAGTCTTGTTTATAGACTCACATACATTAATTCTATTCCAAATTGCCCTTTTAACCATTAGACTTCTCTTTAATATTCTTTCATAAACCTCCAATGCAATTTCATTACATACAGCCTTTATCATGGCAAAACTTGGTTTCACATTTAAAATGACTAGAGCCCCGTTCATGTACAATGTTCACAGACAAACTAGAAACACAGAATTCAACTTTATATCATAATACCTGGAGCTTCTTTCACTGTTTCTGCGCCTTTGTCTCCAGATTTCATCACAATCTCGGGAAAAGTGTCCCCTTTCCCCACACTGGTAACATCTCAGACTGGCATCGAACCCCTTCCTTCTTCTACCCCTTGTCCGAGGCCTTGCGTAGGAGCATCTTATTCTCCCACTGGAGAGAACTCTGAAGGGGAAAATAAAAGATTGTGCTAATAGTTAGTAGCTCAATGTTTCCGACCAGGTCTGCCACAAACCCAGCTGTACAGTCACAGAAGCAGGCTAGAAGCTTGAAATTTCGTATTTAAGAAGAACTTCTTGTCCCGGGATGCCGAATCTGGCATCCTCTACATCCCTGAAGAAGAAAAATTGTACTATCCGTGTAACGAAAACAAAGGCGCTGATCAGCTTCACAGTTACTGCGAAGCTGATCTGCACCTTTGTTTTCGCCTATGCAAAAATCTGGTTTTCTCACGACGCTGCTCATATCACTGTACCCTAAAGGCATAACATATAAACAACTGGTTCTACAACAGTGATAATAATTAGGAAGTGGCTACTGACAGCCGGCTGTCAATAGCGAAAGTTCGCTACTGACAGCCGGCTGTCAATAGCGAAAGTTCGCTATTGACAGCCAGCTTTATATTTCTTTATGTCTGTGGGTTTCTAACAATTGGCTCATCTTTAATATTGTCAGATAATTGAATGACATTAAATCTTATGACCATAGGTTCATCACATGTATCTTATAAGAATATGTTTTGTATGTGTTTGGCTTTGGGCCACAAGTCAGACTTTCATAAAAATGTTGTTATATTTAATGTTTTTCTTTTCAAGTTTTCCATATTCTGACAGTCTGACACTTTGTGACTTACAAGGCATTCATTAAACCATAAGTACCGTTAAGGGTAGATTTCATTCAATGACATGGGGCTTTAGGGACTAGAGATCAAAATAATCTAACATCTTTTAAATATAAAACTTTCTACAAACTAATGTCCATCTTTTATAGGTATACAAAGGCTAGTCCTCCCCATATGACATCAGACCCAAGGAACCTTTGATTTGGGACTGTGTGGGGGTGGGGTAAAGGCAAACATCTAGACCCTTAAAAGTTTGAAAGTATGCCCGACAAAATGAGAAACATATTTGTAAGATTTTCCCATTAGCTTCTCATGAGTTGGATACAAAATGCCATACCATTTCCATGTTAGATCACATCTTATCATAACTGTAGTATGGCATATCTAGATGACTTAAAAGTAATTTATAAACCACTTTGATAAACGACTAGGCAAGATGGCTGTCACTAGGGAAAGTTCGCTATGGACAGCCGGCTGTCAATAGCGAAAGTCCACTATTGACAGCCAGCTATATATTCCTAATCTCAATTCATACGCATCTATTGGTTTCTGATAAGGATTTAGATTTTAACATCCCCAGGGTTTAAATGATGCCTGAGGTGAGTTGAATCAGTAAGTCTAGGATATCAACACAGGTCATGGCTGAGTTCATACACATTTCATGCCTTATTGGGGACTAATTCATACTGGGGATAACACTAATTGAGAAGTCATTACCACATGTAACTATTTCTGAGATTAAAACAGAATTTTCTGGCCATGAAAATGTAAACTGAGGCCAGCTGAATCATCCAGACTAGCATAAACAGGGGTCATGGCTAAGACTAAACACATTTAGGCCTTACTGTGGAATAATTCATACCGGGGATAACACTTTCTGGGAATTAAATAAATATCAGATCTTGGAAAAAATCTCCAAAATGTAGAAGTCCTGAAGATTTTGACAGTTCTCAATTTGGTATTTAACAAACACATGATGATTTAAATATTAATATTTGCTTGGAAGCAAAAACTCATCATTACAAATTTCTTCATAAATTGATATAAAATTTTCATGTCAGATCACGCCTTGTTGAAACTTTAGCATATTACAGTAATAGATTCTGAGAATGATCTCCACTCAGAAACTACTTTATTCACACATTCATGCATGTGATGGAGGAAAACTGTTATATAAAGTCATTTAATGGTTATAAACTTGCAGGAAATACGTAAATGGATAAAAAGTTTATCATTTTGAATGCACTTTGAAATTTTGTCCGTGCCTCAGTCTGTACATATGTTCATGGCATTATATTTCTACATCTCTTTCAGAATAAACTACTGGGTAACCTAATAAATAAATAAATTTGTGTATAAATAAATGAATTAAAAAATCATAAGCACTTCAATATTGAATCTGTGATAGCAATATATTGTTGCAGCTCTTAAAGAATATCAGATATTTTGATAAATGAAAGTAATAAATACTGAATTTCAAATTCTTCACTTTCCTTGTGATGTGTTTGACTGTCACTAATATTTATAAAACCATTCTAAATATAAGGAAATAAACTTATACTCATTAATATACATGAAAATGTGTAGCTGGCTGTCAATAGCGAACTTTCGCTATTGACAGCCGGCTGTCAGTAGCGAAAGTTCGCTATTGACAGCCGGCTGTCAGTAGCGGTCGCCTAATAATTATATTCCATAACATATCAAAGGTTCAGAATAAAATAATTTGCATTGAGTGTTTTTGTGTTCAAGTTTAATTTTGACTTGTACCTGTATTATATGTAGTCAGTACTCAAATGATGATTTAGCATCACCATGGTAAACAAAGAAATCAAGTTTAAATTCTTTATACAGGAAAGATACTTTTGTTATGCGCTAGTCATTTGTAACCACGGCCCCCTCAGCCCAGGTGAATAGCAGGGACTTTGACTTTTGGTCCAGCAAATCCCTGCTAAAAGCCCCACCCTGCAGGGACTGCTAGTTGGTAAAACTACTGCTGTTTTCCCCTGCAGCCTGCTATCTTTTCCTTACATGGCACTTTTTTGCCTATATAAAGCAAACCCCTGGTATTTCTCCCGTACTGCCGTGGCAAAACTTTGGTCAAAGCACCGCTCATTTCCATGGCTATCCCCCGACCTCCCCGGGGTTGGGGGGCATGGTTACAAATGACTAGTGCATTAGTGGTCACCTCTAAATATCAACCTACTTTCCATCCATTTCTCTAATGGCGGTATCAGCGTCTTCCTTATACTTGTAGACCACAAAGGCAAAGCATGGCGGATTCTTCGCTACCCACAGCTCAATCAGTGGCCCGTATTTCTCAAAGTGTCTCTCTATCTCTCTCTTTGATGGATCTAACCCAAGGTCGGCGACATGTACGCGGTATCCCTCGGGGCTTTCACTCCGACTTCTGTCACTTCCGCTGCGGCTTCTGTAGCGTCGACTTCGGCTTCTTGATCTAGATCGAGACCTGGACCGAGATCTACCCATTATAATGTCTTTTGTTGTCTAACTGAAACAAAAATATGTTATACAGATTATCTTTTATAAGAGGTGGGTCATTAGTTTTCTAAAGTACTATATGTACATATTTAGCCTGTCTTTTTTTTTTTATCTCTTTGCTAGGGTTATACAAATACAGGCATTGCAGTGAAACACATGAGCCGCATAAAAAAACAACAATCTGCATATAGTAACTGCACAACTAATCAGCTCTTTTGTTTTTTGCTACAATGACAGTACAATCCCTCTTCTTCTTAAATCTGAAATTTCAAGCTTCTAGCCAACTTCTATGACTGTACAGATCAGTTTGTGTCTGACTTGGAAGGAATCTGGTGTGTTTGCAGGATGGGCCTACATGCATGCAGATAGAACCTGGGTAGGAGTGTAGGAATCTTTGACCTGGGGATGACTGTCCCTGCACAGGGGCCTCCTGTTAACGTCCAGATCTAAGTGTGTTCATGTCATCCCTGCAAATGACTCAAAGGGAAGCGTGTTCTGACACCAAATTTTCCTCGCTGCCAGCATGGATCGAACCCGAGACCTCTAGCACCAGATGCCAGTGCGCTACCCACTGAGCTACCAAGCTTCTACTTTTTAAATTCAATATTATGCTCGTTTTGCGTCAAATCGTTTGGGCAATTTTGTCGATGAACAATCTATTTTAAACTGATACAAAAATTATATCAAATAAATGAAAATCATGAAAAAATATTGAAACTTTATCAAATATAGAGGAGTAGAAAAAAGTTTATGAATTCATAAACTTTTTTCTACTCCTCTATATTTGATAAAGTTTCAATATTTTTTCATGATTTTCATTTATATAATTTTTGTATCAGTTTAAAATAGCTGTCTGTCACATCCATGGGTGGAAAAAAGAACTTGGCCGACCGGGACTCGAACCCATGGTTGCTCGCTTACCTTGCGAGCACTGGTCACTGAGCTACCGAGCATGATCGACAGGTTATGTTATCACCCTGCTTTATTAGATTTGTTTCAGAATCTGCTCCAAACCATGACAGAACCTTTCAGGTTGCTGCTCTCAGCCTCAGCACAGACGGAAAAAGAATGTGGCCCAACCCGGACCCAGGGTCTCCGATTATATTGAAAACCCCGGATGGACAACTAACAGATAGACAGATGGACAACTAGCAATATCAGTCCATAAATCGGTCCATCCTGGACGATATCTGGTTGATCTACCATTGTCGCGAAAACTAATGACATTTAAAGATTGGTAAAACTGTTGTAAAATCGATACAAATTTTTGGCTAGTCATTTGATGCAGTGGTAATTATAGGTATAAACTGAATAGAGAAACCAAACAAGTGATTAACTGTCTTGAAATTTGGTTAAATTGTAAATGTACCGTTGTACGCCACCTCGACAGTTTTTTATTTGTTTGTTTCCTTGGGTAAAATGCAGCGCCTCACATTTTTCGGTTCTTGGTCGTCTCGGCCCATAAACCATACTCCCCATCAGTGCCAACACCTCCGTTGCTCTCCGATATTGAGCCCAAGCCACGGTGTTCCACTTCCGAAAAGTCCTCTAAGAAAATCAACGGAGGTGTTGGCACTGTTAGGGAGTTTGCATCTAGCCTGGTTTGCTCTAGAATACCAGATATTGGCAGATAATCCTCAGTAATTGAGGGAGTGCCATTATCACAAAGAAGATATTGGTTACTGTAACAATGCCCGATTCAATATGAAGAATTTCTGGAAAAGACCTTTTTAAAAAGGCGTGTGACTGTCTGTTAAAAATATGACAATCTATATCATTTTATGGAACCGGCACCCAGCAAAAATTGTTCTTTTACCTGATCTTGACTCCTTCAAGAGGGTGGTGAGCAAGATCAACTACAAGTATTCAATACCATAGAGAGAAATATTTTTAGCCTGCTTTTAATCTTACATCTCTACTAAAAATCTAACATTATCATCTTTTTTTCATTCCTGATTGTTATTGTAAGTCATACTTTATTTTTTTAACCTTTATTCTCTCGCGCACATCCCTTCGCATAATACTCAGAAATGAGGGTGTCGCAGTATCTATAGATAGATAGATCTACGTTGAACCGTCATGCAGGACTATTGTTGTTTTCTCCAGTCTAATAAGGCTGACTATTACTTAACGGTCCAAACTGAAGGATGACATAGAACACATTTGGTTTACATTCCTGAAAGTCTGAATACAGTCGGCAATGGACACTTTTATACCTTCCAAGACACTAAAAATGGAAAAAAAAAAAAAAAACTGTGCCATGGTTTAACAGAAAGTTGAAAAATGATACGGAAAGCCAGACTTTATAATGAAACAAAACTTAAAACTGAGTTATGCGGCTACTATTCATGCTCAGTGTTTAACCCAATGATGGCTGATAGTTTTATCTAAAAATCTAGTCAGTCATCCTTTTTCATACATATAGGTGTAAATTCTAGTTACAAACCTAGCAGCACGCCCTTACACATTCTTCTATTCATCAATTAAACTGCCGACAAAATCATGAAAATGAGGAGCCTAAATCATATCGATGATTGATCGCACCAGATCCTTAAAGGCAGATTCTCTCTGCCGGGTCGTCACCGCAGTACTGAGGACAATAGTCAGTTAAAAGCTCTTCTGAGCTTATGTTTTGGAGCCCTGCATCAGAAAAACATGTCCGTGAAAATATACCTACTTATAATTAAACCCCACTTTTATATAGCAAAACTGGGGTATGCAGGGGTATACATATTTTCTTATTTTTGCTCAAAAACATAGATTGTGGGTACTCGTTAGAACCGCCTCGGCGAGGCGGTTCTAACGAATACCCACAATCGATGTTTTGAGCAAAATTATTAAAAATATCAATTTTTTCCAATGAAATTTTTTGCTTCTGAAAAAATTCTCTATATCTTGCATGGGAAAGTTTTCGTAATGTGATGTTTGGTTATATGTATTGAAGACTCAGATCTTGTCTTCTCTTGACAGTTGTCAAACGAGGCATAAAGCCAACTTGTATGCTACGTGCTGCGGACGACAAGACTTTTATACATTTCCTACTACGATGTGAAGCCTAGATATAGAGACAGCTTTTTACACCTTATATGTCATACTACGCAGAGTACCATGTATTACGGTGTTTTAAAATAATCTACCCACTGATGCAGGTAGATACTCCTGTTTTGGTTCTGATTGTTTTATATTTTGATGTTTTGTTTTTTTTGCTGTTTGCACCTTATGTACGTTTTTCTGATCATTGCCTACCTGTACCTTTTCATATATTTAGTTAAGTTCGTAACTGTGTGGCCACATGTTGGGAAATAGCTGCTCACTCGATTTACGACATGTTCTGTTTGTATTAGTACCTGATTGTCTGTTTGGTTTTTCCCAAATCGGTTTTAGGAGTGGGAATTTCTTTCAGATTGCATCATTACCTGATCACTGCTGAATGTTACCCTTCTCATATTTACTCAATAAACTGTATGATAACGTGACAGTGAATCTGTCCTATTTATATTGCTCCGTTTTGATGACTCTGGCATTCGCTAAGCCACGACCTAAAAGATCTGTCATTAGGGTGTTCAGGAGAATACTTCTGTTTATGTCCCCATTGAGTCTGTCTTCGGTGTTGACCGGTTGACTGTTGTATGTGCAGTAATAATGATGAATACCACAACAGAATGTATTGTCTGAGAAAACTGTAGGTAGTCGTTCATCATAGACGGAATGTTTCCATCGGTATTCCGTTCGACTTCTCCCATGTCAGGGAAGTCATCAGGAAAACTATCGGTGTAATGTATACCCCCTCAAACCCCTGGTTTTGTATAGTAAAACCGGGGTTTACAGGGGTATACCTATTTTTGCTCCAAAACATAGATTGTGGGTACTCGTTAGAACCGCCTCGCCGAGGCGGTTCTAACGTGTACCCACAATCTATGTTTTGAGCAAAAATAAGAAAAATATTAAAAATTTTCTACTGAAATTTTCAATTTTTAAAACTTAAGAAAAATCTGTATATTATGCCCCTATCACACTACGATAAGTAGTCACACGAATTGTCACGAACTGACAATTTTGACATTTTTTTCGAATTCGTAACTGAAACGTAATCGATTCGTGACGTCCTTAACTAATTCTTACACTTCGTAGTAAGTTCTTGCTATTCGTGGATCAGTCAGAAATTCGTGGCCAAAATTTTGAACTGCTCAAAATTTTGGTCCCGAATTTTCGACCATAAAAAATCGCAGTTAATTCGCAACAAGGTCGTAGTGCATTCTTTGACATCGTAACTGGATCTTATTTGATTCGGCTGCATTCGTAACTCTTTCGGGAATTCCGGAGCTTGTCACCCAACTACGAACTGATCAAGAATCCGTTACGAATATCGCAAATACGTGCCAAAGCAGATAAATAGATAAGAACTATCTACGAATTCAAAGCAGTATGCGAATCAGCCAAGAGTTTCACGAATGACTTACGACTTAACTACGAGTTTGTTAGAAGCAGGTGATTAATGGGATGTAATATCGAAGTTTATATCACGAATGTTAGTCGATTGTACCGGAACGTGCCACGAAGTCCACGAACAAGACAACAGAATGTAACTAAAAAGGTGAAAGATGTTGAAAACAATGTTATCGTTTAGGATGCGACAGAAGGCAGTTCCGTCAGAGAAGCTACTTCTTTACTTCTAAGAGAATCCAGCCTCAGAGGTGAAAAACGTTGCAGGGACTCAGTAATTGGGTGGTTATGTTGTAATTCATAACCAAGTGTTTCCCAAGTATCATCGAATGCGTCTCGGGGCCATAGCCGATAAAAAAAAAATAGCACGAAAAAGTGATCATCGTCCTTCATTTATTTTGAAACTGATTCTCAAGCAGAAGTATGGGTGTGTTTTCGCAGTGGGAACGAGATACCGAAGTGGAGCGGAGTGACAGTTAGCCAGCTGATACGTTCATCAGTGCGTTACTACACAATGGATCCGAGGTTTCCAAGATTAATATATCCAGTCAAATTGCGGATTCAAACGTTATGCTATATAATATTATATGCAGTATTTTATCGTTCACATATATTTATGCAGATTTAGTTTTTCAATGATGACATTCTTGCAATAAACGTTTCCTAACTTATTCGAGCTTAAATCGGATATATGGATTACAGTTAATTATTCTATAAGTACGAAAGATTTTACTATAACAGTGTGTCTTTTATAAGTAGTTTGTCTAATAAGGCAAATCCATGAGGATAAGCAATATTCATCTGTTTAACTGAGTTGTGAGAAACACGTCTTTAGTTTTTCCGACAAGGAACAACGCAAGCCGGTCTGTACAGTCACAAAAGAAGGCTAGAAGCTTGAAATTTCGGATATAAGAAGAAGAGGAATTGCGTTATATGTGAAGCGAAAACAAAGGTGTTAATCAGCTGTGCTGTCTTTATTTTCGCATATGTTATTTATTTTTCCAAAAAGAGGCTCTGTTGAAGGAACCTATAATATCATTTCATTAGCATACGGCCTATTAAGCCCTATTCATATTTCAAAACACCTGGAAATTTGAAACCAGTTGGCTATTCAAGATCATTGTAGTTCAAATTATCTGTCAGTCGAAATTAAAGGTGTGCAATTTACCAATTACGTTTTATATATGATTTGATGGAATTAATAGCAGACTTATCATAAAAATAGATCTGGTAAGAGATTGAATGGTTGCTACACTATCTTGACTTTTTTGACATTACGAAAACTTGCACATGCAATAAACAAAAACTTTTTTAGCATTAAAAATTGAAAATTTCATCGGAGACCTTTTGATATATTTTAATGGGTTTGCTCAAAACATTGATTGTGCGTACACGTTAGAACCGCCTCGACGAGGCGGTTCTAACGAGTACCCAAAATCTATGTTTTGGAACAAAAATAAGAAAAATAGGTATACCCCTGTAAACTCCAGTTTGGCCATATAAAAGTGGGGTATGAGGGGATATGCATTGCATGGACATGTTTTCCTGGTGGATATTTGCAGAGTTGCATGCATGTAACAGTTGCTCAAGGGCAAAGAACATCACAGGAAGATATTTCCTAAGAATACTAGTTCTTTCATTATGTAATGATTATATCGTTCTTTATAATGTTTTTGTATTGAGAACGGATATCAATTTGCAAATTAAGTAATAAAACTGACAATTTTAAAGTTGTAGAATTCGATATGGCATCCAAGAGGGTTGTCACTTGTACATGGATTTCTATATTAAGGCTTTGTGATAACAAAATGAACTTGTATTTGGTTTAAAAGGGTCATAGAAGTATGCTGAGCCATCAAGAAGAAATAAAATGAAATTATTGTATTGTTTAACACAAAAAAAAGAAAAGAAAAGATGACATCCAAGATGGTGGACAAAACTATAAAAATGGTATACAAGCACGTATGTGTCCTTTTATAGCTAATTTAACAAATTGAATATTGTTGGTCTGGAGTGGAAAAGCTTTAGAATGTACTTAACCAGTAAAAAGGCAATAGGATAATGAAAAACAGACATGAAAAATTATTGGTTAATGTTTTATCATTATAAAATACATACATGATACAAAAATTTTCAGCAAAAGCAGATAAGTTTAAATATGGAAGTCTTAAAGAGTATAAGGGTTTTGTAAGTGATGCAGAAGTACAGATGTATTTCTGAGGCTTTGGGATTGACTTTGTAGTGTCTCCTCTGGATACCTTGAGAGCACTTTCCCCTCTTGTTTTCCTTATTAAACTTTCTATGATGGAAGGTGCCTATTATTCATTCTTACAGCATTACCAAACCATCTTAGCCATGCTTTTGCTTTGACAACATATAATAAATGGTTTGCATTCCTGATATTTGTTTCTGGAATCACATCATGCCCTTTGACCTATTACAGTTTTATCAAGTGGAAATGATTATGTCCATTATGACATGCTAATGACATACTGTCTAGGTCTTGCATGTTTGTAAGAGGGTTGAAAGTACGACAGACTTATAGCTGTCTGTAAAGCTTTATTCCATTTTGCTCTCAGACATTTTACAGTCTCCCGATTGCCACATTGGCTTTCACAATTCTGGCAGTTACCTCATCATCATTGTAAACTGCTTTGGAAAAAGTGCTACCCAGGTAGGTGAAGTTATCAACGTCTTTCAGCTTTAGCACAATCACAGTTAAATATTAAAAGGCAAAAGTAGCAGGAAATGGCGCAATCAGAAAGACATTCCCACTCCAAAAACCGAGGTGGGAAAAAACTAAATTAATAATTAGGTACTTATACTAAGACGACACCGTAAGCCGAGCGAGCAGCTATTTCCTAATAGCTCTCAAGTCTCTTGGTATGCCATGGGTGTGCATACCATTTGTGTACTGTCCATATCTCGCATGCGTATAAGAGGATAGTGAATATATTTCAAATCGGTGTCATGCTTGATCCATTTTACTAAACATATGTTGGTGTCTTCCAACTAGCACACACACTTTCACTGCTGGCAATAAGCTGATCATCAAAGAGCGCTATAGTGAATGTGCCTCACAAGTAGGAGATCTATGGACAACCTTTTTTGTCCATTTTCAGGGATTACAGTGGATCAGATTCTTAACGTTGCACTACGAATTTTTGTGTTGTTTATAAGGCCAGAGCGGTCACATTATTGTGAAATCTGATTCATATTACCTTGCATTTTGCATTTCACCTAGTGTTCAATTCATTGTCATCTATATATAGCTCATTTAACACGCCAGACTGTCTGCAACTTAGAAGTTGCTTGAAGCCTCCTTAGGATGAATAATTACCTTGAAGCCTCCTTAGGTTGAATAATTACCTGTGAAAGTGGCACCTATTAGTTTCAATAAAATCGGGTTCATACCCACACAGCTATGGCCTATTATTCGTTTTATTATGTTTTTATTTAGGTTGTGGATTTAAGTTTGTTTACTGACTGCATCATCATCACCATCTCATTTCATCGGCACTGAATTGCATTTTCCCCTCTAGCCTACAGACCATTACGTAAAAACAGTGCTGCCGGACCGGCATTATTGTCTACCTGTGCAAAGTCATCATGGATACATGTACCTGATGGGTTATACATGTCAAATATAATATGAAATAAGGTACTACATGTACCTTTGTCGCGACGCTCTACTCTAATTGCGCAGATAATTTTAGAATAAGCTACAATTATAATTACAGTTTCCTTACCCTGGTGATCATTTCCGACCATTTACATTATGGACAGTTAATTTTTATTGATCAATTAGTATAATACAGCGCGTATTGAAACGTACGATAACATAAAACTATGGAAAGTTAAGTGATCAATTAGTATAATGCAGCGCGTGTTGAAATGTCATGATGACGTCAAACTATATTGAAAGTTAATTGATCAATTAGTGTAATGAAGCTCGTGTTGAAACGTCACGATGACGTCAAAATAACGGTTCCGGTTCCGGTTGTCGAAAGATTTTTTTTATCAATGTGGTACAGAAGAACAGAATAGAACAGGAAATTTTTACCACGTTATACCATAAGAAGCGACGCAGGAGCGTCGCTATCAATGCAAAAGCATAATAACGGTTATTTATCATTTTTGCCAATTCGTAAATGGTTATCTTTCATCAAGCATTTCAATCACAAAGTTGTTAAGATCTGTTGTTTTTATGCATATGCTTAATTGAATATTTCACCATAGGATTACAATCTTTTCGACAATGTCTCATCTGACAAATCATTTTTGAGCCACTGCATAAGAAAACCAACAAAATTCTTGGGCGAAAACAAAGGCGCAGATCAGCTTCGCGGTAACCGCGAAGCTGATCAGCGCCTTTGTTTTAGCTACACGTATTGTACGATCCCTCTTCTACTTAAATACAAAATTTCAAGCTTCTAACCATCTTCTGTAACTGTACAGCCCGGTTTGTGTCGGACCTGGTCGGAACCCAAATTGTTTGTTTTATCACGCACATGGTCATTTGTTTATTTACTAACAACAGTCAACACCCGCATTATGTGTATTGATTTATTTGTGGGGATTATATTGTCTTAAATCAGATTATATACATTTGAAAAAAAAAAAGTCAATCCTGATTTTGGGACCCAATACTAGGGGTCAAGAACAACCAATAAATTAGGGCATGCTTTAAACATATTTTACAACTTTCTTCGGGACCGCTTCTATTATCTTTATCAATTCAATTCAATTCAATTCTTTATTCAGATTGCCAAATACATTTTAGCGCATCTACAAAACAATCAATACAAATACACAAATACACTAACTTGACATATTTCATCGTGAGTACTGGATGACCGCAAAGCAAATGTTGAGGAATGCTGATGCAGTGCCCAGAGCAGTTATACTAATATACTGTAATTTTGCAACTTTCAACAGGAAAGTTGATACAAAGACTATTATAATCAAAAGGGGGCCAAAAATATTTATGATTTTCTGATTTCTCAGAATACCCCCGTAGTTGTATTCTGTAGTGTCCTTCTCATAATGCATATGGGTCGATCATTTACTAGCGAGTAGTTGTGTTCTATGTCGTTTTCATGATTGCATATGACTCCTTTCTGATCATTTACTTGCTGAGTAGTATGTCATTTAAGAAATAGATCAGCTCTAGCAGTGAATTGTTGAGTAATAATTCACTGTTTGGAGGTCAGTTGTAAAGAAGATCAAATCACGAGCGCGTAGCGCGAGTGATTTATCTTCTTACAACTGACCGACAAACAGTGAATTATTACTCAACAATTCACGCACTTGAGCTGATCTATTTCGATTCTAACACACAATAAACGGAATAAATATTGCTGAAACCGTCGATATTGTTCAGCTTTCCGCCATTGCATTGCAAATATCCCGCCAAATATTTGACTGTAATGCTGGTATTTACACACACTTATTACGTTTGTTGTGCGCTAAAACGACGTTTCACCGTCTAACGCTGCTTTGTGGGATAGCTGACGTCACAAATGCCGCAAAGTAACGTCACGCTTATTCGCCCAGTGAAATTGTTGCACAATATAACACGTTTATTACCATTGGCTATATAGGCGAGGTGTGTTAGAATTATACAATGAAGTGTCCGCCCGGAGTTAATGCTTAACAGCTAGACTCTGAGTTCCGAACACGAGTCTTTGTTTCAATGATAGAAGGAAAGTGAATTCGACATTTTAAACGGGCCCCTTCCCGGGTTGAGGTTATATTCAAACATTTTAGCATTTTCAGTACAATATAAAACAAGAGGACCAAGGGTCCTGTAGCTCACCTGAGAGGGTTCTAGTTGTTTGCTCCATCAATTTTGTATGTGTCTGACAGGTTTCATGAAATTCCGGCCAAGTATTTTTCAGGAGGGAAGTGTTTAACCGTAGTATTGACCTCTCCATATGTTTTCAGTATTCTGTCAATCATTTGATGTAATAAGGCTCCTTATGGGTTTATGAAGGTGCATTTTTCATTACTTTTTCAATGCACGATATAGAATTCCCTTTCTTGGGCCTCATGCACTTCGAGGCTGGACTACATGTAGGCTAGAGTTTGTTTTGTCGGCCATTCTTGTCACTTTCATTTCGATAAATAAATCTATTTTCTTCACGCTAACGAGATCAGTAAATACGATGCTTATGATAAAATTAAACTGGAGATGTATATATTCAGTAGTGTTGCTTAGGTTCAAATGTTTTTAAATTATAATATTTGGACGAACTCTCTCGTTGACCTATTTATCGGTTTTTATCGGAAAACGATCCATATGAAATTATGTTGTTTCCAATACAGTGTTCTCGTTCACGTCCGCTGTCATAGATGATTGACATACGGTATCACGATTTACCGGATTGGACCGAGACTGTCCGAAACGAACCGGTAGTGTCCGGAACGCACATAGAAAGCTATAAAAATACAATGCTAATCATGGGTCACCACATAGTAGCATGTGAAGAATTTTATGTGCACAACAATATTGTGATTTACTTAGAACGCAGGAAAACCGTACCCGATGAGTTATTGCACCCTGCATACATGTATCCGTCATGCAACCAGATTTCTTATAGTACGGATTTAGGTTACATCACACAACGCCAAATTATTTAAAGGTCAAGTCAACAAATTTTCAGACATTGTGATGAAACCATTCATAGATTAACACAGTAGCTGTTTTATTTAGTATCAAAATGCACTATACGTTACTAAGGGACTCATTCTTCTTGTCGGTGTAGACTTCTATCACAATCTCGTATTATTTTAAACTTCCAAATTTCTATGAACCCCTCCGTATAGCATGTAACTAAGAACATGCTATAATTTTCTTGTTCAAGATATTAAGAAAACAAAGTGTTATCGGCCAAGCAGTTTCAGAGGAGAAGATCTTTAAAAAGTGTGTATAGACCACAGACCGGCCAAGGTCAAGAGATGACCTTGACCTAAATTGATTACATACCTTCATCTAATCCATTAGTTCTCTGCATCTACCACTTTTTAGGTCTCAGGCTGAAATAGTTATCAAAAAATCCATGGTTTTCACTTTTTCCAGTGTAAAAGCCTATGTTTCCAAAATTGACCTTGCCGTAAAATAGGTCAAGGTCACCCCAAGGTCATCATTTTCGCAAACTACAATGGTCTGGAGTCCCGGATGCTACATACCAAGTTTGGTGGAAACCGGCCCGCCGGTTCTGGAGAAAAAGATTTTTGAGTGTTTTTTACCATATATGGGCGTGGCGGCCATCTTGTTCATGTGACGAAGATCCCGCGAACAAACTTTCGTTCCCCCTACCCAAGGATGCTCCACATAAAATTTGGCTTTCATCGGCCATGCAGTTTCAGAGAAGAAGATGTTTGAAATTTTCCCATGTAACCTATGTTTCCAAAATTTACCTTGACGTAAAATAGGTCAAGGTCATCCCAGGGTCATCATTTTCGCAAACTATGACGGGCTGGGGTCCCTGATGATACATACCAAGTTTCGTGGAAATCGACCCGCCGGTTCTGGAGAAGAAGATTTTTTAGTTGTTTTTACCATATATGAGCGGGGCGGCCATCTTGGTCATGTGACCCGGTTTTCACCAACAAACTTTCGTTCCACATATCCATGGAGGCTCCACATAAAATTTGGCTTTCATCGGCCAAGCGGTTTCAGAGGAGAAGATCTTTGAAAAGTGTGTATAGACCACAGAACGGCCAAGGTCAAGAGATGACCTTGACCTAAATTGATTACATACCTTCATCTAATCCATTAGTTCTCTGCATCTACCACTTTTCAGGTCTCAGGCTGCAATAGTTATCAAAAAATCCATGGTTTTCACTTTTTCCAGTGTAAAAGCCTATGTTTCCAAAATTGACCTTGCCGTAAAATAGGTCACGGTCACCCCAAGGTCATCATTTTCGCAAACTACAATGGGCTGGTGTCCCTGATGCTACATACCAAGTTTGGTGGAAATCGGCCCACAAGTTCTGGAGAAGAAGATTTTTGAGTGGTTTTTACCAAATATGGGCGTGGCGGCCATCTTGGTCATGTGACCAAGATCCCGCGAACAAACTTTCGTTCCCCCTACCCAAGGATGCTCCATATAAAATTTGGCTTTCATCGGCCATGCAGTTTCAGAGAAGAAGATGTTTGAAATTTTCCAATGTAACCTATGTTTCCAAAATTTACCTTGACGTAAAATAGGTCAAGGTCATCCCAGGGTCATCATTTTCGCAAACTATGACGGGCTGGGGTCTCTGATGATACATACCAAGTTTCGTGGAAATCGACTCGCCGGTTCTGGAGAAGATTTTTTAGTTGTTTTTACCATATATGAGCGTGGCGGCCATTTTGGTCATGTGACCCGGTTTTCACTAACAATTCGTTCCACATATCCATGGAGGCTCCACACAAAATTTGGCTTTCATCGGCCAAGCAGTTTCAGAGGAGAAAATCTTTAAAAAGTGTGTATAGACCACAGACCGGCCAAGGTCAAGAGATGACCTTGACCTAAATTGATTACATACCTTCATCTAATCCATTAGTTCTCTGCATCTACCACTTTTTAGGTCTCAGGCTGCAATAGTTATCAAAAAATGCATGGTTTTCACTTTTTCCAGTGTAAAAGCCTATGTTTCCAAAACTGACCTTGCCGTAAAATAGGTCGAGGTCACCCCAAGGTCATCATTTTCGCAAACTACAATGATCTGGAGTCCCGGATGCTACATACCCAGTTTGGTGGAAACCGGCCCGCCGGTTCTGGAGAAGAAGATTTTTGAGTGGTTTTTACCATATATGGGCGTGGCGGCCATCTTGTTCATGTGACGAAGATCCCGCGAACAAACTTTCGTTCCCCCTACCCAAGGATGCTCCACATAAAATTTGGCTTTCATCGGCCATGCAGTTTCAGAGAAGAAGATGTTTGAAATTTTCCCATGTAACCTATGTTTCCAAAATTTACCTTGACGTAAAATAGGTCAAGGTCATCCCAGGGTCATCATTTTCGCAAACTATGACGGGCTGGGGTACCTGATGATACATACCAAGTTTCGTGGAAATCGACCCGCCGGTTCTGGAGAAGAAGATTTTTTAGTTGTTTTTACCATATATGAGCGTGGTGGCCATCTTGGTCATGTGACCCGGTTTTCACGAACAAACTTTCGTTCCACATATCCATGGAGGCTCCACATAAAATTTGGCTTTCATCAGCCAAGCGGTTTCAGAGGAGAAGATCTTTGAAAAGTGTGTATAGTCCACAGACCGGCCAAGGTCAAGAGATGACCTTGACCTAAATTGATTACATACCTTCATCTAATCCATTAGTTCTCTGCATCTACCACTTTTCAGATCTCAGGCTGCAATAGTTATAAAAAAATCCATGGTTTTCACTTTTTCCAGGGTAAAAGCCTATGTTTCCAAAATTGACCTTGCCGTAAAATAGGTCAAGGTCACCCAAAGGTCATCATTTTTGCAAACTACGATGGGCTGGAGTCCCCGATGCTACATACCAAGTTTGGTGGAAATCGGCTCGCCGGTTCTGGAGAAGAAGATTTTTGAGTGGTTTTTACCATATATGGGCGTGGCGGCCATCTTGGTCATGTGACCAAGATCCCGCGAACAAACTTTCGTTCCCCCTACCCAAGGATGCTCCACATAAAATTTGGCTTTCATCGGCCAAGCGGTTTCAGAGAAGAAGATGTTTGAAATTGTGGACGACGGACGGACGACGGACGCCGGACGACGGACGGACGCCGGACCATTTGTATACTATAAGCTCACCTTGTGAGCCTTCGGCTCAGGTGAGCTAATTAATCTCACATTCTACATGTTTATGTGAATGGAATATAATTTCTTAGTAGAGACAAATATGGACATAACTACTGACTCGATAAATATACAAACTATGCTGAATTCACTCGTCTGGAATATTAAATTGCATTTATCTGGGCGAAAATCTTTAATATATCTTATTACAGCAATAAATTTGACAAACTACAAACAGATTAGAAAAATTTAATTTTGTGATTTATTTAGTAAGAAAGCATTAATACTGCTGCCATTAAAAGAACATGTTTTAAGTAAAGCCAATCTGGACGAAACTCTATTAAAACAACTAGTTGAAGCAGAGACAGCAAGGTGAGTGATTGACTTTATTAGCATCTTTGTCCCTCTAATATTTCTTCGCATGTCTTATTAATTACCAATGCGAATTTTATATAATAAAAAATGATTGTAAAATCAAAACAAATAGTAGTTACAAACACTTTTCATTGACTAATGTTTCATCTTATATGTCGTCATGTAAGAGAACGAGCATGGGTAACTAAATCGTAAAATACATTTAATCTGTATGCTTATGAATGGTATTGTCGTGTCCCATTGCATCTTCATTCTTTATAGATTATCTGCCGTGGTTGGAAGGTCGGGTTGGCAGTTCACATGATGCGTAGCTTCTATAAATAGCTCAGCTATTCGATAAATGTATCTGATAAGTACAATCTTTGACATCCTTAGTCAGGGAGTCAACTCTTTGTCTCAGTCGTTAGAGAATTCGATTTCTATTCCGGCGATCCGGGTTCGAATCCCAAGAGGGACGCGGTATTTTTTTCAAACTATTACGATTCATATATTAACAAGTATAACATTTTGCAATTGACTAGGGAAATTAAAATACATTGCATCACCACAAATCCAGCTCTTTCATTGCAAAATACAATGATAATAAATTCATTTGCGGTATATCCAACCACGCAGATGAGGAATACGAAACGTGTAAATATCTCCGCGCTCTTTTGTATGATTATTCATTACTCCCACTTTTAGAAATATTTCAAAAATCGGAGAATGATATGATGTAACTAACACAGAGATATTTACACGTATCGCATTCCTCATCTGCGTAGAAGGGATACCGCAAACGAAGTTATCATCATTGTAGAAAGCCCTGTTTCATTGGATTGTGTGAAATAATAACTCTAGAACAAGCGAACAGGTCACAATACCCGTTTGAACGTCACAGATTGTAGTTTTCATTACGAAAACACGCCCATGCAACATACAGAAAATGTTTTGGTTGTAAAAATGAAAATTTTCTCTAGAAATGTTTTGATATTTTTCTTATTTTTGCTCAAAACATAGATTGTGGGTACACGTTAGAACCGCCTCGCCGAGGCGGTTCTAACGAGTACCCACAATCTATGTTTTGGAGCAAAAATAAGAAAAATAGGTATACCCCTGCAAACCCAAGTTTTGCTATACAAAAGTGGGGTGGGTATAAGGGGGTAAATATTACATGGACATGTTTTCCTGATGATTGGCAGTAATAGTGTTTCTTTGATCAGTAAAGGCTTACAATATAAACATTTTAACATAGCTTTAAAATAATGGCCCATGATACTAGATTAGTTATTGAATTTTAGGTCATTGTTTCATTCGAGTTGTTTCACTTTTTCTGTGATATTGAACTCTGTATGAAAGCAATTCGAATGCCAAACAGTTTCTACCTAAAATAAAGGAAAATACATCTAGCATGCAATAAAACATATTTGTAAAGCTATCATTTTCGCCAAATATACTCATAGAAAAAGTTTTAAAAATACAAGTATAAAAATAGCTGCAGTTCTCAGAAACTAAAACAAATTTCATAATTGAAATTTAGTCAAATTTTCTAATAAGTTGAGAATATGAGTTGTGGTAGAACAAATGGGTGTTGACATTATCAAAGTTGTGGTTCGTTTCATTTGACTTACTGACTAAAATTTGGCAGCTAATATTTTAACACAATGCATTTTCCACGCTTAATAGTCTTGTATAAGTTGCTAAACTAGTTCTTTGGTATACCTTTTCATTGAAATATGTAAACAATATGTAAAAGACACAATAAGACCTGATGATAAAGTATAAATATTGTTTTGTAAACTAGTGGACTATATACATCTTCGTCTAGATAGAAATAAGATGCCTTTACCTAAAGTTATAAATGAAAATATTGGTATATTTGTTAGGGTGATTTGAATTATGGATATTGAATAATTTGTAGAAACAAAAACTGCTGAAAAGTCATTTCCCACTCTGCAATACAAGACGGAACTTGTTATATAGGGTTTAAAAGTGCTACAACTCATTTTGAAGGATTATGCAAGGATAGTTATGTGATGAAATCGGACCCAATTTCTTGAATGTCTTCTTTATTGTAGAACAAAGATTCGAGACATAATAATACTATCCCATTTATTTTGGCACTTTGGAATTATTAGCATTTCGATGTAAACTTTGTATCAATCTTCTTTTAGGCCCAACTTACCTTTATAATTCGAAAATGACATGAACAAAACAAGATGAACTCTACAACTTTATTTGGCACCCCTCGACGGTCGGAGATGAACTCGTCGTTCAAGTTGAGTAGCACCCCTCGTCGGCATATCATCAGTGACAACAGCTTAGCCAGCACTCCTAGGAGAGACGACAGCTTTCGATCACTCACTCTAGGCTTAAACAACACACTGAACAGATCGGATCAGTCAATATATAGCTCACAGAGTAAAGGACTAACGTATGAGACGCTACGAGAGAAGGCGCTAGCAAGGTAAGAAACAAGTCACAGGGCTGTCCTTTGTTTGGAACATTCCGAGTCATAACATTTTTATCAGAATGCCAAAAACATTTTGGTGAAATATGCAAAATGCCTAAAGAACGTGCGTTAACTCTTATGTTTCTGGCTTTGCCAGTCACTGAGTACTGCTTATGTGCAAGCGTGTGCTTTTTTCCTGCTAAAGAGGGTGACTTTTGACTATGTTTCTGGCCAGTGCTGCAATTTACTTTACCCGTTCTTGCAAGTGTCAAGAGTTTCGTGCAAACATCCATGGCTCACTGAATCTAGAAAAAGGTACAAGTAGGCAAAGATCAGGAAAAGGCGCAACCAGAAAAAGATTCCCACTCCAAAAACCGAGGTGGGAAAAAACCAAACTAACAATCAGGTACTTATACCATGAAACATATCGTAAGCCGAATGAGCAGCTATTTTCTCAATAGGTGGCCACTCAGTTACCTTAACTAAAATTGATAATAACTGTAATTCTAGAAAATCAGCAATGACCAGAAGCAGGTGCAATCAGAACCAAAAATGAGCCGCCACATGGGAAAACCAACAATCTGCATAGGCGAAAACAAAGGCGCAGATAAGCTTCGCAGTAACTGCGAAGCTGATCAGCGCCTTTGTTTTCGCAACTCGGATAGTATTCTACTTAAATCCGAAATTTCAAGCTTCTAGCTCTCTTCTGTGACGGTACAGGTCCGTTTGTGTCGGACCTGATCGGAAACCACATTGTTGGTTTTCCCACGAGGCGGCTCAAATGTAATCGATGAAAAACAAATTGCAAAGGAAAGCCATCAGTTGAATTCCAGCAGACCGAGCAACCGACAATTTTCATCCAACACGCGGCAACATGAATATACCATCACACAAAAGATCAATTGAACCACTTTGACTGAATGACTTCACGATTGCACTCAGTAAAAAGGTACAAAGAGGCAATGATTGGGATAAGGCGCAATCGGAAAGAAATTCCCTTTCCAAAAACCGAGGTAGGAAAAAACTAAACCGACATTTAGGTACTTATACTAAGAAAGCATGTCGTAAGCCGAGTGAGCAGCTATTTCCCAATATGCGGCCACTCAGTTATCCGAACTTAACTAAAAATATGGAAACGTACATACTGTTCAAACAGCACAAAAATCATCAGCTGAGCCCAAAACATAAAACAAATCGAACCACAACAGAAGTAACGCCTTGGAACGATCAATAATAAAGGCGATATTGTTCTATCTTTCTTGTATTTATTCGTTTGCAGACGTGTTCTTTTTGAAGATCCAAACTTTCCGGCAGACGATAAAGCATTGCAAATACGGTACAAGCACACGCCAGATTCCATTGACTGGAAAAGACCACATGTAAGTGTAGCAGTTTTGAAACTCGGATACTAATATTAACATATGAATAACTGTGAAGTTGGAGGGCATCAAGTCAAGTACCCATACTTGGCTCTACATTCATACTCAAGCTTTGGATGTTTGTATCGACATAGCTGTGCTAGTCCACCCTTAGGTTATCTCGAAAGCGTTTTAGCCTTCAACATGTACAAGTTAAAGCTGAAATTAAATTTTGTTTGTTTGTCCACCACCTACCTACTCATTTTTTACCCCCCTACCCCAAAAATTATATTCCAATTTTGTCAGGTAAAATATTTTTAGTTTTTGATAATTTGGTAGGAATCCATTTTTATCGAATATTGTTCCTGCTAGTGTTGAACACATTGCTGCTGCGATGAATGCCAAAGATTAAGTAATCATACGGTCAAGATCAATGGTACACTGTGGTACAAGAGTTATCAGACAAAACGATGGCACGTTGGCATTTCTGTCTTTTTCTATTTAATGCAATATATTATATAATAATTTCCCTACCCAATTCTAAAATGCTGGGTAGGTAAAGGACAAACAAACAATTTTTTTTAATTCAGGCCTAAAGGAATTCTCAGTCATCTCGTGCAGTGTAATATGGCAATGCCCCAATAACACAGCTGAGAAACACGTGGTATTATATACCAACAAATCGATAAATGATCGGGTGACGCACAATGTAATTCTGTTCAATGTTGAGATGAGAAATTTGAGTTTTCTCCCATAACGTTTACTCTATTGACTGATAGATAGGTGCAGTCAATGCAGAAATTGAACATTTATTGAATGAAAGAAACATATGCAATCCAGATTATTTCGTTTTCACAAACACTTCCGTCCCATGAATATATAGTACTTCCCATACAGTAGTATTGAAGTGTTTGCGAAAAAGAAATAATCGGGATTTCTTATGTACATGTTCAATTTCTGTATTGACTGCACCTATCTATCAGTCAGTAGAATAAACGCTGTAGGAGAAAACTCGAAAATCTAACGTCAAATTCATTCTCATTGTAGTGTGTGTCACCCGATCATTTACCTGTTTGTATGTAAACAATACCACGTGATTCCCAGTAGTGAATAAACGAATAAACAGTACCACTTTTGCTACTATAAAATCCATGGCTTTAAGAGACCAATCTTCATAACCACCCACCACACCAATCAACATGCATTTGTCTCTAGAAATTGATAACTGCAATGCGTTACAATGGTATTCCAACGTTACCGTTTCATTGTAGGAGATTTCAAAGAGACCAACATTTATTTCGAAGAATCCTGGGTTGTTTGATGTTGTGCAAGGACCGTTTGGTAGGTGTATTCAGTTTGTGTTAGTAAATATGGTGATTTTTGCTGACATAATACGTGGAAGCAACTCTTCCAATTTCCCCCAAACTTTATCGTTTTGTGTTATGGTATATCAAAATAAAATAAAACATACACCAACGTTTATTTTCTTAGTTTCTAGGTTTTCAATTCGTGGTTAAGTAATTTAATATGGACAAAAGCAAACTATAGAAAAAGCTTACCCAAATCTGATATATCATCTAACTTTTCCAGCTGAGAATTGGTTGCTCCCTGCCTTCTCTTGCCTCACCCTCGCACCAACACTAATCCAGAGATGTATACCAGAGGACCAGGCTTTTGACGAGAAATATGCCGGAATATTTCGGTTTAGGTTCTGGAGATACGGTGACTGGATAGAAATATGTGTAGATGACCGTCTTCCAACGTTTAATGGTATTATGACTTCTTTCCACACTGACATCGTTAGCATAACAATATAATCTTTTACTGTCAATATTAAATAATATACCAACATTGGCATCAGTGATATCTATATTGAAAGTTACAAAATTTATTCATTCGTTAAAAAGTAAGTCACTATTGGTCATTCATGATTTAACAAAGACACATGTAATGCATCTTGAAAATAGAATTGTCAAGATAGGTGTTGCGAAGTTTAAATGGAAACTCTTCTAAATAACTTCATAAAATATTTTTTTTCTAAAAAAAGATTGAGCAACCGTTATGAATTTACATGTTTTCATGATTTCAGGCAAGTTGTTGTTTACGAGAAATTCAGATCCGAATGAATTTTGGGCAGCCTTGTTTGAAAAAGCGTATGCCAAGTAAGTACATGTATATAACTTGAATGCAAAACGTATTAACTGCAGTACGAAAACTTAGAAAGGTACAAGTAGGCAATGATCAGGAAAAGGCACAATCAGAAAGAAATACCCACTCCAAAAAAACCGAGGTGGGAAAAACCAAACTGACCATTAGGTACTTATACTTCGAAAACAGATCATAAACGGAGTGAGCAGCTATTAGCCAATAGGCGGCCACTCAGTTACCCGAATTTAAATAAAGATATGAAAGGTGCAAACAGTACAATAATTCGACTCCAAAACATAAAACAAATGGAACTACAACAGAAGCATCACATTGGAACGATCAGTCATATAAAATTACTGGGCATATAACTGATTTACCACATCCATTATTCAACTTAACCTTTCGAGTTGCAACATCTTTCATTTCCTTTAAAAAGTATAATGGGCTTATAGCATCCTCACATAGAGAGGGTAAATGACATTGGGTGGACAGAATAGCTAATTTAGGAATGTCCTAACCTTGGCAAAACATTTAATATTTTGATGCCAAAGTAAAGTTTTTATTCTGTTAAAAGATAAATTTTATTGGTTCTCTTTGCAGATTATATGGTTCTTATGGTGCAATAAGGGGCAACCTGGTCAACTGGGCCCTTCAAGACATAACTGGTGGAATTACAGATAATTTTGTGTTTAAGGACAATCCAAAGATGTTAAAGCAAATCATCGACCTTTGTATGGAAAGATGTTCTTTAATAAGTGCATCTATTCAGGTGCTGTACTTGTTGATCGTTTTCGTGGCTGTTTTGCGATTATATGCAACTTATTTGTTTATGTCATTTTTATTCGAAGTAAATTATTTTATTATAAAAAAAGTGTGTTTGTTTGTCTTTTGAATGTTACAAGATTGATCAAACCGAAAAACAAAAAGTAAAAAGAAAAATATTCTCATTTTCTCACTTGTCTTAGTTCACGGTGGAATATTGTCATTTGGCGTGTCACCAGTAAACTATTCAGATTCAGTTTCTTTGATGTTCTACGAGCTAAATATTTTGCATATCCTGTTGTTATTAAAATCTATTCGATCCCATGCATGATAGCCATTTGACACTTGACCATCTCTTTTTTCTATAGCTCTCCGAAGCACCTGGTCAAGTTCGTCAATTACCCAACGGTTTAGTAACAGGGAAGGCATACACAGTCAATGGTTATGCAGAAGTAAGTTGATAAATAATGACCGAGGGACAGAACAGGTTCATGTATGAGGATGTTTGAAATGTAAATGGTTATCAAAAAGTTTAGTAACAAAAATACAAACTATTTCATTGTATTAAGACTATTATTTTTTAAATTGTTAATAAAACGTTACATGAACGATGTAGTTGATTTTAACTTACTATTATTTTTTATTACGTTTGCTTTGAACTTTATATGGTTTTGATTGAAAGTGTACGTTCTTGGATTTTTTTTATATTATCTGACCTTTTAAAGAGTTACAGATTTTATGTGACATTGATCTACATGCATTTTAATGTACATTATCTTTATGAGTAACTGTTTTCACAGATTCCAGTTCAGGGACAAAGTGCAATTTTAATTAGACTGAGAAATCCATGGGGAAGTCCAGTTTGGACGGGAGCATGGAGTCCAAGGTAAAATATAACATTTTCTCCTGCCTATCACACACAATGTTTCGTAATTAAAGTCGTCTTCTTTGTAAAGTGGCCAGTGCTTGAAGAAAACATAATACTTTGATAAAACAATAAATGTTCAAAAGCTGTTTTACATTGTAATTATGCAAGCTTACTGTTAGCAATATCAGTAGTAATAGACTCAGAATCATTCAAGTGGCGATTGACTATAAGCATCATCTGTGACGTGTTTGCTTGTCAATTAAAATATCGCTTTTATGCAATCCTTTGGCTACTAAATTGTTTAAACAAATTTACTCATCTCTGTAATTATGACGTTACTTTGAATTAAAGTGTAGGGCTCACTTATTTCGTGATCTATCATTATTACATAGAGATGTTTTATGTTGTAGAGCAAATATCTGGACAACAATCAGTGATACAATCAAACAGAAACTGGGTCTTGCTGAAATGCAAGAATCCGAATTCTGGTAAGAGTGTTCTACATTTTATTGAACATAAAATGGTAATAAAGGGTCTGGCTAACCTCTTTGTAAAAAGCGTACTACATTTTATTGAACATAAAATGGCAATAAAGGGTCTGGCTAACCTCTTTGTAAAAAAAGCGTACTATGTTTTGTTGAACATTAAATGGTCATAAAGGGTCTGGCTAACCTCTTTGTAAAAAAGCGTACTACATTTTGTTGAACATAAATGGCCATAAAGGGTCTGGCTAACCTCTTTGTAAAAAAGCGTACTACATTTTGTTGAACATAAAATGGTCATAAAGGGTCTGGCTAACCTCTTTGTAAAAAAGCGTACTACATTTTGTTGAACATAAAATGGTCATAAAGGGTCTGGCTAACCTCTTTGTAAAAAGCGTACTATTTTGTGGAACATAAAATGGTCATAAAGGGTCTGGCTAACCTTTTTGTAAAAATCGTACTACATTTTGTTGAACATAAAATGGTCATAAAGGGTCTGGCTAACCTCTTTGTAAAAACGCGTACTACATTTTGCTGAACATAAAATGGTCATAAAGGGTCTGGCTAACCTCTTTGTAAAAAAGACAGAACCTGGTGGTAAATCAATGATTAGAATCATCCCGGTGTGTTAATAATTTGGCGCCAAATTCATTTGTTTCGTAAAAAGATCCAATACGCTCCCGAAAGTTTACTCAGTAATAATGATTGTCAAATTGTGATATTGGCTGTATGTGACACTTGTACATGTACCTACTCACAGTGTGTTTCAAGTCGGCACAAATCTTGAGTAAATCTAACTACTTTCAGGATGGGTCTATCCGATTTTTCCAAGCATTTCACTCATCTTGAATTCTGTCATCTCCCACCTGACTGTTGGCATTTAGAACCCAAACTAAAACATAGAACACCATGGAAGGCTGTAGAGGCTCATCGTCAGTGGAGGAAAGGCTTCAACGCAGCGGGAGGCATTTCTTCACGTAAGTGTGTTGCAACTCAATTCAACTTTATTTCAAGCTCAGATTACATACTTAGCATGTGAGCAAAAACAACTGGTATAAGGCGTGGCGCAAGATCACATACACGTGGAAAGTGTGATTGTCTGATTTTCGAAATTCCTTTGCTATGGAGGGGAAAGCATTGAAAATCAACACTTTATTAATGTGTAAGCGTTGTATGATATTTTTGACGTCTTTGTTTTTCAGACGAATCGAGGACCCTTTTTATTTACCGTTTGTAAAAGCAAATCAGAGGTCTACTAATTTGCGTTTAGACAATGAAACATTTGATAACACAAGATTGGTCTCTGTCTACCATTTTCCTTACTGAATAACGTTTCAGTAAATTAAAAGTATTGGGATGTATCCCTAAACATGTCAAACTTATTGAATTCTCTGCATTATCGTGTTCTAGCTTTGATGCACTGTAACAGCCAGTTTTACTTCGAGTTAAAGCAGCAGTGCTGTGTGGTGTTGTCTCTGATGCAGAAATATAAACTGCGAGGGGAGAACAAAGACTTTGTTCCCTGTGGATGCTTGATATTTCAGGTAAGTTAACTGAGTCTTAAGCTTTGATTGAAAATATGATGGTTGGTTAATTCGGGGTTTAAGGTCCAACCAACAGCTAAGGCCATATAGTGACGGGACGTCGGTTTATAGTCCAACAAGGCGAGCGACATAACCACTGCGCCATGATAGCTTCTAAAATATGATGGTTTATATTCACAATAGTATACGTGTTCCATTTGCATGTGTTCATATGAATGCAAAATGCAATATATGACTAAATTTGATCTTAGTGGCATTCATCCAATGTTACACCCAATTGCCTATATTAAGTCAAGATGAAAATAAGTCACCAATATGAAAGGTGATTCGGTACATTTGATATCAAAATTGATTAATGGATTCAAAGATCAGAGTTGGCAAAATATGAAATGTATATTCAAACATGCGCTTCAGTTGTGATTAAATGTGTATGTTTGTATAGTCAGAAATGACACATTTGTATACCTTTTACGTAGATACATTATGTGTCGACATACCACTTAAAATTTGTAAAATTGCAGTTTTTGTCTCTGGCTCCAAGTTGCCAGATTTATAAGGTCACTGATGAGACTTGAATACTGAGCCGAAATTGCGGAATGGCCCATCCCTATCTCATTAATGTTTTCCCTGCTCTTAGACTTTAAGAATTTAATCACTTTTCTAAACAATTTCCTAGGCTCCTCAAGGAAGAGAAACCAGGCTACAGTTGAACAATTTCCTGCATTCTCGTCACGTGGCGTCTACTCATATACGAGGTGATCGAGATATCGTCCGCTTCTTTACCTTGCCAGTAGGATCTTACGTCATACTTCCGGTGACGGCGCAAGCTGGGATGGAAGGAAGATTTCTGCTCAGACTATTTACGGATGACAAGCTGACAATTGTTCGGTATGAATTTGTTTAGATTTATGAAATAACTTTATGTAGTATTGGCTGTTTTTAGTGTTACGTACCTGGTTGCTTCTTAAGTCATCAAAATGTAATATAAGTTTATTCAATTTCATTGATTGATTAGTTTTGTCAGTTTGTCATTTAAGCCTGGCGTCCCTTTTATGGGGCATAGGCAAACAGAATAGCCCCAGATGTGACGCCACAGAACGCGGCGTCCCACCTGGGACTATTCTGTTTGCTTCGAGAATTTTCATCGAAAAATTGAATAAAACTTAAAAATCACGCCTGACACCCCTAAAATGAAACTGGACTCACCTAAATGATAATGATGGGAAAATCCACTCGTCAAATATGGGTTAAAATACATATATTGACATCTTGTGTAGATTCGTACACATTTGTTTCCGACAACTGCTTGATTTTTCAGGATTAGCTCTGAATTTTAACTAAATATTTATGAATAACACCTTCATCACTGTAAAATATATGTACATGTACATTTTGTATAATATGTAGGTTTTGTTGTTTTGGATTCGAATTGTTTTGTGTTTTGGAGTCGAATTTTTGTGCTGTTTGAGCCTTATGACTGATTGTACGATTTCATATTTTTAGTTAAGTTCGGGTAACTGAGTGGTCGCCTATTGGGGAATAGCTGCTCACTCGGCTTACGATATGTTTTCTTGGTATAAGTACCTATACTAAGTGTCATTTTAGTTTCTTCACACCCCTCGGTTTGTGGTGGGACTTTCTTTCTGTTTGCGCCATTTCCTGATCATTGCATACTTATATCTTTCTGAGAATTTTGTTTTCATTTCTTTGTCCTCATTTTTGTTTCAGAGAGTTAGATGACCCTGACTCGGCAAGCTTTCTACAGGTAAAGAAGTGTGTTTGTTTGGCTGAAACGTGTTAAAATATTTCCCAAAGTTGGTTTTGAGATGATAAGCATCAGTTATATTTCATGAACTGTCAATTCGGCAACAGTGTAGCCCATGGATGAGACAGTGGGTTATGACTTAATCTATTTAATTCCATATACGTTTCTTCGGTTATAAATAATGCCATATGATATTATTATTATTATCATTATTATTGCATTAAAATGATTGCATAATGATGCTCCTGTTTTTCACTGAAAAGTTTGCGTTTTGTATCGTACTAAAGCATTCATAAATCTACATGAAGTGGGAATAAGATTCGATTGACTAAATGGTATTTCAGACTCTTCCAGAACCGGTCAAAGAAGAGGAAGAATCGGTATTTCTTTCATGCACGTGCATAACTGTGGTGTTGGCTATTATGCTTATTTATAATTTTTGGTTTAAAAAAAGGATAGTCGCTGCATAGTAAAGTCGTAGACTGAATAGCGTTTTAAAGTTTTAGTAGTTTCTATCCAATAAAGCCAGATATAAGTTTTGCTTTATATATTATTGTTGCTATATACCATGTTAACTGTGTATCGCATGTAGAATCGTTTAATATTTTATTTGTTAAAGCTTTAACTAGCTTTCTAACAACTATATATGCATATGCGGAGAATTTCAATTTTTGCTAATACAAAAAAGATTACAGTGGATTGTAGAACTTAAATACAGAATAAGCTTTAAGTTCACTAAACTGATCATAAGTTGGGAAGCCTTTTTTTTCTTCAGAAGAAAATATATTTACATGGTATTATGTATATCTTGCAAGAGACTGTGGTGTTCCTTTTCAGAACTATCGTTTAGCATTTTAGCGTCATTAGATTTAACTGCAGAGTTTTTTATGTGAAAATATTATTTATCTAGCATTCACTTGTACGAGTATGTACTATGATGATTCGATTGGGATTGAATGTTTATAATTCGAAATTAAGTTGTATGATTTTTCGAAGCCATCTTGTTTTTGCCATCCTGTATTTTAATTCAAAGTCAAAGATACGAAGTAATCACTGTGTTTTCAATGTTTATAGAAGTCACATTAAGAATATTTTAGCTGGTTAGGGATAATTTTAAGATGTTCTCAATGTATTTTCTGTCCATTCTAAACAAGGTCCAATTTCATTACAGATTGAAGGTCAGCTAGATGTAGATGCCATGTTTATACTTCGAAGACGGTTCATGATGGTTTGCAATAGAGTAAGAATCTTATCAACCATCTTTAGCACACGTTTCGTTTCCGATTAACAACAACAACAACCAGTTACTTTAATAATAAATGTAACTAGACATTTCGTTGAAGAACGCATGTTGTACAACGCATTAGCATAGGGCTCTTAAGACGGTGGTTTGGCACCAATATTTATATAAACTATACTAGAAGTAGGGGTTTTTCGCTCGTCAATCTGGATATCTTTAGTGATCATAAAAAGTTATGCCAGGTTTGCCAGTAATTAACTGCTACATTTTTGTTAATTTTGCTATTTCACAGTATGAAGAAATAGATGCGTATGGGTTGCAGCAGATTTTATCATACCGACAGAAAAAGAAACAGTCAAGAGGCATTCTCTGTTTTGATAGGGAAAGTAAAGGTAAACCATTCGCAGAAACTGTTGTGTAACAACAAATGAAACACACACACGCACGCATGTGCGCGTTTGTGTCACACTGACAAATAAACAGATACATACATACATACATACATACATACATGCATACATACATACATACATACATACATACATACATACATACTTGTTTCTACTCGTTCAACTAAAGTATATTGATCATCAGGAAAACATGTCCGTGCAATATATACCCCATTAAACCCCACTTTTGTATAGAAAAACTGGGGTTGCATGTGTATACCTAATTATCATTTTTGATCCAAAACATACATTGTGGGTACTCGTTAGAACCCCCGGGTTAGAACCGCCTCGGTGAGGCGGTTTTAACGTGTGCCCACAATCTATGTTTTGAGCTAAAATATAAAAAACTATCCAAATTTTTCTAATGGAAATTTTCAATTTTTACAACTTCTGTATACTACACAAGCATGTTTTCGGAATGATGAGAATTTAAGATTCAATGAACCCTAATTACAAGGGTGTGTCGATGTGAACTTTGACGATATGCATGTAACTTGAAGATTAACATATTGCCTTTTAATAGACAAAGGGATTGTGTTACTAATTCTGAAAGAATAACGCTTTACACGAGTTGAAATCTATTTAGCAACAATATATACTCTTAAAGGTCCTTTATTGTATGACTTTGATAGTAATATTGTGTTTGTTGCTTTGAATTTCAGATGTAGACATTCAGAGAGTTTTTCTTTCACCGGAAACGTGTAAAGCAGCAATAACTATTGTTGATGTATCCTTTCAAACCGTTTATGGTAACGAAAATCATAGGGGATGTTTTATGTATCATATTAGATTTTATTCTTATGCATCCAAAAGTAATCTTGTGCATAGCTGTAGTTGCTTCCTCATTTAAAATATAAGGATCCACACAATGAGTAGTAATAATAAAATGAGCCGCCTCGTGGGAAAACTGTAACATAGTAGGCACGCCTGCCTTTGGGTTTTGGGAGTCAGACTTGGTAACTTGTGGTCTGAAGAAACTAGTTTGTAATTTGTTGGAACTATTGATTGGATCCTTGGAAATTAATCTAGGAGATGAACAATGCTTCTGCTGGTCTTTGGAAGATTAAATGAATTTCCATTGATAACGTTTTCTATGGGTTTTGCAGCTACTTTGTATTGAAGATTGACATCATTGTCCGGGTGCGATTGTTTAAATCTATTTCAGGCTTTACTGGACAGCTTATGATGTATTAATATTGGACCATTTGCATCTTATCTAGTATTCATGATGTATCCAGTGGGACGGATTAGTGTTAATCTATTTCTTGTTTACCATGGCAACGGTATTGTTATGAAGATAAAGCTTGGTATCTCATTGGTTTATGGTTTTGGTGTATTTGTCTAATTTTGAGGTTATCAGAATCTGGTGAATATTTTGATATACTGTAACTTGGTATCATGGGGTAACGACGTCGTTTTGGGTTGATGTGTGTGCGTGTGTATGGATGTGAAGACTGCACCATTTCTAGAGCATTAAGGACAGATTAGATTCATGAGAACTAGTTTATTCTTGTGGCAAAGCTTCTTTGGGGTTATGTCCTTAATCTAAGGGAGTCGTTTTTTAGCTTTTGGAATGAAGAGACTAAAATAGTATTACAAAATTGAAACTTTAATAAACCTTTTATAGAACAATCGACATAAGACTCCAGTTTATTTTGGAAATTAGTATAACAGAAAATTCAGTACAACAGAAATAATATATTCAACGAATGAAAATGTAAATTGACTTTAGTTATTCTTTCAATCCACGAAAATAAACATAACGGTCACGAGGAACAACGGAAGTACTAACTCAAACACCCTGTGCCCTTGGTTAGGTCACAGTGTAAACTGGTGCCGTTCGACAGGATGCGAACCTAGAGGACATTTCAAACGTGGGTACTGAAAATTTATCTATCTTGGACTGCCGGTTTAAACTAAAGGAATGGACCTTTGACGATCTAAACATTCAATATGGGCATGTGGAAAAATAACGGGAACTTAATAAATGCGATATTTTAATTGTGGACAGATCTTCGCCTGGTGTAACTAAACATTACTATCCGGCTATCCGGCGATCTTAATTACGGGTGGATCCAGTTGGACATAATAGCTGGGGTCCATGAGGACACTGCCAGCATACAAGAGAACGGGCTGTTCGAATTTGACTCGCCGTTAGAATTTAGGCCTATATGGTGGCTGAATTGTTGAAAAACAATGGAGATATATTTGCGGCAAAGGACAGCGATTTGACATTTACTGGTATGTAAAATTTCATATTGACACTGGTGACATTGAACATCGTCGATGAGTGGTGACATTTTGTTGAAAGCACAGATCCTATGGACAGCCGTCTGTGCTTGGGTCTACGCTACTGACGGGATGTTATATGAGCCAGGGTTTAAGCGTGGATTCTAGAAAACCGTCTGCGCTAGGTGCAACGCTTAACAACATGATGTCATCCTAGAAGAAATAGATTAACAAAACCATGTAAAACAGTGCATTGAAGTAAACTTCAAATGATTCAGTTTTAATGATAAGAAAGCATTAATGTTTAAGCAAGTCAAGTAGTGTTTAGTTATAAAAATGGCAATTTAATTAAGTATTATTGCAATGGTTTGTGTGCGCAGTGTGTTGGTTAACATGCAAATAATTGTGTTGTAACAGAATTAATATGACGATTGGATTAATAACAGGATGTACTTTTCTTCTTTTCATATTTGGATATGTCAAATAATCTTTATCTTTGAAGCAAAGGCCTGAACCGTAGCTCTTTTCGAGCAAGGCGCTAGGCATGGTTGCGCCGTAGACTTGGTCCTGAGAAACAAGGAGTCTTGGTAGAATACATAGTGCCAAGGTTATTGAGTGAATGTTTGACTGTGGATTAGTATCATATCATCATGTTATCATTAATGTTGGTGTGACAGGACACACAATTGTCTCGAATTTGTACTGTGACAGGACACTGTTATTATGAGACAATGTTTATCGGTATTGTGACAGGACACATGTTGTGCTGATAAAATGAATTCTGTTAATGTTATATATTGTGTTATATGTTGTATATCATGTTATATTCATGTGTGCAAGAGAATATGCCTCAACTGTTGAGACGCCATTTGTTTGGGTATTCATAATGGCTACCTTAATGATTGATGCATTGATTTTATTCGGGTATTAATGTTTTTGATTATGGTTGCTGACTACTTTGTTCAGAGTCTCTTTTTGAAAGGGGCCCTTGTAGTTAAAGGGTAGGGGAAAAGAAATTCTTCCGCTCTGGCAAAAGTCAGGTTTATAGAGTTGATATACTTGGGGGTTATCAACAGTATTTAAACTGTAAATATTTTATTCCGGGAGGGAATAATGTTAAGGACGTGTGAGAACAAAAGGCAATGCTTCAAAGTGTATCATCATTGTAGTGGGTTCTATAATGGGGTTTATAAAGACTATAACTGGAGTTTCTTGTGTCACTATTGTAATTTGGTATTAGTTCTTGCGCTACTGTGGAAATCAATAAGAACTAGCAGCATTTATGTTTTCCAATAATGGACAAAGCTGACACAATTTCAGCATTGGACTTAATGGTTGTGGTGCTTGTGGCAATGAAACTGTATTGGTCAATGTAAAATAAGGTGCTGATTAAAATGTAACTTGGTAGTTGTTTGCATATTGTTGCATTTTGGTTTTGTCAAATTTGAGTTTTTTTTTGGTTATGATATTTTGGTTGCAATGTCGGTTGACGACATGTGATTGGGTTTTGTCAGTTTTCTGGGTTTTGTTGTGTTCAATTTGGACTAAGGTATTGGTTTCCGATATACACTGTGCTGCTGAAGAAATCAGAGGGAACTTAAAAATAGTATAAGACATTTTCTGATATTGGGTTTAGTAGCCTGATGCTACTAGTATGACTTGTCCTGCTGCCTTCTTTGAATGTTTTTCCCTGATGGCAAAAACATTTGGCCAAGGGGTGTTCTGTAACATAGTAGGCACGCCTGCCTTTGGGTTTTGGGAGTCAGACTTGGTAACTTGTGGTCTGAAGAAACTAGTTTGTAATTTGTTGGAACTATTGATTGGATCCTTGGAAATTAATCTAGGAGATGAACAATGCTTCTGCTGGTCTTTGGAAGATTAAATGAATTTCCTTTGATAACGTTTTCTATGGGTTTTGCAGCTACTTTGTATTGAAGATTGACATCATTGTCCGGGTGCGATTGTTTAAATCTATTTCAGGCTTAACTGGACAGCTTATGATGTATTAATATTGGACCATTTGCATCTTATCTAGTATTCATGATGTATCCAGTGGGACGGATTAGTGTTAATCTATTTCTTGTTTACCATGGCAACGGTATTGTTATGAAGATAAAGCTTGGTATCTCATTGGTTTATGGTTTTGGTGTATTTGACTAATTTTGAGGTTATCAGAATCTGGTGAATATTTTGATATACTGTAACTTGGTATCATGGGGTAACGACGTCGTTTTGGGTTGATGTGTGTGCGTGTGTATGGATGTGAAGACTGCACCATTTCTAGAGCATTAAGGACAGATTAGATTCATGAGAACTAGTTTATTCTTGTGGCAAAGCTTCTTTGGGGTTATGTCCTTAATCTAAGGGAGTCGTTTTTTAGCTTTTGGAATGAAGAGACTAAAATAGTATTACAAAATTGAAACTTTAATAAACCTTTTATAGAACAATCGACATAAGACTCCAGTTTATTTTGGAAATTAGTATAACAGAAAATTCAGTACAACAGAAATAATATATTCAACGAATGAAAATGTAAATTGACTTTAGTTATTCTTTCAATCCACGAAAATAAACATAACGGTCACGAGGAACAACGGAAGTACTAACTCAAACACCCTGTGCCCTTGGTTAGGTCACAAAAACCAACAATGTGGTTTCCGAACAGGTCCGACACAAACCGGCCTGTACAGTCACAGAAGCAAGCTAGAAGCTTGAAATTTCGGATTTAAGTAGAAGAGGAATTGTACTATATGAGTAGCGAGAACAAAGGCGCTGATCAGCTTCCCGGTTACCGCGAAGCTGATCTGCGCCTTTGTTTTCGCCTATGCAGATTGTTTGTTTTCCCATGAGGCGGCTCAAATGTAAACACAATTTATTGTATTTCATTACAAACTATACATACCAAATTCCTTAATGATATAACAGAAAGACATGAATGGTCGACTAACATACGATGAGTTTATGACCCTTTTACAGAAACTGACTTTATGGCAGGTAAGTTTTGGCCTTTTATCAATAGTCTCTGATACTTGTCCTGTACACTCTCGATGACAAAAAGTATATGACAACTAAATTTATAGAAAGGTTAAAAAGGTACAAGTAGGCAAAGATCAGGAAAAGGCGCAATCAGAAAAAGATTCCCACTCCAAAAACCGAGGTGGGAAAAAAAAAAACAAATTAACAATCATGTACTTATACCATGAAACATATCGCAAGCCGAATGAGCAGCTATTTTCCCAATAGGTGGCCACTCAGTTACCTTAACTAAAAATATGAAAACATAAAGTAGGCTATGATCAAGAAATGGCGCAATCATAAGGAAATTCCCACTAAAAACCGAGGTGGGGAAAAAACTAAATTAATAGGGTATCATTTCCTGTACACTCATGTCGGTTGGTGATATTTGATTCATCACAGCCACTGTCCATTTTTGTCAAGTTCCATATTTACATGTTTAAAAACTGTTTCTGATTATAGCATGGACAATTATGCGAGCATGTCATCTTGTTGCAAACGTTAAGACGTTCGAAAAAAAAAGTAGATCCTGATCCTATTATCATGCCCCCTTCTAAACATACGAATCATTCTCATAGCATGCATTACAAAAAGTGTCGCCTAGAAATTTATCTCTTGAGTTACTCAACCTGTTTCAGAATCAACTATGATGATGGTATTGTGTCCGAGTTGCTATTGTATCATATTGCTCATTCGATGACGCTATACATGCACTCTTGTCAGTTTTATCAAATTTGCACCGCTTAAAGTGGGCAGATGTGCACTCATGGGTAAAACAGATATTGAATAAACTTTTAGGCCTATTCCTATTCATCTAATGGCCCATACATTGCTAGGTTTCAAGTAGAAACTTAATGCAAAGGTAAAGTATGCAATGAATAGGAAAAGGCGCAGTCAGAAAGAGATTCCCACTCCAATACCCGGGGTAAACAAATAAACAAGTCAACAAATAAATGAAAGCCATTTATAAGAATTTCAGAGTTAATATCAGAGCATATGTACCTGTTGATACGTAGTGACTTTATTTTGTTAATTTCAGATTATATTTACCAATTGATAGTGACTAACATTATTTTGTTCAGATAATATTTACCTGTTGATAGTGATTTTATCATTATATTGTTAATTTCAGATTATATTTACCAATTGATAGTGGCTTAAACATTATTTTGTTCAGATAATATTTACCAATTGATCGTCACGGACTTTATCATTATTTTGTTAATTTCAGATTGTATTTACCAATTGGTAGTGACTTCAACATTATTTTATTCAGATAATATTAACCTGTTGACAGTGACTTTATCATTATTTTGTTAATGTCAGATTATATTTACCAATTGATAATTACTTCAACATTATTTTGTTCAGATAATAGTTATAAATTGACGTTGATTTTATCATTATTTTGTTAATTTTAGAGTATATTTGCCAACTGATAGTAATTTTATCATTATTTTGTTAGTTTCAGAGTATATTTACGAATTGATATTGATATTTTCATTACTTTGTTAATTTTATAGTATATTTACCAATTGATAGTATTATTTTCATTATTTTGTCAATTTCAGATTGATAGCGTTATTTTCATTATTTTGTTAATTTCAGATTATATTTACCATTTGATAGTGACTTTATCATTATTTTGTTAATTTCATATTATATTTACCAATTGATAGTGACTTTGTCGTTATTTTATCAATTCTAGAGTGTATTTACCAAATTCAAGGTTGGCAATGGTTCAGTGATGGACACCTACTCTCTACGTAATGCTCTAAGAATGGCAGGTATAGGATGTACACGCTTTAGATGCTTAATTTTATGGTGACTGAATTCGGCATTTTAAGATCAAACTTAAACAGATATATTGCATATCTAAACCAAATGCATTTCCTCTTGCTCACGAACATTCCATGTAAACATAAAGATTCAAGGATAATGCCTCTTTTTTTCACGCTACAAACGTTTATCAACGGCTCTTCCTTCTGAACCTAACAAAACAGCTAGACATTAAACAGAAAATGTTGCGACATGTCAAAACTCATCATAGTGTATACAGAATTTGGTTACTCTAGTCTACATGCTTTCTTAATCAGTGTCTTTGATAATGATGGTTGCAGAGAAGAGAACTAAATCAGTTTATACCGCGTAAAAGCAACATCGACTGATAATAGACCATTACGAAAACTTCCCCATGCAATAAACAGAGAATTTTTAAGCTTTAATAATTGAAAATTTCAGCTGAAAAAAGCTTGATATTTTTCTTATTTTTGCTCAAAACATAGCTTGTGGATACACGTTAGAACCGCCTCGCCAATGCGGTTCTAACGAGTACCCACAATCTATGTTTTGGAGCAAAAATAAGAAAAATAACTATATCCCTGCATACACCAGTTTTGTTATATAAAAGTGGGATTCAATGGGGTATACACTACACGGACATGTTTTCGTGATGGGAAGTAAATAGAGTTTCAATCTTATTCAGGGTTCTCATGCAGCAATAAAATTCTTGAAGCATTGGTTCTGAGGTTTGCAGCCAAGGATTACATGCATCTAGAAGGCTTTATCAACTCGGTGGTCAAACTTCATGTGGCACATCGTAAGTATATCATGGATATGCTTGCATGTATTTTTGTGTTCTGTTTTGATTAACATAACATGTTTAAGTGTCATACTTTCTTGTTAAGCTCCCCTACAGGAGATGCGGTAATTTTCCATTCAAACTGAGAAGTGATTTTTTCAAATTATAAAATTTGTACATACCTACAAGTAAATGGGATATTTCTTCAGCACCAGCTTAATGGCTATTATAAGTAAAAATTGTAGTTTAGTAATAACTGTAGTTTAGTAATAAAAGCAAACTGTAGTTTAGTAATAAAATCAAGTGGTGAAACATGTAATTTTGTATTTACTTATATTGAACAAATAATGTTGATTAACACACAGATCTGAAAAAGATGAATGTTATATTTTACTTTAATTTGGAAATGCATATACGAGTAAAGACATAATGTACAAAACGTAAAAGTCGATCACTATTTTACTTTTTCCAGAAATAGCAGCCTTGATAGGTAATCTGCACAACAATATTTAGATTATATTATACCACAACAGTATGTGTATTATATTATACCTATAAAGAATTATATATGATACTTTTGTCTGTGTGCATTATGAAGGTATCTTTCTGAATGGTACTCTCTACTTCTTTCTTGTATTTTGTATCAAGTGTAATATTTTATAATGGAATATGGGTATTCTAAGAGGCGTGTAAACTTGCATTGCTTTCTTTTTTCTTTGTGACTTTCTTCTGTGCATGGAATTATTTCTACAGATACATATCTCACGGGATTTTTCGAAGGTAACATTACGAAAACACGCCCATGATATATAAAGATTTTTCTTAAGTTGTGAAAATTAAAAATTTTCAGCATAGGCGGTTCTAACGAATACCTAAAATCTATGTTTTGGAGCAAAAATAAGAAAAATAGGTATGCCCCTTGAAACCCCAGTTTAACTATATACAAGTGGGGTTTAAGGGGTATTCATTACACGGACATGTTTTCCTGATGAATAGCTCGCTGCTGCCAGTGAAACGTCGAGGAAGATACAGCTGTACAGCTGTAACGATTTTTGTTTTTAAGGACCAACACTTTTTTATAATGTCAAAAAATATCATTCATAAATCCCTCGATACCTTCGCCGGTGGCTTTCTGCATTTGGTTTGAGTTTGTGTTTTTGCATGTATAAACGTAAATGTTTCCCTTTTTGTGATTGTTTATTTTCTCGGTAATTATTCAAGCTTTGCTGTTTTATTGTATTGATAACGTCTATTTGAGCTTTATATTTTATTGCTTAGTGTTGTCTTTGAAATGATTTTGTCATAGAAATCGGACATAAATTTCAAGATCCGGGGATTATTTTAAAATATTTTATTATGCAGAAAGTGAAATAAAGTACATATGCTAAACCGCAATTCAATTTATATGATTTCCGTAAATATGAAGAATGTAAGAGACAACTTTATATTTTAGCTGTAAATTAAAGTAGGGCCATTTATGCGATAGTGTCATCTAAAAATGGCAGACCTTGTCAAACCATCGAACCTGACCTGAATCAGAACACTTTGGAACTTTGATAGCATTCTAAAATAATGTCAAACAGATAACAATAGGACAAAAAAAACTATTTTACATAAAAGACATTATCAAATAAACTACATGTAGATACAATTTTCCGTTCAATAGATTTACACTTCGTCTATCTAAAAGAGTAAAACATTTAAATCATTTAAATCTGGAAACTCAGATTATGGCAATACGACGAGAGAGAGCTCACCAAACTAATTACTAATGGCTTGAACTCAGACTCTTTCTCTCATTTAGATCGGCACAGAAGTGCGAGGGAAGGGACGAGACCAACAGACGAACAAGAACAGAAACAGTATTTACAAGAGGTTGGTATCCAAGATATTTGCATACTCATAAAATGTCTCAAACGTACACACTATAAGCAAATCTTTGATGACTGCGTCAACGATGACTGCCGTTAGAATAAGAATATAATGATAGATATTTTGGAAGCATCATTGACCCTAGTCATACTTGCAAAATAAAGACCTACGAGATTGTCTTGAGCTACAGTTTTCAAACATTTCAGGCATTGTTTTAAATAAACATATTTAACTTGAATGAAAAAAATGTTAAGGGTTACCGTTTCCGCGGCATCTTTCAAAAACCAGTTGACGAGGATAAAATAAAAAAAAATATCATACTTTTACAAATCAAAAAAATTTTAAAAGAATATTATATCATTAATTTTGTTCTTTATTTTCAGCTTCTGCGCACAGCAATTTACTCGTGATACTGGAAAAGTTGAACTCTTCGTTCATTAATATTAAGCTTAGTGTGAGGGGAAAAAGTGAAATTGAAGCGAGCCATGCTTTTCATATTGTAAAGTAAGTTCAAATCTCAGTTGTTTTCAAACCCAAACGGAAAAATATTACAGAAAATCAATATGGGATTTTTACGTTTGATACACGTACACGGAAGTTTGTATATTGGTGCGAAACATGGCTGTTGTTTGCGATAGCGGCTTAAATGACAACTTGAAAGTAAAGTCATGAGGAATCTCATGCCATCGTAGTTGACTTACTAGCCAATAAGCATTTCAATGATGAGCGTGGTGACGAATATATCACAATGACCTGACGAAAAAGGCGGCGATGGATGTGAAATATAGCCAGATTCATTCGCGAGGAAGCATCTACTGTATGTGCAGACGAATTTATATTTTTACGACGAATTTGAAACCGTTATCAATGTTAAGACATACAAGAGTGTCGGTGAAATGATGTTTGTGCCAGTGAAATAGACAGACAATTGTCATAGTAGGTGACGTCCATAGAACATGATGGTGCTTTTTGACGAATTCTATTCCTGACATGCACATGTAAATATCTTGTACATTGTATTGGATCTCAGTTGAATGTTGTGATTGTCATTTACCATTACATTTTGTGTCTTGTTATAATTGACCGACATGCTACGTCGACGAATTTGCTACAATACAAGTTGAGACTCAAAGGTATGTTGGTTTTGTAGAAATAAAATTAAAACCATATTGTACATGTATACATACTAGTTGTGAAATGTGAAAAAACTTTGATACATGTAGGTACAATATCTGTTAAATTTTAGAATGTATACTTAACGTCAATGATAAGTTACCAGTTAGTCAGGTTCAATTAACGCATGGAAATATTCGATTCATTTTGAATAGGTTCAGCATTCATTTTCATTACACAGTGTCATCCATCATTGCTAATGAAACCGGTGCTCATCACATCCGAATCGAGTATACGCACTACTTTGCAAATAAGCTTCCATTGAAATGAATGGAGAAATACAATATTATGTTATTACCTGAAAGTTAGGTCCTCTATTCCTCCAGCGGACGGACAAATTTAAACCAATTTGGTGGCGTTTTCAATGAGGGTATTAGAGGCATGAGCTGCCATGGCATCATGTGAAAATGGTGATTTTCAAAATTTTTTAGAAGTAAAAATCCCTATTTTCACATGATGCCATGGCAGCTCATGCCTCTAATACCCTCATTGAAAACGCCACCAAATTGGTTTGCACCTGCATTACGTGCACCATGCACGTGTACCATAGTTCCAGGGCTAAAGGGGCTGTTTAATATCATTAAATCAATTTACCGTTGGCCAGAATCATGAAGGAAACTAGCTATTTTGAAAGAAATATACTATTTTTCATAATATCGAAATTTAAGTGGTAGTAACTTTTTATTGACGCCGAGTATATGTGATGCTTACATATAAAAACTTTCTCCTGTTTAATTCATGTGACAGTTAATAAAATTAAAACTGAAGAATATATGTTCCTATATCGCATCGATACCCCTTTTGAACAAAATGTCAGCATCGACCTGCTTTTGGTACATTCAAGTGAGGTCAGGTTTACTTCTGCTACTGTCTTATGGTTATCGTCAGTCCTAGGTAGAAAACAATGGAAAACAGATGAAAAGACGTATCTCACAAACGATTGTATTTTGTACATTTTATTACTAAAAACGTTGAAATAATTTACAAATACATATAGTAAATATAGCAAAAGCAATAAAATGGTATACTTACATATGACAACAGTCGATGCATCATGCAAACATGTCCATGTATTTAATACGGTACCCTTTAAACCCAACTTTTATATAGTAAAACTGGGGTTTTCCTGGGTAAACAATCTTTATTTCTTTGTCTAAATCATAGGTTGTGGGTAATCGTTAGAAGCGCCTCGGCGAGGTGGTTCTAACGTGTACCAACAATCAAATATCAAATTTTTTCCAATGAAATTTTCAGGTTTTGCTGCATATTGCATGGACAAGTTTTCATAAGGCAAGCAAATATTTCATTTTAAAATGGAGTGTTCTAGGAACATGACTGCTCGATGTTCCAATGTATGTTGCATCGCGAGAGTACAGGTCAAGATTAGAAACAAGTTTCAGATACTCGATTAGCAGTCATGTATTCATCAAGGATTTATCAAGAAGCCAAATGTGTGTAACATTGCACAGTACAAGAATGAATATCAGAATTCGTTAAAATGTGATGTGTTACATTGCGACTTTCTTGCATTCTGCAATAATAGCAACCATTTTATGACTTTGTCATTCATTAATCGTTTCAATGTTACTCGGTTTGACATCGCTTTTCAACGTTTCAATGTAGATCCCGCAAATGTATGGAAATTATTTTAAGGCCTCAAAACTTCACTCCATTTTAAAGTAAAAAGTCCTAAACTAAGCTACTGACTGGTATGCACATACGTGAATATAAAGCATTTGTTGATGATGAAAATGATTTTGTAATAAAATAAAATGAATTTTAGATAGTACCTTCTATACATGCATTGCATGAAATATATGAAAAATGAAAAAGTAAATCAAAATAAAGAACATAACAGAATAGTAAATGGCTTTATACATATGTAATTGTTATTTTTGAACGTTGTGGTGTTTGTGTCAAAGGTACAGTCTATTTTAGTGTTATGAAAAGACTAAGTATTTCTCTACTTTTCCGGTCTGGATAAATGTTCTTGCACATCAAACAAATCAACAACAAAAACTGCATCGTAGCTGTGCATTGTAGATTCTAAGGCAACCTTTACAGAGGTAGCAAAATATCTTCAAGAGAGATCATGACAAAACAATAATAATGAATCATCTTCTGAAAGATATCCCAGATAAAATAACGGGTGTGAAACTGAAAGTGAGTAAAAATGTGTGCTGTTTTCATATAGGCCTTATCAAAAGTTCCCTTCAAATTTTCACCCAAAATCTATTTAATTTGTGTGAAGTTCAGTTCTTTATAAAATAATTGCCTGTTCGTACACACTTATGCGAATTATCCTAATTGCTGATCATGTGGTATACATGGTATAGATACAAAATAAAACAAAAAATGGTCCATCTCTAACATTTAGTCGCACACTTTCAATACAATATGGAAACGAGTAATATCCTTGACTACCGACAAAAATGATGTACAGTGACTACTTTTAGAAATCTACTGCTAAAACCAGTTTTACAAAACAATTAAAAACAATGTAAGGCAAGAAATTCACCGACTATATATTTTGACAATACAGACAAGAATGATAGGCCATTTGCTTCGTTCTAATTATGACGTATTAAATTTATTAGCATTGGTCAAGAAAGTATCAAACGCGTTGAAGGAGTGCGTGTAGAAAAAATCCTTTGTAGCAGAGAACAAAGCCTTTGACACATCGTTTACCTAAAAGACCAATATTTTAAGCATCTTTCATTCTAGAGATAATGGCGTTTCGTGCCTATTTTTTGAATGTATTCAAAAATATACAATTTGAATAAGTATGGAATATAATCTGATGATATTAAGCCAAGTGCCTTAATCTTTATTGCCTATCAGATACAACAACAGACACTTCTCAGTACTTACTATCATTTGTAAAATAGAAAAGGTCACAAATAAAGCCAAGTTATTTCAGTGGAGATCTAAAACATATAAGTAGGCCAAACACTGTTTTTAAATGAGAACATCTTTATTAATTATAAGGTATTTTCATGTTCTATATGTGAACGTAACCAGTCATATGCTTACTGGAACCAGTATTCAGTATTTATAAAATAAATTGATCCACTGGCTTGCTTTTTGTAAGTGGCACTTGGGGTTGTGTGTTGTAATGTAAACAAGAGTCACAATGGGGTACCTCTGAAATCAGTTACAGTAAACGTTGGGCTAAATATCATTAATCATTTAGCAGTAGTCTGAAATCCGGGATTCCGTAACTGGAAAAAGTTTCCTTCAGCGTTCGCTAATCAGCAAAAATAGGCCAAAACATCGCTCATCAGTATACCCCATTGACACTCTCAAGAATGTGTAAACATATATAAAATACACCAAACATTTGAATAAAACATTATCATGGTGATCAAAATAACATTGAAATAATATGCATGCATTATTGTAAACATTTTAAACATATAAACACATATACAGTACATTTACAAACTTTTACACTTCTACACAGCAAAGTAAAACAAAAATCGAGTGACACAAATTTGTAAGCCCAAGAGATCAACATTATATAAAGAAGAACATTATTTATAATTTACGATTAATTTTGTTCAATTCTTTGCTTGTTGTCAAACAAAAATAAGGAATCAGCTAATTTGATTGTACGCAATTTCTGGCACTTCTGTTTGAGCAATAAAATTTGACGAGAGAGGTAATTTTGTCTTTTAGGCCAGGACATCAAACGTTTCAGTGATTTATAATCGTTTTTGACCCTATCTATGCATTGAATGTGTATAACATGGGCACTGAATGATACTAGCCAAAACTGAAAAATATAAAGATATTACTATTGTAAAAGATACTTTGGAAAAGACTTCAATAGAAAATTGGCACAACAGCTTTATAAATCTGTATGAGTATAGAGAACTTATGTCATAAAATGATAAAGTCATGCTATCAAACAACTCATCCTTTCATTGGCACATCAATGGTGGTTTTAAGACCATAAGCTAAACAATGTCTATGCAATACTTTGTTAATTTTACAGCTGTTTAGTGCCAATTTGTAGAGATGCATGTACAACTGTTGTTTGAAATTGTGTCTAAATGGCGATGTATTGCATAGGCAATGCTAACACTTCAATAACCCCCCACAAAATGTCATTTTTATTCTCTTCCTGACACACTCCAGTTACTGCCGAATTGCATTATCTTTTCCTTGTAATCCCTCACACATTCATTGTTCTTGTGTTCATGGAATTTCTACACAAGCTTAGTTAGGGCAAATACTTTACAATGGAGACAATTTTTACCTGCTTAAATTCTATGAAATCTACAATTTAGATTGTTATGGAATATTTAAAGTTGAAGTTAATTTTAACCTGTTACCAACCCTAACTAAGCCTCTAGTACAATACCATGAACAGTATATCTTGACTCTGATAGCTTTGTGTCCTGTTTCGATTCTGTCTTTGTTCTAAAGGGCTTGTAATTATAATCTGTTAAATCTATTAGTCCTTCTGTTTTCAATCAATCTGAAATAAATGCAACAAAATGCAACAAATCATTATGTCATATAATCACTGTTCGGTTATACACAGTGATAATGTTATGCATACATAGCCGGTCATTGTATCTTAACTGTCAACCTATAATCAGATGGTCAGTCAGTCAGTAGTTTATAAGCTTTGTCTGGAGACATAAGCAGTCACTCTTGTTCTCACGGCCGCAATGGGTGAGACCCATAATACCATCCTTCGAGTTTTTATAGTTGCATTTTGTTGCTTACACAAAACAATTGCTAATTCCAATGAATACCATTTTGGGAATGGACATGAAATTCCATGAATACTAAATAGATTATAGAGTTGACACTCTCTTTTAGCACTTGATTCCCACGTGCGAGATAGACTGCCATACATAAAGTATAAGCCCACATTATGACGTAAAATTGCATTCAGTATGGACGCCATGGAAAACTGAGTAAGCCTACATTCCTGAAAAAGAAAATTGCCGAAATTCTGGAAAATTATGTGCAATATTAACTATTTATACAAGTCAATAAAGGAAATTTTACCTGGGCATCTCTAAGGGCACAGCACAGGATCATTGAGAAAATCATTCCTAAGATCTGGAAGATAAAACGTGAAAGACGTTTACGATTTAGGAAGAATTAAGATAACATTTGGGTGTATTTTATGTTATACATGGGTGTTTTACAAAGGTCCAATATGTAGATATTTTTATGGAGTCGAAAATAAAAGGAAATGAAAATTCAAATTCTCAAACTTACAAGAATTACAGCTATTCCAATGGATACCCCGGCAATAATCAACAAGTTCTCCTTCACAAACTGGAATAACTTCTCATTGCATGGCTGGAAAGAAGAATACAAAACATCAAACTCATACTATGATTGTTTGCTTTATCTTGTTTTTTTCTTTTCTTTCTTTCTTTGTTTCTTTTTTTCATTCGACATTAAATTCTCTGGTTGTTTTTTTAAAATTCCAACTTACATCTATGCTATTCGCTTTAAAGCGTGTTTACCTTTTTGCGTCTCGATTTTACTATGTGCACCGGCGGAGAAGTATTTTGATCGTTTGGTAGGCGTGACTTAATATCAATTTTGATACCAATTTTTAAATTCATATGAAGATCATATCTCTACATCAAACACTTTCCGCCAAGTTTCTGGACATGCCTTACCAATAAACCAGCATTCTTTATATGGTACTTAGCCCAGTTTTCGTGGTGGTTCCAGTTTTCGTGGTATACACGTTTTTCAGCTGAATCTGTATTTTCTCACAAGTCGTCAAGTTTACCAGCGTATGTCATCCATATTGTGCAAGAAAAATATTTAAAAAATGTTTTAGTGAGGGTTGTTCAATTTTTCTCATTGATTTGATTCTGAATGGGTGTTAAGCTTTACTCAAAATTGGTAATTGTTTTTAAAATGTTTCTATTATCACATCTGACAGTGAAATATTTTCAAATTTACTTATTTCAATTCACAAGGTGTGATAAAATCATGAGACATTAAAATCTGATAAGAATTTACTGACGCATTGAAATTTCCAGCCACTTTTTGAATGACCCACGAATTCTGGTGCCTTACTTTTGATGACGTCAAAGATCAATACGTCATTCAAAATGGCGTCTATGTAATCAATAAACAGATTTGCCATGAAAAGGTAAGATGGACATAGAATGTCAAGGTCTATTTTATATAATTCCATATTTATTTAAGCTATGAGCTGTTTCTGTTATCCAGGAGATGCCTATGAATTATTAGTACCACGAAAACTGGGCCAACCATCATACATACTTTCACTGGTAAACGTAATAAATATGCCCAGCAGTTGTGCGAAAATTGTTGTAGAAAACATTTCATGTCCAAAATCAATGTAAAACTGTTTATCAAGCCAGTGAACCCCAAGACACAGTCTAGCTTAGGTACCATGTTGGGTAAAACTTACATTATCAAATATCTGATCCTGGAGTTTACATGTTTCCACCATGAACCGTTTGTCGAGAGGATAATCTTCCGCTCCTTGGGTGGCTCCACAGCACTTAAACTGAAAATTGAATTAGTTGTTTAATATAACATAAAGCATCCCAATAATTTTTTTTTTATTACTGATCGTTCCAAGGCGATGCTTCTGTTGTGGTTCTTATTGTTTTTTTGTTTTGGAGTCAAATTTGTGTGCTGTTCGAGCCATATGTACGTTTTCATATATTTAAGTTAAGTTCGGGTAACTGAGTGGCCGCCTATTGGGGAATAGCTGCTCACTCGGCTTACTGTATGTTTTCTTGGCATAAGTACCTGAATGTCATTTTGGTTTTTTCCCACCCCTCGATTTGTGGAGTAGGAATTTCTCTCAGATTGCGCCATTTCCTGATCATTGCCTACTTTTACGTTTCTCTTAATTAACCGAAATAGACCGTGTGCCGTTTTAAAGCACCTAGGCAAAACGTATACCCCCAGATGTGACGTCGCCGAGCGCAGCATACCATCTTGGACAGTTCTGTTAGCTTAAGAAGAATACAGTGGAAAATAATACTCCTGTTGTCCCTCATACGAAAGTGGATTTACTCAAACGATAATGATGGACAAGCTCATTGCCACAGATGGGCTAAAGAATACTAAAGGTTAACGCAATTTATGACGAGAACGACAGAAATATATATATATATATTTTTTTTTTTGGTTGCATTTAATCGTCAATACAAGGGATAAATTTCCATCCGAAATATTGTTTATCTTTATTAAACTTGAATATAAAACTCAATTGTAGGTTTTCGTATGTAGCGGTTTCTTATTCGGAGAAGGTTATAGGCTTCTTTGATGTTTATTTGCTGAAATCACAGACAGTGTTGTCTTGACTCGAATGTAAAATTTTATTGATGTCAGTTCTAACTTACGTCTGTTTGTACCATATCCATGAACTTTCTCTCTGCTGACTTTTCATTGAAATACCCAGCCACTCCTTCTTCCAATGCCTTGTTTACGGTATCTTTAACCTGAAAATAGTGTATACGTTAGTCTTAAAACGTGTGGTTACCTCAACATTCATTTGAGCCGCCCCATGGGAAAAACAACAATCTGCATATGCGAAAACAAAGGCGCAGATCAGCTTCGCAGTAACCGCGAAGCTGATCAGCGCCTTTGTTTTCGCTACTCGGATAGTACAGATCCTCTTCTACTTAAATCCGAAATTTCAAGATTCTAGCTCTTTTCTGTGACCGTACAGGTCGGTTTGTGTCGGACCTGTTCGGAAACCACATTTTTTGTTTTCCACGAGGTGGCTCATTTATTTCGAAATGTTTAGTTGGTAAAATTTTGACATCGAACATGCTACAGCATTGTTCTCAAGGCATTTAAGAATGCAAAACGCAGATGTGGGCAGAATGCAGTTGTAAGCCACACTGCAACAATGCGGCTTGCGACTCGACTATTTTACGTGAGTGGCATTGCAAGCAGGCGCTATGGGGTCGCATAGTACGTCGACGGACAACGCGCATTATGGGCACGCTCAAAACAAACGTATTGACCAGCGTTCTGCAAAGAACGGATTGGACATACTTATTGCATATATTCCATAAGGTCACCTATAACGCAATTAAAGCTCTATGGGCGTGCGCAAAAGGTTGGCATGCAAACGCCCTGGCCGTCTCCGGCGTTTTCAACGAAATTGTGCCCGTTCTTTGTCCAAAATGCGCACCGTCTCTCAGACGGTTCTATGCGATCTAAAGTGTCTACTTGCGATGTCACTGCGCTGTTGTATGTGATTGTTTTGCGCGCACCTCGACGTTCTGCACACTTCTCAGGCCGAGAAACAAGGTTTTTTGTTAGAAGAAAGGGAAGTAACTCGGATCGTCTTGTACCATACTAACAGTAAACAAAACACTGTGTAATCTAAAGCCAACTTCCCCCATTGGATGCCTCTATGCATATAGTTATTCGTAAGAAGCAAAATCGCGATAATGAAAATTAATATCGTCTGCTTGCTTTGTGGGGGAGGACGATTAGGAGCGTCAACAGTTTTGCCTAAAATGAATTTATCCTTATAGGGCTCGGATGTACGTTTTACTGTAATGCAACAAATAAATAAGGAAAATAAAACACACCAAGCACAGGGGGGAAGTATAAATCAATTAAGTCTTCCTAATAAGTAATTAAACGCAATTGGTAGATAAAAAGAATAAACATACTTCAGGCGAGACTACAAATTTCAAGTATACTTATACTTATGTGCATACATGTAAAGCTGAACACTTAATGTAGTTTTTTTATGAAATCGGTTTATGGTTTATGGCCAAACATCAAAGTGTGGATCACTTGACTTGTACTAAAGTCACTCAAAAGGAAAATAAACGTTTTTATGTATGTCCCCACCTGTGTCCTTCATGTGTCTTTTACCTCAGTCTTTTTGCATACGCTGAACTTTTTGCCAGGCTCAGTTCATTGCAGTTCGTACATTCATTAGGACGGCTTGAAGCTGTCTGGCATACCCTTAAGTTGTTATTACTTATCAGTGGCTGGTTGGTCGATTTGGGATTGAACGTCCAATCAACAGAGAATGGTCGTATGGAGACGGGACCTCGCCATTTTAACGCCTTTCATGTCTTTTACGGCATTTTGAGACTCGTTAAACACAAAACTTACGTCATCTTTAGCGACAACGGCCCAGATTCCGGCAGCCACCAATATACAGAATATGATGAACAGGAGAGCGAAGAACTGAAAGTAGAAATCATGACAGTTGCATTGAAATCACAGTGAAATCAACATCACACGCATCAAATACAATACACACGATCACCAACTTCGGTACTTTTTGTGATATGAATGATGCCGTACATATGCGTGTAAATGTTGTAACTTCTCTTTCTTGTATTTTACCTCAACAAACCCCATCTAAAACAAAAAGTTGAGACTATATAACGTTTTCTTGCATGTTTACTGGAAAACACTTTGTAATTTAAACCAGGTCCCAAGGTTATAGAACCTTTTTCATGCTCAGCTCAGCTGAGACATAAATTTATCCTGCTCATAATTGTTGGCATTTTAACATTAAATTTTGTGAGTAGGATAAATTACTAGTTTATGAGATTCGAACCTGAATTCTCCAATAATTTTGACTATTTTAACATTTATGTGCAGTTGAAATTTTATGCTCAGCTGAGTTGAGCTTGAAAAAAAGTTTAATAACCTCGGGACCAGATAACCTTTTGAAAGACCTACCGTTCCGAGCATACATTGGTTTTCTCTGATGGCTCCGCAGCACCCAAAGAAGCCCACTATCATGATGATTATCCCCACGGCAATGAAGACGTAGGCCCCTGTGTAGAGCATGTTGAAGTGTTCGCTGTTGTCCACATATTTACTGAAGTTTTTGTCCACCAGCACCCAGATACCAACACCAAGGATCGCACAGCCTAACAACTGAAACGAGAATATAGATCGGTAAAACGTGTAATAAAAGATTTAGCGTTAAGTTTAATATAGCTTATCGTCTCAGCCAACAAATTTATGCCATGTCGGGACGGTACCACCGCTTCCTGAATCCAGTACTATGGGGTAAATGCGACTTGCTCAAGACCGAAACGGCGGTGGTACATGTATGTTTCGAGCGTCATTTTTTTTTCTTTAACTTTTTTCAGTTTTACGTCCCTTTCAAGAATATTCAGCTCTTAGGTGACGGGCCAATCAGTAGGCGGGGCGAAAACGAAATGACCCATCGAGAAAAATCACCTGGCACACCCGCAAGCAGAACTTGGCTTGTCTCACAAGTGCCCATTGCGGGGCTTGAACCAGCACCAGACACACTGGCGAGATGATCGAATGGTTTAAGCGCGGTAATGAAATCAGCTCTTAACCACTTGGTATCGGGGGCAGCCGAACGTCAGACCTACAGCTTCGAAGCCCGACAACCTACCACAAGGACATCCAAGTGAGTCACTGACTCATGATCTATGCTTGGAATGGCTGTAAATACCTTTCACAGATGGGCCTCTTCTATACAACAGAGCAATATATAAGATCTTTATTTTTATATTTCATCTTTCATATCTACACATATTTATGATTGAATAAAACATGTTACGAGAAAACAGGCCGATATCACACGAAGAAACAATGCATATTACAGACATACAGTGGCGGTAGGACTAAAGGTAACATATAGTGTACTCTGCACATGGTTAATTTACGAGCCGTCTTTGGTTTTCGTTGTTTGGATTTATCAGAAAGGTCAGAAGCTTCGAAGGAACGTTTTCTTACGACGGGGCTCAATGATAAGGAATCCTAACATCAAGGTATCATCTAGTTTCCGTACCTGAATGATGAGCAAATAAGCAGTGACATGAGAAAAACTGCTCTGTAAAAGATCCGAAGTCAAAGGCGTACATATGCTGTGCGCTACATCTCATTGTTGCTTTGATCTGTCCACCCCAGATATATGAAATTACGACACTCGAACCAACTTTAATGTCTGCACAGCCCTACTTCACGTAAGAATAAAAACTCTCTGGGAGTTGGCTGGAAATCCGAAAGACTTGTTTCCTCATGAAACGACCCAAAAATCTATCAATTGGGCAATAAATTACAGAATTTGAAGGTACACGAATAGGTAAAGATTCTAATTGCTGTGTTCTGTTGTTTTTTGTTTTTCTCGTAGATATTATGAAGAACTTGAAACACGTAGCTGAAAATATAATTATAACCTAGCAAATCACCTGCTTATCAAGCATGCATCAAAATAATATATAAGCCCCACCAACACGAGAAAACCCATTGTGCAGCTACATGACTTAGACTTATATTTTGATCCAATTCCCAAAGAATTTTAAACAACATTTCTAAAAGATCAAAATGCTTTGACCACACAAGTAATATTGATAAGTTTATCCTGTGACAGTACTGAATATGTAATGTTGTCGAACGCAGCACGTGCTTTTTAGAATGTTTTGGCATGCAGTGACACTGAACATATACTGAGCCAAACTTATAACGCAACAGTGGTTTATTTTTATTGTTATACCCAAGAACAGTATCAAATAAACTTTTCCTCCACTGAATAAGATTGCCAGACAATCGACAAATCTCATAAGATCTCGTCTGTAACATTCTGTGTTATGCGTGTCTAGAAATTAATCATTTTTCAGAGGTAGGGTCTTGGCAAAAAATGAAATGCATTGTGATTTTCCAGTATGCGACATGTGACGTGTATTCGTACCCTAGAAATTAATGTCGGTTTTCAGGGATACCCCTGCTCTAATCTAGACAATGAATAATTTTACTGTCTAAAGATCAATTTTGCTCAATTTTAAGCAGAGTAAAAGACTCATTTTTACTCCCAATTATTCAAGTTTTCTCACATTTTAACATGTGTTACAGAAGTTCTTGACCCAACACTTGGACGCTCTTGTGTTTTCTAACAATGCTGAATGAAGGAATGAACATGTTTTCACAGAGGCTTCGTTAAAAACATTTGCCGTTAGAATTTTTCACTAATTTCATTTTCTATTGTGTTCAATGGAATACGCAGTAGTAAACGTTCAATTTTCAATGATGCAAACTTTGATTTGAAATTTTGGGTACAAATGGAAGCCATATTGCAATTACCTCATCGAATCTCATTGGGCGATCCATAAAGAATCAATCATTGTAAAAACTGACTTCCAGAATCTCTCAGGTGGCGCGTGCCACCAAAATAACCGTTTTAACCAATCAGGTTCGAGCTCAGTGACCCATGCCCAGAAATCCAAAACCTTTGTAAACATTTTTTTCATTGGTAATTGCTGACCATCATATGTCGGAAAGAACGTCTTATGTTACATTAAAGTGCGAAAAACATGCCATATTCGTGTTGCGTTATATGTTTGGCTCAGTATATTTGAAACATCGCCAGCTTCAAAATCGAGAAAAAAGAGGCTACAAAACTTAATATTTCGATTAATATTCCCTCTTGGTTCTAATCAAATACACCTACATCTTAACTAAATACCCTCTATATGTCATGATGGTAACACGTCCATAAAAAGGCTTGATATGTTGGTTTGATGATGCTGGATGGCTTAACCACGGTCGCAATTTTTATAGTCATGTCGTGCGGAGCCTAAAGTGTCTTGCACATAGACCGTACACAGCGGAGGTAGGTATGGAACCCTCACCCCAAATAAAAGTTACATATACTGACCCAAATAGTGTATCATTGTTAATTGTTTTCATTGTCTGATTCGGAATTGGCATAATTCGAATTGTGCGGGAGTGATGGCCGTATTTTCTTTTTCTTTTATTCTTTTCATGTTCCAGGAAGTAAAGTTATATCAGCGCTTTGAATATGACACAGTGACATTCTACAGATTAATTCCAGACAAAAAGTATTATATAAGCAGTTGAAATCACAATTAATTTGTAACAACAGAATTATTGTTCGCATGCTGACAACAAAAGTCTGGAATCATTGAGACAAGTTCCGAGAAATCGGCCATCATAGCTTTAGACAGCCTGGCACGGTGGGTACACTAATAGTCAATATTGACGTTTATTACATGACGCCGAGATGTGTTCTCACGCGTACCCAGCATGCTACCAAGATTTCCCTTTTGACATACATAACATGCATGAACATGCTATAGGTGTGTTAACGTTTACACGTGCGCATTTCATCAATTAAATGCTTCCGACACAAAAGTAATTACACCCGATGCAATAATATCATCAGCAATCAGTCTCGGAATGGAAACAGCACAATTAGTTTTGTCAAGAGCTCATGAGCTACTTGGTTTTGTTAGTTATATTTAGAAAGTCTGTTGCCAAAAATGGACCATCTGATTAATTACTGTATCATTTGACGTCGGACATAGGACATATATGTAGTTATATTTAGAAAGTCTGATGCCAAAAATGGACCTCTGTACCATCTGACGTCGGACATAGGACATACGTGTATGTGCGAATAGCCTTTTATAACCTCTACCGTAACTCCCGTTTTACACCGTATTTACTACGAAATATACCCGTAAACCCATCTGGTGTCATTTGCAAGGGAACGCAACATTTTACCTTTTAATCAGTTTCGAGGAACAATTCAACATTACGAAAATTTAGATAAGCTTCGCAGATTTATTTCGCGGCTCATTTTATTTTGCAAATTCATGGCGTCATTATTCTATCTAGGCAAATGATATGCAACACGCTAGTGCTCACTTGTTAGCATATTATACCAATGGTTTGCATGCAACGATTTCTCAGTTGCCTCATTACGAATATAATGAGCGAATATGAAATATCAAGTTGCAGATATGCTTATGATACAAGCCAGTTTTGTCTCCGCTTTTTCACGGAGAAACGTTACCGTATGAAAAGTCACTCTCTCACGTTGATTACCGCATGCTTCAGTTTTAAAGCGGAGATTTGCATTTTGTATTTGTTTATCAAGGTCTAGTTCACCTGGGCTGGGCCTATCCCATCGTAATTGTGTATCCATGGCAGACTCTTCAACGTAGACGTTGGACCACAAGGTATTTTCATGGGTTTTGTAAGGGTGATAATGGAAGCATGGTTCTTTAAGTTTTTACCTTCACAAATACGTTCTCATCATGAATACTGTAAATTCGGCTTTTATTTCGCGAATTTTCTATTTCTGAATTATTAGCGAGTTCTTGAATTCGCGAGTGAGTGTCAATGTATTCTATAAAGTTAATTGTGGCTCTTAATTAGCGAGAACTTTGAATTCGCGAGGCAACCAATTCGCGAATATTAGCGAAAATTAAGTTCTCGCGAATATTTCCGGATCTACAGTACAATGTGCGCAATCCAAATGAATGTTAATTCCTTGCAAAGCTTGCACAATTACATCCCTATGGGCGGTTTGCCTTTATTACGACAGGATGAACATATGTCACCAACAATGCTTTCTTTGTTTGTTTGAACTGATGCTCAACGTCCTAGTCATTAGCTATGGTCATATCGGGACGTTGCCTCCATTTCATGGGACTTAAAGGATGTCTTGACGTCCAAAAAGTGCTTCAAATATAACCGTAGAACTAAGCCAATAAGACTTATATGTATGGATGGTTTGACTTGAGCCACTTTTCCTGGGCAGGCTCAAGTGGATGTTGTCGAGTATCCCCATTGAAGTTGAAGTTGAAGACCTGAGCGGTCAAGACGCGTGCTCCCAATAACAGCAAATGGCCGTACAAATGACCCCGTGTCGTTAATGTCGTTAAACATTCATGATAATTCCCACAGAACATAAAATAACGAAATCAATCAAATTACCCCGATATTCTACACTGGCATAGAGTAAGTTCTAAAGTCCTTGGGGGAAATATAGGGTTTTGTAGTCCTTGGTTATGATTGAAAACGCTGCCAATATTGGAAAGCCAATAGCCATTATAAGGCCAGCGTTGTCGATAGAGACATTTTCGCGGTCATTTGCATTCAGACCAAGTTCAGAATCAATGACACTGATATAGTGGTAGCCTAATAGCAATGTTTACAACCATTTTTTGTTGGTTTCGTTATGGTCGGTCGAGGCTTGGAACTACGTGTTTCATTGTGTCACTCCATGGAACTTCCGCTGGTTAATTTTTGTATATAGCACGAATGAGATCTGATAGACCGAACCATACATCACCCTTACCTGATTTTATAATGCAGGTTTTATGATAAATGTATTGACAATATTTGCTTGTTTGACCCGGATTCATATGTGTTAAGAACAAATTTAACATTTAAATGGGAAAACTGTGACCCAGTTTAGATACATTAATTATTTTGCATACAAATTGGCACAGCTTAAGGTCAAAATCGTATAAACTTAAGACGATTACACTTAAGTTTAGGCCAGATCTAACAAAACTGTTAAACTGGCATCAAAGTTCATTTGTTTGAATTGATGCTTAAAGTCCTAGTCAATAGCTATGGTCATGTCGGGGCCTTGTCTCCATCTTTGGGACTTTTACGTCATGTCATCCATGTGCTTCAAATTGTCATGTCATCCAAAATGTGCTTCAAATATAACCATCCAAGTAAGGCTGACTTGAAACCACTTTTCCTGGGCAAGCTCAGACATTCATATTATGACATTCACAGACATACATGAACGTGGATATGTTTGGTCTATGCTTGCTTTTCCATGCTATATACTGCACTTAAAGCGGAATATTACTGGCAACCCATTCACCGAAAAATGTTGGCTACATACACTTGAACTTTGCTGCATCATCAGTTTTTGCATTGTGCAAAACGGCAAAAACAATGCATTTGGCATGCATTTGCAAATAAAAGTCGTCAGTGTTTAAAACACGGTCACTACATATTCACGAATCCATGTCGAATGGTGTAAAACTTTGATAAACTCCTCCGATGCATAGTGTTGATTCTTCTTTGTTTGTTTGAACTGATGCTTTACGTCCCAGTCAACAGCTATGGTCATGTCGGGACGTTGCCTCCATTTTAGGGACTTTTACCCAGACTGAGGATGTCATGACATCCAACAATTGCTTGAAATATAACCATCCAAAGGCATATACGTATGAATGGTTTGACATGAACCACATTTCCTGGGCAGGCTCAGATCAGAGCGGTAAACCAGTAACCAGATGGTCAGTCTTTAGTGAATAAGCTTTGCCTGAAGGCACAAGCAGCCCATATATTTCTCAAGTTAGGTCCCAATGGGCGGGAGCCCGCAAATGGTTGAGATTGTGGCGTAGCTATGTATGTAATACCATCGCCAGGATATCTAAGTTGTCAGGTTTGACAGTAAATATTGTTAAGGAGAATTCTGACTGACACACTGGAAGGTTAAGTGATTCAACACACATGCCCTGTCATAACATTGTTCTGCCAAGCAAAAAGCTGTGATTCTTTTGTGTGATAAAGACACTCCATTCAACTTTCTGGGAACTACTTTTGCATGTCTAGTATCCTCATTGTCTTTGAGCCCCGTTCTCACTGCCACGATTCCGTAACCCCGGTTTTCGGTTCGGTTCGGCGACACGGACACAGAATTTTGAAAGAGAAGTTTTTTTCTATTATTTTTCGAATTTCCCATTGTTTTTGTTCGTAAAACTTCCCGACTTTAGGTCAAGAAGTTTGGGACCTGCAATTTCTCATTGTTGGTCGCTGTTTTCCCCCAAATTAAGAGTCTGAGCATCGATTTTCTTAGTTGTGCGATTCGCGCCAAAACGATTCGTACTTTACTTGAAAATTTCTTTTCTTGAAACTTTTTGGCCTGAGAGCTGACAAGCTTTTGGACCAGAATTTGTTCAAGCTTCATTGACAGTGACATTGAACGGCTCTAGCAGGGCTGCAACGATCTGTCATAAAAGTTAAAGTATCTGAATAGTTTTTTTCTGGTTTGACCTTCCCCCACCCACTTTTTTTCATATAGTGATTGAAGGTCTTTTTGTTTAATCATTTGAATTGGAACTCATGGCTTCAGGTTTTGTCGGTCCAACTGTGGGGCGGTTGACTTGTCGGGTTGGAAAAGAGCTGGTATGTTGTTTCCATACACCGAAGTCTTGTCCGCTGCTCCTCAGGTTGGCTTTGTTGTTGGTTTTCGGGCTCTGTGTTTGGAAGTGGACAACATCAGGAGATATTTTGGATGGAAACCAGGACTGTAGTATAGGATTTGGAAATTCAGTTGGGAGAATTGCTCAGAGTTTGGCCTTTACAAGGAAAATTGGTAACCGAAGAGGCTCCGAAGGATTACGCAGTTTCAATCCTTCACAGGGAACAAACTTGATGATTCTTATTATTTTGGCTGGAGATATCGAAATGAACCCAGGCCCCAGGTTCCAGTGCCGCACGTGCAAGAAGTATTGCAAGGCGGCCGAGAAAGCAGTTAAATGTGAAGATTGCGAGAAACGCTTCCATGCGTCTTGCGTAAATCTTGGTCCCGTTGAGTTACAAAAGATTGAGTCGGATAATGATTCTTGGTATTGTTCAAACTGCAAAGCTGAGTGCAGCCTTGTTTTGAATTCCCATAAGGCTGTCCAGTGTGACAAATGTGAAATGTGGGTGCATAATAACTGTTCTTTTATGTCAGACTCAGAGTATGAAACAATGCAAAACTCAAACTGTACATGGATTTGCCCAAAATGTGACTTTTTCAATTTCTCAGACTCTTTTTTCAATGAACAGTTTAACTTGGAAAGTGAAAATAGGTTTGACCTACTTGCAAAAGGTCATGAAACCAAGTCCACTGAAACCTTGACTAGCAAAAACAGTTTTATTAGTGGTCTGAAATTTTCCAGTATCAACATAAACAGTATAAGAGGCAAAAAACTTGAGTTGTTGGCCTTCATTGATTTTCATCAATCTAAGATTTTGGCGATTCAGGAGACAAAAATTGACAATTCCATATTAACGTCTGAATTATTTCCGGAATCTTTTCCATACAGCGTGTACAGAAAGGATAGAACCTTAAATGGTGGTGGTGTTATGCTTCTTGTGCACAAGGACATCCCACACATGCCCCTCACAGAATTGGACAATGACTCAGAGTCGGTTTGGGTCAAACTTTTTGTAAATAAGAAAACTCACTTTGTGGCTAGCTGGTATCGACCACCTGTCGATGGTCATTTACCAGTATCGGACAATGGAAATGACTTATTGAATTCCCTGGAAAAGTTTGACAATTTATTTAGAGAACAGCTTGACAAAATCAAAAATATTAATAAAGGCAACAAACCCCCCTTAATTCACGTTTTAGGTGATTTCAACTTTAGAGATATTGTATGGCCAGACAGACTCAGCAAATCTGGGTCATCATTGAGTCAGACGGAGGGTCAGATTTTGATAGATATCATGAATGACCACGGTTTGGAACAATTAGTCAATTTCCCCACCAGAGAAAGAAATACTTTGGACTTAATTTTGACCTCTCTTCCTGGTCAGTTTGCAGACATTCATTCCCCGGATAAGCTCAGTGATCATGACATTGTTTCCGGCACTTTGAAAATTGCTATCCCCCCAATAAAGAAACCTAGGAGAAAAGTGTATCGTTATCAGAAAGGTAATTATGAATCTATGAGAGCAGAAACACTTAAATTTGCAAAGGAAAGATACTTCAACGGTTACTCAGATACTCGGTCGGTCCAGGAAAATTTCAATCTCATTACATCGTTTATTCAGGAATCGGCAGATAAACATATCCCCTCAAAAACTAGTCGCTCAGTTTCCTCTGTCCCTTGGATAACACCTGAAATAAGGAGGAAGATTCGCAGAAAAAATGCAACTCATGCAAAGGCTAAAAAGACTGGTAGTGCAAAAATTAGATCTAAATTTGAATCTTTACGGAGAGAGATCAAAGCTGATATTAGGAAGCAGCATGATCTTTACGTGAACAACTTGGTAGGAGATGTTAAGGCTAATCCTAGAGATTTTTACAGGTACATAAACAGTCAGAAAAAAGATACCCAAGGTATTCCCCCGTTGAAAAAGAGAAATGGAAGCGGAATTGCACAATCCGAATTTGAGAAGGCGGAAGAATTTAATGGTCAGTTCTCGGATGTTTTCACTAAAAGTGAATACAAACAGGTCCCTCTTATGGATAGATCTGCCCCATTCATGCATGATATTGTGGTCACAAAGGAAGGGGTGACCAAACTTCTCAAAGGTCTAAACCCGTCTAAAGCCTTAGGGCCTGATGAGCTTCATCCCAGAGTCCTAAAGGAACTGGCTGTGGAATTAGGGCCGGTATTCGCCCATCTCTTCCAACAGTCAATTGATACAGGTGAAATTCCTAAAGAATGGTCTCTTGCTAATATTTGCCCCCTGTTTAAGAAGGGCGACAGGTCACTTGCCCGCAATTACCGCCCTGTTTCTTTGACATGCATTCCTTGTAAGCTTCTTGAACATATTGTATGCTCAAATATTATGGCCCATCTTGATGAACATGAACTCTTGTCGGACAGGCAACACGCATTTAGGAAATGGCATAGCTGTGAAACTCAGTTGACAACAGTGATAAATGACTGGGCCAAAATCTTAGACAAAAAAGGCCAGGTCGACACTTTTATACTCGATTTTGAAAAGGCTTTTGATACTCCTCCCCATGAACTCCTTAAAAGCAAATTGTTTAGCTATGGAATAGGTGGAACAACACTGAATTGGATAAATGCTTTCCTTTGTTTCCGACAACAAAGGGTAGTGGTTAATGGTATTAAATCGGATTGGGCTCCAGTTGTCTCGGGTGTCCCTCAGGGCACCGTTCTCGGCCCCTTGCTGTTTTCCTTGTATATAAATGACATCTCAGCAGACATTGAGTCTGAAATAAGACTCTTTGCTGATGATTGTGTTTGCTATCGTGAAATCAAGAATGAAGAGGATACATTGAAACTTCAGAGAGACATTGATCGTTTAGGCAGTTGGGCTAGGAAATGGGGAATGAGATTTCAACCCGTCAAATGCAACATGATGCAGCTGACAAATAAACGGTCTAGTAAGATACAGGCTAACTACACCCTTGAGGGCACTGTAGTGGAAAACGTTGAAAGCATAAAATACCTTGGTGTAACTATCACAAATGATTTGAAATGGAATACTCATATTTCCAATGTCTGTACAAAGGCTAACAGAACTCTCGGATTCTTAAGGAGAAATTTGTATTCTTGTCCCCCAGATGTGAAAGAAGCAGCTTATAAAGGACTGGTGCGGCCGGTCTTGGAATATGGAAGCTCAGTTTGGGACCCTCACACTCATGGCCTCCAGGAAGAACTGGAAAAGGTACAAAATCGTGCGGCAAGGTTTGTGACGGGAAATTATGTTTTTGAAACTGGGAGCATGACTGGCATTTTAGGTCAACTGAAATGGGAATCTCTTAAGAAAAGGAGGAAGGATAGTAGACTTATATTGCTATACAAAGGTCTAAAGGGTAAAGCCAGAATACCCACAGATGACCTTATCCCAAAGAATAGGCGTTGTAGAAATCAACACTCTTTGGCTTTTCAGATACCTTCAGCTAGCAAAGAAGCGTACAAAAGTAGTTTCTTTCCACAGACTATCAGGGACTGGAATGACCTCCCTGATTCACTTATCTTCTCTGCTGAAATGTCTGATGACTGTGTGTCCAAGTTCGCTACACTCGTGCGTTCAAGGGACTAATTTCTCCCCCATCCGAACCCCCTGGTGAAATAATGCCATTTGGCGTGTCACCAGTAAACTATTCAGATTCAGATTCAGAAGAAAAGCCGGTACTGTACCGTGATAAACCGGGGAACTGTTCCTACAAAAACTGATCGTGTTCTTACAGTAACCGTTTTACCCCGATCGTGCCCTGTCCCTCAATAGACATGGAAAGAGGTCTTTAACAGCAAGTAAATGACGGATGAAACACTTACTCTGGGCCCCGCCCATTGGGGCCTTAAGAAATAGATGGGCTGCTTGTGCCTCCAGGCAAAGCTTATACACTACTGACTGGCCATCTGATTACTGGCTAACCGCTCAGGCCTGAGCCTGCCCAGGAGTGGTGTTTTAATTCAAACACATGCATACGTATAAGCCCTTTGTGGCTTAGTTAATGGTTATATTTCAAGCACTTGTTGGATGTCATAGCATTTTCAATATGGGTAAAAGTCCCATAAAATGGAGGCAACGTCCCAACATGGCCTTAGCTGTTGACTGGGACGTAAACCATCAATTAAAACAAACAAACGAAACACTTACTGTAGAATACTGGTCAAGTGACGTATCAAGTGGCAAATGACATACAGGCCACAATGACTGATGCAATAAATATCAAATGTGACTTGAGGCAAAGTCTAACGGCGATGCAAATTTAGTTGTGAACAGGGTATATTTAGTTACTTTATCAAACACTTGGCTATCATGGACAAACATAATTATGTCTATGTAAATATTGATATCAGACAAGCACTATAACATAAACAATAAACCTTCCTTTTTCCACAATCTTTAATGACTAGATACATTTGCATCTGTGTACCACTGATATGCAGTTGATTACCGTTGTAACAGCTGATAAACATGACGGTGGTGTGGTAATACATGTAACAGGTTGTGCATTTGTCATTTGATTTGTTTATAATGGTTTTGGTCCATCCAATCTCCGCCTTGCGAGGGCAGTTCGCTGTTAAAACCACGATCTCTTCCCCCCACTCCCTCCCCAGTTTGCTGTATTCATTTATCGTTGTCTAAGTAGAGCCAAATTCGGGTTTGTTCCCACAACTGCTAAGGCAGTACGTTTGCCAAATCCGGCTCATTTCACCAGTACACCCCCTCCCCGTCCCCCGTTGGTGCCGGCTGGCTACCTTGCTGGGAAAAAGCTCGCATTGTCGCTCTTCACTTCCTTTATCCCTAGGTATATAAGTTTCATTGTATCGATTCCTTAACTTAAGCCATTCAAAACAATATGTCGTGCTACGTTTAATATGGTAATATAAGTGGATTCCAGTAAAAGCCTAGAATAATATTCTGGAACTTAGCGATTACAATAGATTATCAAATGAAGCCATTTTGTCGGCATATTTGTAAAATATTCCAATACACTGATGTCTAGATCTGGAGCAACATTATAAGAGCAAACATTCATGACTCATGACCGTTAATGACGCTATCAATGATCACCATATTCACTGCTGGGAATCATGTGACCGCAAATGTTTCCATATACACCAAAATGTAAACAAATGACGTCATCAGTTTTGTTTTCTTTCCAAATAACTTCAAGATACGCCTGTTGATTTTTATGCCACCTAGTGCATTCCATGGACAACCCTATTTGGAAGAATTTGAGCCATTGTTTGTGGCATTTCACCTGGCCAGTGTTTCAAACACTTCAAAAATTCACTTAAAATACGCTGTTACCCTACACACATAAGCTTTATTTCCTTCAATATCTTAAATATTAAATGTTAATCATTACATTGAAATTCATTACATACTGCTGTGGTATTATAAAAACGTGGGAAGTATTTTTCATAACGGATAAAACCAAATTCTGCAATTTTACGAGCAGATTACTTTGCTAGATACCATGTACACAGCAAACCAAATTGATTCCTTCCACACAAACAAATTGTGTTCTTATTTTCTGTCAGTTTAATATTAAATTTTAAGTAGATGAATTTTGGCTCTCTAAAATTGATTAGGTCCAATACAATGACGGACATAGCCATGTTATCGCTAGTTCAGAAAGTACTAGATCATACAAACTGTGTGACTCTTTACCACTCATATCCATCAATGGTTTTTTAAATGTTTCATGTTGAATACCTTTTTCTTTCTTCATTTTTTTATTTACTATACCCGACAAAATTAGAAACGTAATGATGCCATTAACCAATTTTCCATAAAGCTCATAAGAATTAACAAAATTTTATGGATTCCATTTCATAGATATGCTATTCGCTCACACTTTTGAACAATGGGCAAAAACTGTGCTTCAAAAATTAGCCATCAACCAGGTGGGGGTCATATGTTACGTCATTTTAAAATTGCACCTTTTTTTTACCCTCACTTTGGTATTTGCTTTAGATGTTTAGAATCTTTTGAGTACACTTCAACGACCCCAGACACACACTCTTTGCATCTTTTATTCTCATTTTGTTCTAACATGGACTCTTAAAGGGAAAGGGAAGGTTAAAACACAATGCATCTTAAATGAAAGTAGGTGCCTCTCTTAACAATTTGGTACAAGTTTTATTAAAATCAGATGGATATTGAGAAAGTTGTGTTGGTTTGAATATACGTTAATTTCTGTTAAAAGATGCGGCCATCTTGGATATTCATTAGGCTTAATGCCGTCATAAAGTTCTACTTAAATATGCATAATTAATAATAATGAAACCTTATTAATATTTTTCTGTTAATTTTTGTTACACTGGTTTGTACTATTGATTTACTATCAATTTTGGACGTATACTTCCATAAAAAAATTGAAATATATATAGAATTTATTCATTGTTTATGGTTTTACAATTTTCTAATTAAATATTCACTTCGTTCCAAAACTTCAAATCATAATATCTCACTTAATCCTTGACCGATTTGAACAAAATTTGCACCAAAATGTTTCTTAGATTTAAAAGGTATTGTCGTTGAACGTTCTCCTTTAAGGCTTGGTAGCTCTTGTTTTAACCCTAATTTAAACAAAAATGCTTACTGGAGCTAAACCGTATAAGCCATGAAAAGTTTTAGGCTAACTTTTATTAGCTGTACCGATCAAGAGTGATCAAATTAGAACGATTCAAGTGGGTAATGATCAGGAAAAGGCGCATTCATAATGAAATTCCTATTGTTTATGAGAACACTGTTAGCGCAATGTCGGCGTTTAGTGTATGCATAGCTTTTAGCGTCGTTTTGTTTTGATTTTCCAATAACGTTGCAAGCTGTAGAATCTTATTTTGTTTGTTTCTGCATAATGAAGTCCTAAAGCGGGTAAACATATTGTTCATTTTTATTTTAGATTAGTTATGCGACAATTGATATACCCTAATTCGTGTATAAGGTTAATTACATGTGAAAACGGTTATTTCGCTGTTGATGACGTCGCATTAATATACGCGACGTCAGTGCAAGGTTTGACATTAAACTGTGACGAAAAAGGCGGGAATATTGAACGGGTTTTCTCTAAATCTTCCAACGCAATTCGATGACCCCCACTTTTTATTTCAACTTTTGAATGGTTACAGCGTTTCATATCTATTGGTTTGATTTAATTAAAATCATATGCGTAGTTTAGGAGATATCGCAAAAATACATAGTTTTTCCAGGTTTGAAAACATGGCGGGAAAGTTAATTTTGCTTGTAATCTCCTCTGAGTCAGTTTAAAAGCAAATAGTATCAAAATTTAAGAAAATAACACTGATCGTATGTTTAAAGTGTTTATGCAAAAATAACACATATATTAAAACACATGTCCGCTACGAAAGCGATTTTCTGAGAAACATTAAAAAAGTTCTGATACCATGGAAACGAGGCCGGTGACATCCCACTTTTATTTCGATTTTAGTCCAAGGATACAATTATCTTGAAGCATGTGAAGTTTCATGAAAATCATATGCGGGAGTTTAATAATTATGTTTCCCATTAAGCCGAATGAGCAGCTATTTCCCAATAAGTGCAAAACAGTAACCCGAACTTAACCAAAACTATGAAAACGTACATAAGGTTCAAACAGCACGAAAATTCGACTCCAAAACATAAAACAAATAGAACCACAACAGAAGTATCGCCTTGGAACAATCAGTAATACAAAAAAAATGCTGGGGGCCTTAAACCAGTTTTTAGAGTCTCTCAAAGACAAGTTCACACGCTTCTAAATTAATGCAAAAAGTATCAGTTAGCTTTTTACACATATCAAAAACTTCTCCTTACCTTTTTATACTCACTTTTGACATGTAAAAGCATAGACTTTTCTACCGTCAAGAGCGCCATGTGCCCCAGAAAATGAACATACGCACAGTTTAATTCAACAGTTCTTGGCAGAAAGTTTGCAGAATACGCACCAATTCTTCACATGTCAAAAATACACACGTGAATCTTGGTACAGTTTTTATATATTAAAAAAAAAGTTCTTCACAGATGTGATGAATACGTACAAATTCTTCACACGACAATGATAAAAACGTATTAAATTGGAGCATACATGATACCCAAAAACTTATCGAAACTGGCATACGCAAAATTAATGTCACATTTCTCAAAATTAATGTGGTGTACATGGGTGTAAAATTTGCGATATGTTAAATGTGCGTGTCCGACAAACCTGCATTTTACCTGTCGCAGTGCATCTAGTTTGAAAGTAGCTTGTCTGTTTCAGGTCATGCTTAATTTGCATGTTACGCGCATGGAACTTATTCGAAACGTATAAGACACACACCCGGGACACACCGAACTTCTAGAAAGTTTTTAAGCATGTTTGATTTTTTTTTTTTTTTTTTTTGGGGGGGGGGGGGGGTGGGGGGGGGCAAACGCGCCTTGAGCGCGCAGCGACTTACAGCGACGTATATCGACGTGCAACAAGCATACACCAAGCGTAAAAAAACGCGCGTTTAACGCGCTTCTAACGTGTCTCAAACGTGCTCCTGGCGTTTTTTTTTTGAATTTTACATTTTTGTCGACACGCCCGGTGCGCGTTTGGATTATACGCTAGTGTGTGACTGCTGTTTAAAATAGCAGAATAAGCCAACGCGCGCCGGGCGTGTTGACAAAAATGTAAACTTTGAATGATTCAACCTACGTCAGGAGCACGTCGGAGACACATTAGAAACGCGCTACATGTGTGTTTTTGGTGTACGCTTGGTGTACGCTGGGTGTACGTTGATATACGTCGCTAAAGGTCGGTGCGCGCTCTAGGCACGTTTGTGTTTAATCATGCTTAAAATTTTTCCAGAAGCTGGGCGTGTCTTGTGCAAATGTCTTTTACGTTTTGAATAAGTTCCATGCGCGTTACAGGCGCGTTGAATACGCTATGAACGCATCTGGCGCACGTGTTATGCACGCTAGTGTACGCCACATGCGTTTTCAGATTTTATGAGATATTGCTTCCGTAGCGTGCCCTAAGCGTTTGTGAGACGCGCGTTGAACGTTTGCTGTGCGCCTGTAGCACATGCTTAGCGCGTCTGGGAAGTAACACAAACGTACTTCAACACTTTGAGATTTTTGTACGTCCGGCACACGTCTCAGTCAGGCGCTAATGTGTGACTGCTAAAGCGAGTTAAAGGAACAAATTATTTTTATACGTCCAAAATCTAAAGCATGTTGAGAGTATTCATACGCCAGACGCGCGTTTGGGTTATACGCTAATGTGTGACTGCTGATACATAACAAAGCCAGGAAAGCATTCAAAGATTCGTTCTCAATATTGAACAAAACCGAGAATGGCTATTTTTTTTTTTTTTTTTTTTTTTTTTTTTTTGATCATATTTTAGCTGCAATTATGCACAAGTCATTTGTAACCACTGCTCATCCACCTACGGGGAAGGGCGGTGATTGTGGCATTTCTGCTTTCAGTGCCCTGCTATAAGCCTCACACACAGGGGGCAAACTGGGGGGTCAAAACTTTGCTCTTTGGCCTCACCTTAGAGATAGAAAATTGCCCTGGAGTAAGGATCCTAATGCATAAAAAACCTCGTAATTCCCCCTGCACTGCGGATACACTCGACAAGTAATTGCTCTGCACTTAAGCCCGGCTATCCCCCACCCTTCACCGTAGGTATGTGTGAAGGGGGGGGGGGCAATGGTTACAAAGGACTGGTGCATTAGCAATCAATACATTTATCGACGAAAGAATAGAAACATGGTGATTTTTGTTTTAGTGTGGAGGGTACCAATCCACATTGCATGTGTATAGGGATGCAATGTCAATGATGTTGATTATCTTTTTTCATGTGGCACTTAGCATATTTCTGTAAAATGGAGGTAATTGTCCTTTGAAAAAAATGTTATTTTACCTCTAAGAAAGGACGCATTGTTGCTGGAAGAATGAATAAGACCCAAAATAAATATTTGGTGTACATGGCAACAAACAATTTTGATGATGGGAATGAGGTGTTTACACAAACAAAACACTTTGAAAGATTAGCTCGCACATAGTTAAATAAATCTGATGTATCTGCATGGACTGGGCATATTCATCCATCATTATCCCTCAGCATTTGAAAGAAAACTCGATAGACTTAGGGTGCAGCACACAGATTTTACCCACTTGTCCTGGGCAAAAAAGTCAATATAGAGGGGTATGGCTACATTTTGGTATGTAAATGTGTGTAAAAATATTTTGAAGCAGTATTTGACTTTTATTTCACTCAAGCAGTTGTTATTTATGATTTAAATTGATTTTTGTCAGGTCACATGACCTTCTGTATTTTTTTATTAGTGCAGAACTTACTTGCTGGATTTTACCCTCAACCCCGGAAATCAGCTGTTCAAAAATGGCTCAATTTTTGAAGTGGAATTTACTATGATAAGTCAACGGCTGGCAGGTATTCAAATGTGTATAGAAATTAAGCATTAGGGTGTATCTACACATGGGTATGCAGTTTATGGCCATTGCATGTGCAAGTGGCATGTCACACTTCAAGGAAAATGTGTCTTTTGGTGCAAAAATTGCCCTTTTAGTAAGGGGGGTGGGGTAATGTTTACATTTGCACAGAGATGGTTCCAGTAAGCAGAAACTGTTTCTGTTACTTTAAGATTAATTGCTGGTCTATTTGTAATTGACTGTGAGTATATATGAAGGGCTATTAATGTTTTGTCTTGTTGCAAGGGGTAATTTATTGAGTAGCCGTCGTAAAAACTTTGACCGGCCATTGGAAACTGTGTAGTGCCCCCATTAACAACATGAAGCAATTTCAAATATTGTTTATTCATTTTTAATATCATCCAGATTTCAAGTTAATCCATTATTAACACAAAAATTGACACAGAAACACAGTGAAACTACCTTTTTTTCAAGTTTTCGGTGATTGAAAATTGTCATGTTTGTCACACAAGGGAGGTAACTCAAATTCTTAAAATATGTTGTTCAGCTTGTAGACTGTTTGCACTGGTCTGACTGATTGAAAATGATCAAAACTGATCAAAACAGCTTGTTCAAAGTGGTTAAATGGTGCTTTACATAATTTTTAGCTACTTTTAAGCAGTTTTACCTGCAATTCATGCTAAATAATGCAGTATTTGGAGACAGACCTACTGTAATTCCTGTACATACCCCAAATACTGTGTCGAATAAATGTTTTGTAAAATTTTAACTGATACGGAAGTGTGCGGTCGCAAGTATTTGTTAAACCGGCATTCATTTAAAGAAAATTCTTATTGTCTATGGCCCGGTATGAAGGACAAAGATGAAATAGTGTCGTCCGATTTCAGTTTCCGGGATAACGCCTAAAAGTTATGTACACAGACTTGACCATTATTTGGAAAACAGATTCCTGCTTATGAATTGCAAGCATGTCACACATCTTTGTCATACTTAAACAGGTTTTCATTCCCCATATTTGTCTATTGAAATCATTCATTTTTACATTAAAATGATATGTATGAGTAATGGGGAATGTACAGGTCATTATGGTTACAAAAGATAAAAACAAGTCATATTTATTGTCAGATGTTTAATGCCATATGCATGTTCATGTGAATAGTTAGGATTTGGCAGGTGTTCATCTATATACATCATTAAGCTGACATACTAGCATCACACATTATTCACAACCCTTTTCCTTTTGCAGGCTTTACTTGGCAGTTCCATACTGTTTGTATTACCCTGAGAACTAGACACTGAAAATTCAGAGGAAGGTGGCCTTATTATTCTATCCAGGGTATTCACTGCTTTCACTGTAACCGGTGTGATCCGCAGAAAATTTATTAATCTTGTAAGTATACATTACACATATGCTGACATTTTTAACCGTGTATCTTTTGTCTTCAAGTATATTATTCTTTATCGCAGTCGTATGGCTGATAAGCAAAGTTCTGCGCGGAGACTGCGAAAGCGGATGCATTGTGGTCGACAGACATTTTATGATAAGATGCACTTTCTTGTGTGCCACAGAAAGAGTCAAGAGTTGTTTTGATACACTGTGGATACAGACTCAGTAACAGATAAAGCCTTCCTATGTGATTTCCCTATAAAGTTCAGCAGCAGCATGGTTTCTTACAGGCAATTATATTGTCTGTAGTACTATAATTTGAATAATCTCTTTAACAAACACATACAAACACAGTATATGCACCAATTTTATGACCCCCCCCCCCCCCATCAAATTATCCTTAAACAACTAGCATCAACAGTTACTCTATAAATATTGTGTGAAAGTGATATCACTGCATACCAACATGCAACATTTGCACTTCGAATTGCATTTCTTTCAGGTCATAACAGTCGACGTCTTCAAAAAAGCTGTTGGAAGATACAGTTTGACCGACCGACCCCCTCCCCCCATTTTTCTACAAGAGAGACTGCAGAACAGAAGCTTGAAGTGCTCAGAAAAACTATCCAAGGATTCAAGACTGTGTAAATTCTTGATTTATTACATATGGAGTAGATACAATTGTGTCACATGAAGAAGCGATCACCTTCTTGAACTGCACCTATAAATCGCGTCGCTCGGCACCTTTTGACATTGACTGTTTTGTATCAGTTTTACACTCATATTTCTTTTTTCTCTGCAATAAAGTCATATTTATTCATACAGAACCATAAAATGACATAAATTATGTGCTAGAAATAACATTTGGGTATATCAGATATTGTTGACTTTTTCCTTAAAGGGTGCAGCACACAGATTTTACCCACTTGTCCTGGGCAAAAAAGTCAATATAGAGGGGTATGGCTACATTTTGGTATGTAAATGTGTGTAAAAATATTTTGAAGCAGTATTTGACTTTTATTTCACTCAAGCAGTTGTTATTTATGATTTAAATTGATTTTTGTCAGGTCACATGACCTTCTGTATTTTTTTATTAGTGCAGAACTTACTTGCTGGATTTTACCCTCAACCCCGGAAATCAGCTGTTCAAAAATGGCTCAATTTTTGAAGTGGAATTTACTATGATAAGTCAACGGCTGGCAGGTATTCAAATGTGTATAGAAATTAAGCATTAGGGTGTATCTACACATGGGTATGCAGTTTATGGCCATTGCATGTGCAAGTGGCATGTCACACTTCAAGGAAAATGTGTCTTTTGGTGCAAAAATTGCCCTTTTAGTAAGGGGGGTGGGGTAATGTTTACATTTGCACAGAGATGGTTCCAGTAAGCAGAAACTGTTTCTGTTACTTTAAGATTAATTGCTGGTCTATTTGTAATTGACTGTGAGTATATATGAAGGGCTATTAATGTTTTGTCTTGTTGCAAGGGGTAATTTATTGAGTAGCCGTCGTAAAAACTTTGACCGGCCATTGGAAACTGTGTAGTGCCCCCTTACCTAGACCCGGTGGAAAATGGCGGCTTCTTGTTTACAATTTGCACATATCATAAACATTGCGTATCACGTGATTCCCAGCAGTGATATTGTTTGAATTGATGCGTTCCTTTCAACAGCTATTGTCATGTCGGGACGTTGTCTCCATTTTATGGGACTGCCACCCAACATAGGATATAATGACATCCAACACATGCTTCATATATAACCACCCAAGTAAACATCTAAGGCTTTTATTATGGATGGTATGGCTTGAACCACGTTTCCTGGGCAAGCTCAGACCTGAGCAGTTAACCAGTAATCAGATGGTCAGTCAGCAGTGTATAAGTTTTGCCTGGAGACACAGGCGGCCCATCTATTTTGAATTAAAGTGTTTATGGCGCCCCAAAAAGCTGCATGCACCAAAGTTTTCAGGTGAGGAACACCGTCAAATCTGGAAAACTGTAAAAGTATTCCAATTCCTATGTGAAGATAAAACTAAGGGCTCTGGGGCCTCATCCGCAATAGATACATTTATAAGCAAACTTTTGCATGTAGCAAGCATTTTCGAGTTTCTATGTCAAGATTTTTATCTATTAAACAGATGCCTTGTATATGAGCCGCGACGCGAGAGAACCGGTCTTCGGGGTTTCCAACTAGGTCCGACACAAACCGAGAGCTGTACGACACACAGAAGATGGCTAGCGGCTGGAAAACCCGGATTTAGATAGTAGACGTTTAGCAAAAACAAAGGCGCTGATAAGCTGATCTGTGCCTTTGTTTTTGCATAGGCAAATATCCGGTTTTCTCATGACGCGGCTCGTATTTTTTTCTGCTATCTCAGTTTGACTGATTTCATGTGTTTTAAAGATTAATTCCGAGATTCCATTCGTGTATACTCATCCAGGTATCAAAATTAACCCTACATGTATAGGCAACAAGGCAACAAAGACTCTAGATAATAATTTCAAAAGAAGCAAAGAGGATGCACAAGTTAAAGTAGAACTATTGCAATAAGGTTTAATTATGGTTTAATTTCAGACAGATTATGTAAGCACAGAGAGAACAGTTAAAACGTTATTGCACAAAAGCCATGTCAATGAGTTCCACCCTAAAGCCAAGGTTGCAAACAAAAAAGCATTGTCACAACCTTAGAATGGGGAAATGTATGCAGTTGAGTTTTGTTTGTTTGTATTGAGGCTTAACGTCCCAGTCAACATTTTTTCAGTAATGTCGGGACGGAGTCATCGATAGCCAGATAGGCAGTTAATGTGTCTTGCTCAAGGACACAACATGGTGACGCCTGTGGGGATCGAACCCAGGACCTCTCGATTCAGAGTCCGACGCTCTACCACTACGCCACCGCGCTCCCCAGTTGAGTTGATGCTTTACGTCCCGGTCAACAGTGATGGTCATGTTTGGACGCTGCCTCCCACATTCTATTTACCCAAAATAAGGACCTCAAAAATAACCACCCCAAGTAAGCAACTAAGGCTTACATGTATGGATGGTTTAACTTGAAACCACTATTCCTGGGAAAGTCCAGACCTGAGCGGTTAACCATAAATCAGATGGCCAGTCAGTAGTTTATATGTCTGCCTGGAGGCACAAGCAGCCCAGCTATTTCTTACGGCCCAATTGTGCGGGGGGGTGCATATTCTCACCGACCACCGCTAATCATTTGTAAAAGTAACGTGAATAACTTTCGAACGACTTCAAATTGGTATTTTATTGTCGGAGCACCTTTGTAATAAGGTTCATCATGACAAAATGTGTTCAGGATGTGCGAACATGTAGGGCTCAAATCAGCTTGCACACAGATAGAGTAAAATTCTGCAAGGGGTGTAAAAAGTCAGATTACTGGGACTTGTGGACTCTCACGTGGGAAACGACCAAACGTACTTAATCCAAAGCAAAAGCCTCTTGGCGAGCCAATCTTTACTTAAATGGTTGTATACTTTGAAAACTAGTCATGGAAATAAGTTTTTCATCTTTTGCAAGCTTGAAAACGAAACTCGATCACTGATTTTACATAGCCTTCTGTGAGCACAGTGCGACCGTCTGATATCTCGACCATCTCAAAAACATATACGTTTGTTTGAGTTGTGCTTTAGCGTCTCAGTCAACAGCTATGATCATGTCGGGACGTTGCCTCCATATCATGGGACTTGTACTTAAAACATTCAAAAAGTGCTTCAAATATAAAAAAACAACTAAGTGAATAAGGCTCATATGTATGGATGGCTTGGCTGGAACCACTGTTCCTGGGCAGGCTCAGACCTGAGCGGTCAACAGCAGCACCACTTTTTCTGAGCAGGCTCAGACCTGAGCGGTTAACAGCAGCGCCTTCACTCCTGGGCAGACTCAGACCTGAGCGGTGAACAGCAGTACCACTTCTCCTGGGCAGGCTCAGATCTGAGCGGTAAACAGCAGTACCACTTCTCCTGGGCAGGCTCAGATCTGAGCGGTTAACAGCAGCACCACTTTTCCTGGACAGGCTCGGACCCGAGAGGTTAACAGCAGTACCACTTCTCCTGGGCAGGCTCAGATCTGAGCGGTAAACAGCAGTACCACTTTTCCTGGACAGGCTCAGACCCGAGAGGTTAACAGCAGTACCACTTCTCTTCGGCAGGCTCAGATCTGAGCGGTAAACAGCAGTACCACTTTTCCTGGACAGGCTCAGACCCGAGAGGTTAACAGCAGTACCACTTCTCCTGGGGGGCAGGCTCAGATCTGAGCGGTAAACAGCAGTACCACTTCTCCTGGGCAGCCAGACCCGAGAGGTTAACAACAGCACCACTTTTCCTGAACAGGCTCGGACCCGAGAGGTTAACAGCAGTACCACTTCTCCTGGGCATGCTCATATCTGAGCGGTAAACAGCAGTACCACTTCTCCTGGGCAGGCTCAGACCCGAGCGGTTAACAGCAGTACCACTGTTCCTTGGCAGGCTCAGACCTGAGCGGTTAACAGCAGCACCACTTCTCCTGGGCAGGCTCAGATCTGAGGTTAACAGCAGCACCACTTCTCCTGGGCAGGCTCAGATCTGAGAGGTTAACAGCAGCACCACTTCTCCTTGGCAGGCTCAGACCTGAGCGGTTAACAGCAGCATCACTTCTCCTGGACAGGCTCAGATCTGAGAGGTTAACAGCAGCACCACTTCTCCTGGGCAGGCTCAGACCCGAGAGATTCTTTTCCTGGGCAGGCTCAGATCTGAGCGGTAAACAGCAGTACCACTGTTCCTTGGCAGGCTCAGACCTGAGCGGTTAACAGCAGCACCACTTCTCCTGGGCAGGCTCAGATCTGAGAGGTTAACAGCAGCACCACTTCTCCTAGGCAGGCTCGGACCCGAGAGGTTAACAGCAGTACCACTTCTCCTGGGCAGGCTCAGATCTGAGCGGTAAACAGCAGTACCACTTCTCCTGGGCAGGCTCAGACCCGAGCGGTTAACAGCAGTACCACTGTTCCTTGGCAGGCTCAGACCTGAGCGGTTAACAGCAGTACCACTGTTCCTGGGCAGGCTCAGATCTGAGCGGTAAACAGCAGTACCACTTCTCCTGGGCAGGCTCAGACCCGAGCGGTTAACAGCAGTACCACTGTTCCTTGGCAGGCTCAGACCTGAGCGGTCAACAGCAGTACCACTGTTCCTGGGCAGGCTCAGAACTGAGCGGTTAACAGCAGCACCACCTCTCCTGGGCAGGCTCAGAACTGAGCGGTTAACAGCAGCACCACTTCTCCTGGGCAGGCTCAGAACTGAGCGGTTAACAGCAGCACCACTTCTCCTGGGCAGGCTCAGAACTGAGAGGTTAACAGCAGTACCACTTCTCCTGGGCAGGCTCAGACCTAAGTGGTTAACAGCAGCACGAATGAAAACCAAGATGGCTCAGCAAAAGTACATTACGAAAACAAGTCCACGTAATCTGGTAATATATAGATTTTTCTAAAGTTGTAAAAAATGAATATTTTCAGCAGATTTTTTTTTTTATATTTTTCTTATTTTTGCTCAAACTATAGCATGTATAGATTGTGGGTACATGTTAGAAAGGCCTCGCCGATGCGGTTCTAACGAGTACCCACAATCTATATTTTGGAGCAAAAATAAAAAATATATAAAAAATTGGTCAGTAAAGAATTTACTGGAGGGCTTAAATCGATTTTATGGGGCTCCGATCCTCGCCCATAGCAGGATAGATGTGAGTGGCCTTCATAACATTGACAAAAAAGATATGAAAAACCTAGTATTTCATTTTTTTCTATACCTCTATATCAACCTGTTATTTTATGAACGTGTTATTGCAGCCGTTTTCATACTGTGACACAACTTTGAAAAAGTTTAATCTTATTAACCTAACGACATGACGCAGGTCCCATATGGATGAACAGACAGTTAAACTCGGTTGAAAAACGGGTATGAAACTATCGTTAAACTACCATTAACTGTTTCGGGCTTCCAAATACCCGATGCTAATTCATGGCTTCAACAGACTGCGTTGAGATCACCACGATCTGGATTTAAAGGCACATGCGTCTAAAGATTCTAAGAGCAGGGGCCCAGGATAAATAGATGGACTGCTTGAGCCTCCAGGCAAAGCTTCTAATCTATTGACCGATCATCTGATTACTGGTTAACTGCTCAAGTCTGAGCCTGCCCAGGAAAAGTGGTTTAGTCAAACCATCCATACATAAAAGCCTTATTTGCTTAGTTGTGTGGTTATATTTATGCAGCACATTTTGAGTGTCATGACATCCTAAAGTTGGGTTAAAGTCCCATAAAATGGAGGCAACGTCCCGACATGACCTTTGTTGTCTGGGACGTAAAGCGTCAATTCAAACAAACACTTATTTCATTAGACCAGCTGGTCACGGAAACACCGACGGAATCGCAATGACACCGTACAAAGAGATTCACTAAGGCCTTGTTTCCACGGACAATTTTTTCTTTGACGAGGTAGGTTTGTCGCATAGAAATATGCTTGTGTAAATTCACTTCTGTGGCGAAGTTTCATTGTCAAATATCTGTGACAAAGGTGAGCGAGCTAAGTAATATAAGTAATCTTTGCTGTATGTGAACACAAACTCATCGCCAAAGTTTCTGTGACAAATAATCTTCGTCAAAGAAAAAATGTCCGTGGAAACCAGGCTTAAAGTACATCAAGAGCAGTAATAGACTTGCTAAACATTACCATTACTTAGATCAATACGTTTGAAAGAGACAAATAGCTTTGTACGCGATCCACCGTTATTCATCATCGAAGATTAGCAGAGTACTTCTAAGAAACTGATCGCTATATAAAGGATCCAGTAATGTCCATTTAGATGACTGAGCTTGGCTGAGCCGGTTTACAACCAATTCGGTGCTCGGCAAGAACACAGAACTTTGCTTATGGTTTTGGTTTGAACTAGGACTGGCAGAGTTCTCCGTAACTCCAAATTTGTAGTTTTTTGCATCAGTCATTGCAACCACTTGTAAATAAATTGGGGATTTTAACTTCTATTTGCCTCCTCAGAGTGGGGGAACTACCAGGGGTTTGCAATTATTTTTGCAAAAACAGCAGTGCAGTGAACACATAGCAGACTGCGGGGTGGGGGGATTAGCAGGGGTTTTACCAAATGGGTGTCCCCGCGGTATTGGCAGGGGTTTGCTGGATGAAATGTCAGCCACCGCTTTTCCTCGGGTTAGAGATGCACAGGAACCTTATCAAAGGGCACTACACGGTGGAAGGGCATTGTATGTATTGAACCTAACACCTCTCGCTCCTGGGGCCCTCGCCGTTAGACAACCACGCTCCCCAATACACATAAGATACATTTACACAATTTCTCCAGTAGATTTATATGCTATCTTTAATACAAAGGATTAATGCGAATCAATATCCATTCATATACATGTATAAGGAAATGGGATTAAGATAAATCTCCTACGATTTCCCGTATTTTCTATATTAAAAGCACCATATATGTAAAAATCAATTGTATGTAATTGCTTTGCATCACTATTAGACTGTTACACATGTAGGCACAAAATTTTACACTGAAATCAGGCAAATTTTCTTTGCGCAATTAACCTTTTTAAATTATTCTGGTCATGCAATTATGTTTTCTACCATGGGAAACGACCATTTTTCCGAGAAAATGTATATTGCTAATCAATAACCTGTGAGTCCGGAGTGAAAGAGATGTCATTTTGAGATAAAAGAGCAAATTATACAAGATATAATAATGCCTTTGATGCTTCAATTGATTTTATATCGTTTTCACAATGACTACAGAATCGGTTCATTTTAACGCAACAGTTTAATTGCACAAAAGTACGCATGAACGAAACAAATAAAGAGTTCGACCAGAAATGCAAATAATGATAAATCGTTTCGAATTATACATAAATACAATGTACAAAGTGAATAAAATAGCATTGAAAGTGTTACTGGTTTTAAAGGTTTATTTTTATAATTAAACTCTACAGAGACAATTAGGATACAATCGATAAAGCCTTAGATATGAGCCGCGCCATGAGAAAACCGGATTTTTGCCTATGCGAAAACAAAGTCGCAGATCAGCTTCGCAGTAACTGCGAAGCTGATCAGCGCCTTTGTTTTCGCTACACGGATAGTATATTTCCTCTTCTTCTTATATCCGAAATTTCAAGCTTCTAGCCTGCTTCTGTGACTGTACAGGCCGGTTTGTGTCGGACCTGGTCGGAAACCCCGAAGACCGGTTTTCTCGCATCGCGGCTCAATTATGAGGGGAGCGCGGTGGCGTAGTGGTGGAGCGTCAGACTCCGAATCAAGAGGTCCTGAATTCGATCCCCGGCGTCACCGTGTTGTGTCCTTTAGCAAGACACATTAACACACTGCAGTAATGGTTAAACCCAGGAAGAATTGGCTCTGTCCCAACATGACTGAAAAATTGTTGACCGGGACGTTAAGCCTCAAAACAAATACCAATGAGTTCACAAAGGTGGGGATGTATTTTCCATATATACTTGCATGCTGTGGTTTCACAATATTCTAGCTTATAAAACTACAGACTGATCTGCTGATCAACTGATTACTGCTTCACCTCTGAAGTCGGAGCATGCCTAGGAAAAGTGGTTGCAAGTCAACAAGTCCAACCACCTAATACAAAATAAGCCTTAGTGACTTACTTGTGTGGTTATATTTGAAGTACTTATTGGACGTCATGTGGCAGCCTCGTTTTGGGTAAAAGTCCCATAAAATGGAGCCAACGTCCCGACATGATCATAGCTGTTGACTCGGACGCTAAGCCACAACACATGGCGTACACAGTATTTATCAAGTTAGTTTTGGTAACCATGACAGTGACATACTGTACAGCAAGTTTCAACACATGAAAGAGACATTTATCTAGAAACGCCCATTGCTTGATCATTCGGAACTACACAGACTGACACAACATTAGCCTGCTACATGTATTTATAAAAGTGTATGCTGTGTATTTGGTGGTATTAAATCATGAACTCAGGATTTCTGATTATGAGAAGTGTGGACCAGCTGCGGCCCACCAGGACCATGGCTGTTGGCAGGGAAAACACTGCATCTCATATTCATAAAATAAAATAACGTTAGACTGTACAGAAAATAGTTTTTATCATAACACATATAGACCTTTATAAACAAAGAAAACCAAAGGAAACAGGGGTTATGCAAATGCTGCTCCTCCAACACGTGTACCCGAGATTGTGTGTGCATTACAAGCCGCCACACTCTAGTGAGGAAAGGTGCATTTACACTAGGCTTGCCACGTAAATCTCTAAACTGAGCGCCAATACAAATTGAATTTTGACCCAAGTAAAACCCATAAATTCTTTTGAGATTAAACCAACACATGTAAACCAAAGCGACAATTGTTACCTATTACACCTATAAGGCAATAAATATTCAATCCCAGCTGTCAAAACCTTTATGTCAGCACATACAACTGCGCTGACTAAAACATGCAATAAGTGAAAATACAACGTACGCAAACGGGGGGGGGGGGGCAAACTTACCCAAAACAAAAAGTTGAAGGCGAACATCAAGTACCGAATGCACGTATAGCAGCTCCCCATTGCCATTATTATAACTTTAGAATGAAATTCCGGTGATTAAATTCCAGAACAGCCAGGGAATTCAACAGAAAATCCAAATCGAAACCAATACAACACGACAAAGAATGTGCAATCGGTTGTTTCGCTCCGATGGCGCGTTCGGTTCAACGAGTAATTGTGTTTACAGTTAGCTAGAGGCTTCCCATGGGGGAAAAGCAATATCTCTAACGCGAGATAACTCGACAAGTAGGACTATTTTGTTGATTGCTGGGTTGTGTGGCTTGTGGCACGATTCACTTTTTTTTTAAACACACCGCTACGTTGTCATGGTATGAGTTCCTCGATTCACATAAACACAACGCTACGCACATTCAAAGAAGAAGAAGAAGAAAAAAAAAAAAAAAAAAAAAAAAAAAAAAAAGATTTATCATTTTCCTTAGTTGTTTAACCTAGCTCACAAAATGTAATTCTTTGGCTACATAACTTGAAATCAGTATAAGCCAAAGAAAGAAAAAGAAACATTTTTTTCCAAGCAGGAAAAGAAGAAGAAAAAAGAAGAAAGAAAAAAGTGCATACAAAGTTTCAGAATAATCGTCATAAATTAAAATAGTCTCAAATTATTAATTACGAAAATAATAGACCGAAAGACACATGAAGTAGGACATGGTTTTCACTGATACTTAAAGTATCCGTCATTTAAAATGCCCTTGAGATGGGAAATAACCGAAGCATGTAATGGATGAGAACCCACCCAATGTGAGGAGCATGCGGTGGCTAAGTAGAAGACATTTATGTCATAGGGCTTTTAAAATGTAATTGCCATGCAGTGTCCTTGCCTGAATAAGTCGCTTGTAGGCTCCAAAAGAACCGGATAAGTCTCAGGAACTTAACATATCGATCGTAATAATAATGGTAATAATAATATAATATATCCATTGACTTGAAAAACTTTTCCTGGGCAGGCTTCAGACCTGAGCGGTTAACCAGTAATCGGATGGACAGTCATTAGCTTCTACGACTTGAACCACTTTTTCTGGGCAGGCTCAGACCTGAGCAGTTAACCAGTAATCAGATGGATAGTCAGTATAGCGTAGAAACCAGTAATCAGACGGACAGTCAGTAGAATAGAAGCTACTGACTATCCATCTACCACTCGGGTGTGAGTATGCCCAAGAAAAGTGATTCAGTTTCAAGTCAAACCATCCATACACATAAGCCTTATGGGCTTAGTTGGGTGGTTATGTTTGAAGCACTTTTTGGATGCCACGACGTCCTAATTTTAGGTAAAAGTCTCATAAAATGGAGTCAACGTCCCGACATGACCATAGCTCTTGACTGGATCGCTAAACCACAACTCAAACAAACAAACAAACATTCCTCACCAGATGTAGAGAATAACAATGTGATGAAGGCTTTTTCCCTATGATTTTTTTTCTACTCAACCCTACGACTATTTTTTCCGTGACGTTTTTCCTGGGTCCCGCCAAATGGAACAGTGAGAAATAGATGGCCGAGCTGCTTGTGTTTTCTCGCTTCACGGAGTACGTTCTTCTTAAATCCAAAATTGTAAGCCTCTAGCATTACGAAAACATGCCCATGCAATATACAGAGATTTTTTGAGCTTTAAAAATTGAAAAAATTTAGCTGAAAAATTTTGACATTTTTCTTATTTTTGCTCAAAACATAGATTGTGGTACAAGTTAGAACCGCCTCGTCGAGGCGGATCTAGCGAGTACCCACAATCTATGTTTTGGAGCAAAAATAAGAAAAATAGGTATACCCCTTCATACCCCAGTTGTACTATATAAAAGTGGGGTTTAAGGGGGTATATATTGCACGGACATGTTTTCCTGATGCCTGCTTCTGTGACTGTACAGGCTGATTTGTGTCGGACCTGGTCAAAATCCATTTTTTTTTTGTTTTTGTTTTTCGCATGCGATGGTTCATTTTATTAATACAGATGAACAGAACCGTCTGGAAACGGATTTGCTACTGGCAAAACTTTATGCCGTTTTTCCACAATTTTCCACTGCAGAATCAAGGGTAGCTGGATGGAAATGTGGGCACTGACCATTATGACCGTGAGAAATGGATGGGCTGCGTGTGCCTCCTGGCCAAGCTTATTACTTACTTATTGACTGATAATTGGTTAACCACTCAGAAGGTCTGAACCTGCCCAGGAAAAGTGGTTCAAATCAAACCATTCATACAAACAAGCCTTAAATGTTTACTTTGGTATTCATATTTTCAAGCACATTTTGGATGTCTTGACGTCCTGAATGTGGATAGAAGTTCAAAATCTGGTTGACCAGACATAGTACGTCATATTTGGGACGAGCCAGTCAAACTTTTCATCATATTTGTATTAGTAATTAGTATGAATATTTTCACACATTAGAATTCATTAATGTGATCAATGGAGATTAATTTCCTGTTGTTTTAAACTTGTTTAACCCATATTTGTCATTAAAATACGTCACTGTATCAAAAAGTACTATTTTTTAAGAAGTCATCCTGGCCGCGTTACTGCGAAAGGGGAACTAATGCGTCGCATTAACTCATTTAATCCTGGCGTCCCTTTTATGGGACATAGGCAAACAGAATAGCCCCAGATGTGACGCCGCAGAACGCGGCGTCCCATCTGGGGCTATTCTGTTTGCTAAGAGAATTTTCATCGGAAAATTGAATAAAATTTTAAAAATCACTTCTGTTGCCCCAGAAAATGAAAGTGGACTCACCCAAATGATAGTGATGGGAAAATCCATTCGTCAAATATGGGTTAAGCTTCATGACAGACCGTGAGACGGAAAACATTACCATTACGAAAACACGGCCATGCAATATACAGAATTTTTTAAGTAGTAAAAAATGAAAATTTTCAGTAGAAAAAAATTTGATATTTTTCTTATTTTTGCTTAAAACATAGATTGTGGGTACACGTTAGAACCGCCTCGACGAGGCGGTTCTAACGAGTACCCACAATCTATGATTTGGTGCAAAAATAAGAAAAATAGGTATATCCCTACATACCCCAGTTTTACTATATAAAAGTGGGGTTCAAGGGGGTATACATTACACGGACATGTTTTCCGGATGCGAAAACATACCCATGCAATATAGAGAGATTTTATTCAGAAGCAAAAATTGAAAATTTTATTGATGTCGCTGGTTTGAAATTTTGAATACTTGACTAGACAAAGTTCTCACTTTTATATCTATGTGTATATTCTTTATTTTCTTCTCTCTTGAAAAGGTAGAAAATAGAATTAACTTGAACACTAAACATTGACAATTTCATTAACGCATTTTAGCTGATACTGATTTAGGTGCAAACCATGTGGTCAACATACACGTAATCAAATCAGTAAACAGCAATGATTTTATCTTTACTTACTTATTTAATTATTTTCTATATTGAAAACTTATGGAAGAAAATTAAATTATCATATAATTTCTGATCTTTGGAGGTGCGATTATTGTGTGGACAAAATGTCAATTGATCAGATCGATAAACAATCAGATCGATAAATACACCTTCCCAAAAGATTTTATCGTTAAATCATTACAGAATTACTGTATTGTATATGGTCGCGTGCTCGTCGCGTGGATCTTCCGTTTTTTAACCGGACGTTTGTTATCATTTGAATCTTGCGCGTGCGATAAGTAATTTCTTATCTTATTATCGTTGTCCTTGTAACAAAAATCGTTGTACCTGAAATTTAGATCTTGGATACGATATTGCCCAAGATTTATATATATAAGAGTAAGGCTGATCGTTCGACATTAACACATTTATTTTACTCAGTTACGGTCATACAAGGTTGTGCAGTCAAATGTAAGGATTTTGTTTACAGGAACATTTATTTTACTCAGTTACGGTCATATTGTGCAGTCAAATGTAAGGATTTTGTTTACAGGAACATTTATTTTACTCAGTTACGGTCATATTGTGCAGTCAAATGTAAGGATTTTGTTTACAAGAACGTTTATTTTACTCAGTTACGGTCATACAAGGTTGTGCAGTCAAATGTAAGGATTTTGTTTACAGGAACATTTATTTTACTCAGTTACGGTCATATTGTGCAGTCAAATGTAAGGATTTTGTTTACAGGAACATTTATTTTACTCAGTTACGGTCATATTGTGCAGTCAAATGTAAGGATTTTGTTTACAGGAACATTTATTTTACTCAGTTACGGTCATATTGTGCAGTCAAATGTAAGGATTTTGTTTACAAGAACGTTTATTTTACTCAGTTACGGTCATACAAGGATTGTGCAGTCATATTTAAGGATTTTGTTTACAAGAACGTTTATTTTACTCAGTTACGCTCATACAAGGATTGTGCAGTCATATGTAAGGATTTTGTTTACAGGAACATTTATTGTGAAATTTCATTGTTTGGAAATATTGCGGGTAAGAACTGTAATTGGAGTATCCACAATTTATGTTTAATGGGGTATATAGTACACGGACATGTTATCCTGATACTAATGTATGGTATTCCTCGGGGTTTTTTTTTAATTATCATCCTATGTATGGTATTGACCATCGGTTTAACAATGACCAGTGTATTTGGTATGCTTGAATGTGATATTTATGGTATAATGCCATATAATGCCGGCGATTTAAGAAAAAATGTATTACATGTATAAACTCATGTGTGTCATCTTGCTTACTCTTCAAAGCAAGGATTTCTAACAGTTACCTTGAGGTTTGCAGTGGTGAACATTATTATTCCAGATTTGTTTTTTTTATTTTGAAATATAATTTTAACATAGCTTGTTAAAATCAAACATTTCCTAGTAGCTACATTTACAATTTTCTAATCAATGTGTTTATTTTCAGAAAAGCACCATGGATTCATCCAGTGGATTAAAAGACATTTCCTTGACGATATACGGTTTAACCAAGACGATCAAAGGTCTGTCTGAGAGCACAGTTTGTGATGACGTCATTGATACCGTGTTCGACACGCTGGCGATAAGCAAAATTTACGCAAGTTCATTTGCCATATATGAGTTCGCTGCGGGTATTGAACGACAATTGCATGGCAAAACCAGAGTGCTGAAATTGGTGCGATCATGGGGTGCGGAGCATGCGCAGTTCAGGCTTATAATGAAACGGATCGAAAATTTGAATGGGATTGTCAGCGTAGCATCAGAGGAGAGTTCGTCTATAGAAAACGACGCGTATCGCCGTAATCAAACTAAAGACGAAAAGAACTATGCCGCGTTGATGCAAAAGAACTGCTACCAGACAAAATATACCCCTAAATTGAATAGGTCCAGAGGCTGCTCAAAGATACAGAACATTTCCAGAATAAGCAATATTCAAAAGGATGCTTTTGGTTGTTTAGCATTGCCGACGGCCCCAGAAACAAGCGGGAAAATGTTTATTTTGAATAAGTACCTGAACGATGTCTTGGATTACCACGAGAAAATGAAACCGAGTTCTGCCAAAGCTCAAACACTTCACCGCACCCTCGGTGACGGCTCTGACCTGGAATGCGCACCAAGTAGGCGAAACTTTCAGAACGTCTGTGCGATACGAAACTCGCGGAATTATTTTAGACGTACTGAGTTAGGAGCAAATATTCGTACTCAAAATGGCGTAAGCCCGATACGAAACTCACGGAATGACTTTAGACGATCAGAGCTAGGTGAAAATATCCGCACCCCAGGGGACGGAGAGCACTCTGTCACGGCCTCAAGTGAGAGTCTCGATATTGACGTCGTTGATGCAGACTACAATGAAGCTAAAGCAGATAAACACACAAAGGAGGTTATTGGTCTGAATGATGCATTTCTTGTAACGGGAGAAGATTTGTATGAGAGTTACATTGATATCTCGGATGATGTAGAAACAGGCAAGTGTTATAACAATTTAGATTTCACAGAAGATAAATACAATGTGCGCAGGGGTAAAGGAGGCCCAAGACGAAGACAGAACTATGGATTGAACAGATTACAGAACAATGTGGAAAGCATGAAGAACATAATAGCTTCTTCTAGTTACGGTAGTCCCTCATCAGCAAGTAGCGAGAATGAATTATTGGGAAGTTTTATGAATGCAAAAATGCATGGAGACAACTCGTTTAGACAATGCTTATAGAAATGACTGAAAAGAAAATGAAAGCAATTTTAGCTACATAAGACAGTCTTCTATTTGACTCATTAGGACCATTACGAGTTGAGTTCTTGATAAATGAGCCGCGACGCGAGAAAACCGGTCTTCGTGGTTTCCGACCAGGACCGATACAAACCGGTCTGTACAGTCACAGAAGTTGGCTAGAACATTGAAATTCCGGAATTAAGAAGAAGAGGGATTGAACTATCCGTGTAGCGAAAACCATGGCGCTGATAGCTTCGCAGTTACTGCAAAGCTGATCTGCGCCTTTGTTTTCGCATTGGCAAAAATCCGTTTTCTCATGATGCGCTCAAATGGAAACTAATGTTGTATAGGTGTAAAGTAAGCACCCGACTAGCCCTAGTGTATACTGAACTCTTCGGGCTTAGCAACTAGATATTGTTATCGATACAATGTAGCTCCAATGTACATTATGTCCTGTACCCATATATGTATGTGGATTGAGAGAAATAAAGATTTGTATTTTTGTACGTTTTTTTCATATTCATTGCAGAATGCTAACTTGTCATTTAATAAATATGACGTTTAATATGTAATAACTATTGTGTCAACCCAAAATCCTCACACACATCTCCTAAACCATATCATATATATACAGTAAATTTTTGGTTGTAAAAATGAACATTTTCACTGGAAAAATTTTGATATTTTTCTTATTTTTGCTCAAATCATAGGTTGTGGATACACGTTAGAACCACTTCGCCGAGGCGGTTCTAAGGGGTACCCACAATCTATGGTTTTTTCTAACGGGTACCCACAATCTATGTATACTCCTGTATTCATTGCACGGATATGTTTTCCTGATGGCATACTAATGTTGTCCTTCGGATACCGATTGTTTGAATTTTCAAGCTTTGTCCTCAACTCGAGTAAACATTTTGGCTTACAGTTTAGCATATTTTGAAATTTGAGATTTTGATTTCTAGAACTGTCCAACAAACAGATTCATTTTGAATGATGAAAACAAAGAAACTCAGTGTGCTTTACATTGTCTGCAAAAAAAAAATAAATATAAATGACACGCATGCCATGCAAAAATGTTAAAATAGCACCTAACTAAATGTTTTGAACCACAGCAGAAGATGAGGGTGAGGTTTTGGGCTCTGTAAAACCGGTTTAAGCTCCCCAGAAATTTCATATTGCTGATCGTTCCAAAACGATACTTATTTTGTTGTTCTGTTTGTTTTATGTTTTGGAGTCGAATTTTTGTGCTGTTTGAACTTTATGTACGTTTCTAAAGTTTAAGTTAAGTTCGGTTAACTGAGTGGCCGTCTATTGGGAAATAACTGCTCACTCGGCTTACGATATGTTTTCTAAGTATCAGTACCTAATTGTCAATTTAGTTTTTTCCCATCTCGGTTTTTGGAGTGGGAATTTCTTTCTGATTGTACCTTTTCCTGACCATTGCTTACTTGTACCTTTTTCTGAACATAAACCGGAAGTTCTTCGAGCTAGCCGTTTATAAGTTTCTTAATCACAGTAAGAAGTACACTATAATCAAAATCTTTGCCAAACCAAATAATACACAGACCAAAAAGTGTGATAAGTTTTTGCCTCCATTTTTGATTTGTTTTACGTTTTGGGTAGCCATTTATTATTATCTCTTGGAGAATGATACGAGTTTCAGCTGTGTGGCTTAGCTTCACATTCAACAGCAATGGTCATGTCAGGACGTTGCCTCCATTTTATGGAACTTTAGGATTTTATAACACTCATAATGAGCTTGATGATATAACCACCCAAGTTAAGCATATAGGTATGGATGGTTTGCCTTGAATCACTTTTCTTTGGCGGGCTCAGGCCTTCCGGTCTGTAACGTTAATTTCTGATTTTCTCGGGTGGCATACTGAAATGGGTTTAAACCACGTGGTCACTGTTATCAAATCAATAAACAACAAACTCGTTACTTGTTCGTAGCTGTTGTTTCGTCTTTCAATACAATTTGCTATATTGAAAACTTATGGAAGAAAATTAAATTATTGTTATTTTTTGGAGGTGCGATGATTGCGTAGACAAAATGTCAATGATCAGATCGATAAACAATCAGATCGATAAAAAACAGCAACTCGCAAAAAAAATTTATCGTGAAATCAGAACAGGATTGTATTTGGTCGTGCGCTTGTCGCGTGGCTCATCCGGTTTTTAACCGGACGTTTGTTATCATTTGAATCTTGCGCGTGCGATCAGTAATTTCGTATCTCATTATCGCTGTCCTTGTAGCACAAATCGTTGCACCAGAAATTTTGATCTTGGATGGCCCAAGATATATATAAGAGTAAGGCTCATCTTTCGACAAAAACACATTTATTTTACTTGGATACGGTCATACAAGAATTGTGCAATCATATGTAAGGATTTTGTTTACAGGAACATTTATTGTGAAATTTCATTGTTTGGAAATATTGCGGGTAAGAACTGTAATTGGAGTACCCACAATCTATGCGTTTAATGGGACATGCTATCCTGATACTAATGTATGGTATTCCTCGTTTTTTTTATTATCATCCTATGTATGGTATTTACCATCGGTTTAGCAATGATCAGTGTATGTGATATTTGTATATGCTTGAATGTGATATTTATTGTATAATGCCATATAATACCGGTGATTCAAGAAAAAAATGTATTACATGTATACACACGTGTGTGTCATCTTGCTTACTCTTCAAAGCAAGGATTTCTAACAGTTACCTTGAGGTTTGCAGTGGTGAACATTATTATTCCAGATTTTTTTTTATTTTGAAATATAATTTTAACAAAGCTTGTTAAAATCAAACATGTCCTAGTAGGTACATTTTAAACAGGAAGAATGTACATGCACAATTTTCTAATCAATGTGTTTATTTTCACAAAAGCACCATGGATTCATCCAATGGATTAGAGGACATTTCCTTGACGATTAATATAGCTTGTTAAAATCAAACATTTCCTATTAGATACATTTTAAACAGGAAGAATGTACATGTACAATTTTCTAATCAATGTGTTTATTTTCAGAAAAGCACCATGGATTCATCCAGTGGATTAAAAGACATTTCCTTGACGATATACGGATTCTAATCAATGTGTTTATTTTCAGAAAAGCACCATGGATTCATCCAATGGATTAGAGGACATTTCCTTGACGATTAATATAGCTTGTTAAAATCAAACATTTCCTATTAGGTACATTTTAAACAGGAAAGATGTACATGTACAATTTTCTAATCAATGTGTTTATTTTCAGAAAAGCACCATGGATTCATCCAATGGATTAGAGGACATTTCCTTGACGATTAATATAGCTTGTTAAAATCAAACATTTCCTATTAGGTACATTTTAAACAGGAAAGATGTACATGTACAATTTTCTAATCAATGTGTTTATTTTCAGAAAAGCACCATGGATTCATCCAGTGGATTAAAAGACATTTCCTTGACGATAAACGGATTGACCAAGACGATCAAAGGTCTGTCCGAGAGCAAAGTTTGTGATGACGTCATTGATACCGTGTTCGACACGCTGGCGATACATGTAAGCAAAATTTACGCAAGTTCAGTTCGCTGCGGGTATTGAGCGACAACTGCATGGTGAAACAAGAGTGCTGAAATTGGTGCGGTCATGGGGAGCGGAGCATGCGCAGTTCAGGCTTATAATGAAACGGATCGAAAATTTGAATGGGATTGTCGGCGTAGCATCATAGGAGAGTTCGTCAATAGAAAACGACGCGTATCGCCGTAATCAAACAAAAGACGAAAAGAATTATGCGTTGATGCGAAAGAACTGCTACCAGACAAAATATACCCCTAAATTGAATAGGTCCAGGGGCTGCGCAAAGAAAATTCAAAAGGATGCTTTTGGTTGTTTAGCATTGCCGACGGCCCATGAAACAAGCGGGAAAATGTTCATTTTGAATAAGTACCTGAACGATGTCTTGGATTATCACCAAAAAATGAAACCGAGTTCTCCCAAAGCTCGAACAGTTCACCGTACCCTCGGCGATGGCTCTGACCTGGAATGCGCACCAAGTAGGCGAAACTTTCAAAACGTCTGTGCGATACGAAACTCACAGAATGACTTCAGAAGTACTGAGCTAGGAACAAATATTCGTACTCAAAATGACGTAAGCCCTATACGAATCCCACGACTTTAGACGATCAGAGCTAGGTGAAAATATCCGCACCCCAGGAGACGGAGGGCACTCTTTTTCGGCCTCAAGTGAGAGTCTCGATATTGACGTCGTTGATGCAGACAACAGCGAAGTAAGAACATCTAAACACGCAAAGGAGGTTATTGGTCTGAATGATGCATTTCTTGTAACGGGAGAAGATTTGTTTGATAGTGACAGTGATATCTCGGATGGTATGGGAATGGGAAAGTTTTACAACAATTTAGACTTCACAGAAGATAAATACGATGGGCGCAAGGATAAAGGAGGTCCAAAACGAAGGCAGAACTGTGGGTTGAACAGATTACAGAACAATGTGAAAACCTTGAAGAACATCATAGCTCCTGCTAGTTCCGGTAGTCCCTCATCAGCAAGTATCGACGATGAATTATTGGGAAGTTTTATGAATACAAAAAAGCACGGAGACAACTCGTTTAGACAATGCTTATAGAAATGGCAGAAAAATTGAAAGCAATTTTAGCTCCATAAGACAATCTTCTATTCGACTCAAAAGGACTCAGTACGAGGTGAGAAGTCAGGCCAACGTTCTTGATAAATGAGCTGCGACGCGAGAAAAACCGGGGTTTCCGACCAGGTCCGACACAAAGCGGCCTGTACAGTCACAGAAACAGGCTAGAACATTGAAATTCCGGAATTAAGAAGAAGAGGGATTGTACTATCCGTGAAGCGAAAACAAAGGCGCTGATCAGCTTCGCAGTTACTGCGAAGCTGATCTGCACCTTTGTTTTTGCAAGGGCAAAAATCCGATTTTCTCATGATGCGGCTCAAATGGAAACTGTAAAGTAAGCGCCTGATACCGGCCTAGTGTATACTGAACTATTCGGGCATAGCAACTAGATATTATTGTCGATGGCTCCAATGTACATAATGACCCGTACCCATATTATGTATGTAGACAGGTAGAAATAAAGATTAGTGTTTTTGTATGTTTTCTCGTGTTCATTGCCGAAAGCTAACTTGTTATTTTAATAAATATGACGTTCAACAGTACGAAAACTTGCCCATGTAACACATAAATATTTTTTCACAATTAAATGTTCATTAAAAAAAAAAAAAAAAAAAAAAAAAAAAAAAGTACCCACAAAGATAATACCCCTGCATACCCCAATTTTACTAAAGTGGGGTTTGAGATGGTATGCTTTACACGATTATGTTATCCTGATGTTTACATTGTCTGCAGACAAATAAAAAAAATTCTAAATGCAAAAATGTTAAAAATGGCGCCTTACTATATGTTTTGAACCACTGCAGAGGTTATGGGCCTTGTAAAACCGGTTTAAGCTCCCATGAAATTTTATAATGCTGATCGTTCCAAGGCGATACTTCTGTTGTGGTTGTACTTGTTTTATATTTTGGAGTCGAATTTTTGTGCTGTTTGAACCTTACGTACGTTTCCAGTTTTAGATGGGTGACTGAGTGGCCGCCTTTTGGTAAATAGCTGCTCTATCAGCTTACGATCTGTTTTCTAAGTATCAGTACCTGATTATCAATTTAGTTTTTTCCCACCTCGGCGTTTGTAGTGGAAATTTCTTTCTGATGACACATTTTCCTGATCATTGCCTACTTGTACATTTTTCTGAACATAAACCGGAAGTTCCTCATGCTGACCGTTTTTAAGTTTCATAATCAAAATCTTTGCCAATCAAATAAAACACATACCAAAAGTGTGATATGTTTTTGCCTCCATTTTTGTTTTGTTTTATTTAACGTTTTAGGTAGCCATTTTTTATATTATGTCTTGGTGAATGATACGAGTTTCAGCTGCCCGTGACTTAGCTTCACAGTCAACAGCAATGGTCATGACGGGACGTTGCCTTGATTTTATGGGACTATCCAGTATTAGGATGTCATGACACACACAGTGCATATAATAATATAACCACCCAAGTAAAATTATATGTATGGATGGTTTGACTTGAATCACTTTTCCTTGGCAGGCTCAGACCTTCTGAGATAATATGTTTTCCTGATTTTCTTGAGTGGGATACTGGAATTAGGTGTAAGCTTCGAGATCAATTTAATCAAACCAGTAAATAACAATGACATTTAAATCGTTAATTGATCTATACGGTCACGTGGTTGTTGTGTTGTCGATCGATACAATTTTCTATATTGAAAACTTATTAGAGAATTAAATTATCATTAAATAATTCCTATTTTTGGAGGTGCGATAATCGCGTAGACAAAATGTCAGTGATCAGATCGATAAACAATCAGATCGATAAAAAGAGCAACTCGCAAAAGATTTTATCGTGAAATCAGTACAGATTTACTGTATTGGTGTGCTTGTCGCGTGGCTCATCCGTTATTTTAACCGGATGTTTGTTATCATTTGAATCTAGCGCGTGCGATCAGTAATTTCGTATCTTATTATAGCCTTAAATTTTGATCCGTGGTTTGATAATTTCTACTTAAACACATTTCTTCTGACTTTGGTACGATCATACGTACAGCGATTATTGTTGTGAAATTTCAGTCGAGCTTTGGAAATACTGCAGGTAAGAAACCTATTATATACTAATGTCCAATGAAAACGTACCACCTACAAAAGTGTAAAAGATATGTTTTTGACTGAACATTTCAGTTTGTCTATTTGATATTTCAGTACTGTGATAACCTGTCCAAATCATGGCACGTTCGCAAATCTGTCTGATAAGTGATGCTCCGAGGATAAAGCAACCAAGACGTTAACCGTCAAAAAGAAAATCACAAAACCTGTATTCGAATGCGCCAGATGTGAAGAAATTTTCAATCACGCATCGACTCGCGCCTAGAAGATGCATAACATCGAAACATGAAGAATTCGACAGTCAGCGTGCTTCGAAAACGTCAACGTGGAATTCTTGACGTCATAAGCAACATTTTGACCTCTGCACAATAACAGAGACATTAAAAAGGCAATCAAATGTGTGCAGCAAAATTGCGATTAAATCACAGATGTGAGCCGTTTAATCCAGAAATCTTGCCCATTACATCATAAAGGCTTAAGTTGACGTTTAATGGCTAACGTAAAGCGTTAAAATCGCAAACACGTTGAACCTAAATGACCTGTACATCTTTTATTGTACGCTTATATTCATCTCGACAAACAAAAACAATTTTCAGAAATTCTGACTCGATAGCGTTTCCGGAAGCGGCTGGAGAGAAGCTTAAAATTGACGTCAGTCATCGAACGTCATTCTAGAAAATGATTTCGGTGACGTTTTGCATATGTTAAGATTCGTATTCCCAAAATAAACTGTTTTTGGGATATCTGTATGAAAGAAACTGTATGTGAACGCTTTTTGACTGAAATTGCAAGACTTTGCGTTTTGGAGGCGTGTATGGTGACGCGTAGAGCGCTTTTACCGTGTGTTGTGATGCGATGTAGTGGTTGACTAGGCGGCGAATAGTTCGTAGAGCTACTCCAATACGGGAAAATCATTTCCGGGATTTTTGGATCAGTCATAGCTTACGTAAAATTGAATAAACGTAATTTGTAGTCTGACGTAACGTCGCTTATAAACCGTCGCGGGGAGATAAATTTTTGGCGTAGAAACATTGTATTTAACCTATATAACATAAGGAAACATCATATGTGCACAAAGGTTTTGATATCCCGCAACTAAGAGCATCCGAGGAGTGGTACGTTTTCATTGGACATGAGTATATATAATAACATTAACAAGGCAAACGTGACTTTGGTTTTAAAACCAATGGACAATGGTCAAACCTAATACAACTCGTCGGCTGAGTGCTATAGCGTTCTATCTCCATTTTTTAAAATCTCGAGAAAATTTGATTCAAAAGCTTGAGATCCTCACATCAGGAAACATGTCCGTGAAATAAATACCCCCTTATTACCCACTTTTATATAGTAAAACTGGGGTATGCAGGGGTATACCTATTTTTCTCATTTTTGTTCCAAAACAGATTTTGGGTACTCGTTAGAACCGCCTCGTCGAGGCGGCTCTAACGTGTACCCTCACACTATGTTTTGAGCAAAAATAAGAAAAACATCAATATTTTTCCAACACAATATTCAATTTTTACAACTGAAAAAAATCTCTGTATATTGCATAGGCAAGTTTTCGTAATGAAATAAGGTCAAAATATTTATACATGTATTTATAGTGAACAAGCATTATGAACATGAATGAGCTTAACTTAAAAAACAGCAGTAAAAATGAGGTAATTTTTGGAGAAAAAAAATAGGAATTTTGTGTCACTTGGACATGGAACATTTTGAATACAAATTGTCTTTATTTTTTCATGATCCCGAGATAGAACATTTTGGTGACCCAGATTCCTAGCAAGCAAAGCAGCATTTTCTCTAGTTTATAAGTGCAATGAAAATATATAATCATTAATCAAAGTAAGCCTTAATGGCTGGATCCTAATTATAAATCTTTTTATCTCAATGTATCTTTTAATGTCTTCATTTTTATTTAATAAGTCCAATACAGAATGGTAGCATTTGACCATGTGACCCAAAATGTCATGTGACTGCATTACATGTACTCCAAATACAGCCATCTTATAGGTCGAAATGGAGATAGAACAGTACAGCATTACAATTTTGGGTCAATTTGGACATAGAACATAAACGGAATGTCTGTTAATAACATAAAATCTAGACAGACTGACTACACTAAGATACGGAACATTTGATTCCGATTCCAACGGTATATCACACTTAATATGACCCAAAAATGTAGCACTCAGCCGACGAAAAAGAAAGAGACTGTTCTTGGTACATTATTGTATTCTTAAATGAGCCTGTGCGTGAGAAAACCAACAATTTGGGTTCCGACCAGACCCGACACAAACCAGGCTGTACAGTCACAGAAGATGGTTAGAGGCTGGAAATTTCGGATTGAGAAAGTAGAGGAATTGTACTATCCGTGTAGCGAAAACAAAGGCGCTGATCAGCTTCGCGGTTACCGCGAAGCTGATCTGCGCCTTTGTTTTCGCCTATGCAGATTGTTGGTTTTCCCATTCGTCGGCTCAAATTTATGTCCAAACATGCATTTGTAATAATTGAGCAAAGCGCATATCACTTTTTTTTTAAATTTTGTTTGCATATATATGGCATGCTGAGCTTATACAAATAAAGATAAAATGTGATGAAGTTATTGACCTCGAATAGTCTGGATGACTTTCTTGCTATGAAAATAGCTAGTCATCTCGCTTTTCATTCGTGCTGTTACATTTTCTGTTATGTGTTATGTTGCCTTTCGTTCCCACCTGGTGTCTACATGTATGTTTATACATTTAATTGTATCGATTCCTGATTTTTAATTCCTTCCTCCTAATGTATTCCGTCATTGGCACTCTATATATAGAAAGGCGATTAAGTGTTACGTGTGCAATGCATGTGCAATGCACGTAGCCCGTTCTAATTCGAAATAGAAATGATTTGTTTGTCATGTGTCATGCAAATGCATACATCAATCAGTTATTATAATATAGTGAATTTAAATTTAGAAAACAAAATTAAATACTTCGAGGCTTAATGACATCTAGAGCACTTACTGGAAAACAATTAGGTCTGAAAATACTACAGTGTTTAAAGCTGAACGAGTGTGACGCCTAGCATTAATATTAAACATTTTCTGATGAAATTTTCAATTTTTACAGCAGAAAAAATCTCTGTACATGTGTATTGCGTGGGCAAGTTATTGTAATGATGAAGCATAGCTACGGCTGTACTTTCATCATTACGCAAAAAGTAAACTTGACGAGAGAACTGCCTGACCAATTTATTTTTCCTCAAACATAAGCATCTATAAGCCGTTGTATGACATTCCTGTGTTTTGATTCTCTTCCTACATGTATGTGTGGTATTTATTATCTTCTATTTTAAGCACTTTTAGGATGTAATGACGTCCTCATTTTGGGTAAAAGTCCCATTAAATGAATGCAACATCCCAACATGTCCATAACTGTTGACTGGGACGTCAAGCATCAATTCAAACAAAATATTTGACCATCGGTTGAGCATCAGAGTATTTGAGTCGCGACGCAAGAAAACCGGTCTTCGGGGTTTCCGACCAGGTATGACACAATCCGGCCAGTAAAGTCACAGAAGCAGGCTGGAGGCTTGAAAATTCGGCTATAAGTAGAAGAGGTACATGTATTGTACTATCCGAGTAGCGAAAACAAAAGCTGATCTGTGTCTTTGTTTTTCTCATGATGGGTCATTCCAGATCTGTTTTGTATGCCCATCCCCCCCCCCAACTTCGAAGAAGTTGAAGGGGCATACTGGTTTGGGTCTGTCCGTCCGCCCAGTCCAGTCCAGACCAGTGCAGTGCGTGAGTTACGCTTAGCAATCGGTCAGGAACAGTTAGAGCTAGGGTCTTGTTTGGTATGTAGTTTGTATACGAAAATTAAGAGGACCCATATTTTTTTTTCAGGTAGATTCAAGGGGCTAGGGGCCCATTCTGTGAGAGTTATGTCCCTTTTTAATTCTTGATAAAGTGAATAGATAGTGGGTACCTTGTGTGCGCAACTCCTCCTACAGTTTAATACCGATTCTCTGAAACCTTTACAGTTTTTATGACCATGCTTTGAAGATATGCATTTGATTTGGATATAACCCTCCGATTAATTTTTGTCACTTTTTTGCAATTTGAACTTAGATTTTTCGGGCCTTTTGACAATGAAAGTGATGGACAGTCGGGCCTTTTGACAATGAAAGTGATGGACAGTGGGTACCTTGTGTGCGCAATTCCTCCTACAGTTTCATGCCAATTCGCTTAAACGTTACATGTGTTATGGGCATGGTCTGAAGATATGCATGTGGTTTGGATAAAATCCTCCGGTTATTTAGTGTCATTTTTTTTTCACAGTTTAACTTAGTCATTTTTCGGGCATTTTATTGAATGGATAGAAGGTACCTTGTGTGCGCAACTCCTCCTACAGTCTAATACCGTTACTGTTGAAACTTTACAGACATTGTGACCATGCATTGAAGATATGAAGAAGCCTCCGTGGTGCAGTGGTTATGTCACTCGCCTTGTAAACCAGTGGTCGCAGGTTCGATCCCGGGCTTCTCCAGTCCGTCGGATGGGACTATAAACCGAGGTCCCGTCTCCATATGACCTTAGCTGTTGGTGGGACGTTAAACCCCAATTAACCAACCTAACCAAATTTGAAGATATGCATGTGGTTGGGATATACTCCTCAGATTAATTTTTTTTTCTGCAATTTGCACGTTTCGTTTTTCGGACATTTTCACATCTTGAAAGTGACGTACCAGTTGGGGGCATAGTGTTTCACTCATTTAGTTGATTTTCAAACATACTTTTAACATGTTGAATTCAAAGGTATCCTAGTAGCTTCATTCTAAACAAGAAGTATTTATTTACAGTTTTATTAGATATTTTTCTATTCAACGTGTCTATTTTCAGAAATATAAAGATCATGGAATCGTCCAGTGGATTAAAAGACATTTCCTTGACGATATACGGTTTAACCAAGACGATCAAAGATCTGTCCGAGAGCACAGTTTGTGATGACGTCATTGAAACCGTGTTCGACACGCTGGCGATAAGCAAAATTTACGCAAGTTCATTTGCCATCTATGAGTGTGCTGCGGGTATTGAGCGACAACTGCATGGCAAAACAAAGATGCTGAAATTGGTGCGATCATGGGGAGCGGAGCATGCGCAGTTCAGGCTTATAATGAAACGGATCGAAAATTTAAATGGGATTGTCGGCGTAGCATCAGAGGAGAGTTCGTCAACAGAAAACGACGCGTATCGCCGTAATCAAACAAAAGACGAAAAGAATTATACGTTGATGCGAAAGAACTGCTACCAGATCATATATACTCCTAAATCGAATAGATCTAGAGGCTGCGCAAAGATACAGAATATTTCTAGAATAAGCAATACTCAAAGGGATGCTTTTGATTGCTTAGCATTGCCGACGGCCCCGGAAACAAGTGGAAAAATGTTCATTTTGAATAAGTACCTGAACGATGTCTTGGATTACCACGAGAAAATGAAACCACAACCTACCAAAGCTCGAACAGTTCACTGTACCCTTGGCGATGGCTGGGACCTGGAATGCACGTCACGTGGGCATAACATTCAGAAAGACGTAATTTTGATTCGAAACTCACGGAATTACTTATTTAGGCGATCAGAGCTGAGTGAAAATATACGTACCCCAGGGGACGGTGAACACTATGTTACGGCCTCAAGTGAGAGTTTGGATACTGACGTTGTTGATGCAGATTTAAGCGAAATCAAAGTAAATAAACAATCAAAAGAAGCTATTTGTCTGAATGATGCTTTTCTTGTAACGGGAGAAGATTTGTATTCTAGTGATAATGATAGTGATATTCTGGATGATATGAAAACTGGCAGGTTTTACAACAATTTAGACTCCACAGAGGACAAATACGATGTGTGTAGAGGTAAAGTAGGCCCACAACGAAAACAGAATTATAGGTTAAACAGATTACAAAACAATGTGGAAGCCTTGAAGAACATCTTAGTTTCTGCTAGTTCAGGTAGTCCCTCATCAGCAAGTAGCAAGGGTGATGTGTTGGAAAGTTGTATGAATACAAAGATGCACAAAGACAACTCGCTTAGACAATGCCTATAGAAATGACTGAAGCAATTAAAGTTACCGAGTTAAAAGGACTATGCGAAAATCTGTTACTTTTTGCTCATTTGGGCACCTTCTGAATATGACCAACGTATACGATGATCGCTAAAACATGAGCTGTGTAATGCCTGAGTGGACAACATACTTGAATCTGAAATCCTGAGGCGTAGCAATGATTGCTCATTCGTATTGGCTGGCCCGTGCGTGAGATGTCCTCGTTTGTTTGCCTGCGGATATGATGCCTCCGCGTTTGTTAGCCTGCGGATATGATGCGTCCGCGTTTGTTAGCCTGCGGATATGATGCGTCCGCGTTTGTTAGCCTGCGGACATGATGCATGAACGTTTTCTCAGGCTCATTGCTGTATGATATTCAAGCATATTAACTTGTATTTATTGTTTTATATTACATGTAATTAAAGTAGAAAAATATAATTTCAAAATGTAAGTACAGCTGCATTGTGGTTTATCTTGACCCAGAGATTTTGCATTCTGTGCACAGTCTCTCTCGACTCGTGAATTCGCATAAGAAAACAAACATGCATAGGCGAAAACGGCAAAGGCTCAGACCTGATCAGCGGATTTGCTTCCGCTACACGGATAGTACAATCCCGCTTCTACTTAAATCCAAACTTTCGAGCTTATAGGCTGCTTCTATGACTGTACAGACCGGTTTGTGTCGGATCTGGTCGGAACCCCAAATTGTTGGTTTCTTCGTGACGCGGATCTTATACTCCTACTTTCAATAATAATATGCAAGAGGCAATGACGTCGTCGCCGCCCATGGGCGGTAGCTTTCCTACCTGGTACTACGGTTTCTCGTCCCACATCAGACAAAAGCAAAAATATCCGAGTCTTCAAGGACTCGTAAATAATAATGATATATACAGAATATATGAGAATAATTAAAACAAACTAAGATAATCAAGACCACGTTGTAAAGCATGGTTTCGTTATTTAAATGTGAGATATGATGGGTGAGGGAATTATTTTAGTGTCACTGAATTACACTGCCGTTTCATCATGATAAACGCTCAAAATAGAAATGTATGCACCATTTTGCTAGTATATGTATGCAAATAAGGCATTATCATTATACAACTATTTCATACCTTCCTGTGTAACAGTCAAAACTATCACCCCGAGGTGCTGTGGATGACCCGATGAACAGTTCATCGGGTCATCCACAGCTCCGAGGGGTGATAGTTATGACTGTCACACAGGAAGGTTTGAAATAGTTGTTTTATTACCCAACTGAAACTTAATACCATACGCATACTATATTATGACAAGACTGTTTGTAACATTAAATGTTAAAAGTGAAAATAAGGTTGAAACATGCTCATATCCTGGTTTTGTTGTACAGATCATGTTTGCTTGTTTGATTCTGATTTGCTTGTTTGTTTACTTGCTTGAAGGTTTGGCACTTAAGTTGATTTACTTGTTTGCTTATTTTACTGTTTTTGTTTTGTTTATTCTGTTTGTTTCTTTGGTTCATTTTTTGTTTGTATGATTGTTTGTTTAATGTGTTTTATTCCATTTTTGTTTGTTTTGCTTGTTTGTTTTTGTTTGTTTTGTTAGTTTTTTTGTTTCTGTTTTCTTAGATTATTTCATGTGCTTATTTGTGATTAATGCTTGGTTTGAATTGTTTGTTTTATGTTTGTTTGTTTGCTCGTTTTTGTTTGTTTGGTCATATGTTTTATTTGTTTGTTTTATTTATTTGTTTGTTGTTTGCTTTTGATTATTTTTTGTTTGACAATATTTGCAGGTATACAGGCAGTATAAATGCATGCAGTATAAAAGCATGCAAAGCATGTCACTTGACTGGGAAACAGTAAAAACTGTTGCACATGAAACAGTTCGTCACATGACAGGAAACAGTTCATTGAAACTGGTTTAAACTGGGTTTAACTAAAATTGTTTAAAAACCAGCCTGAAATGTTTTTTCTCTTTATATAGTATGTTGGGTAATAATTTATAATTGTTTCAGGTTCAATTAACAAAACTTATGATGAATGGTGAAATTGATATATTTAAAAGCAAGGACAGAGTAGCTGGTGTACAGCTAGTTTTGAACTCTTGTTCCACAGAGCCCACGCATCTCAGTCCGTTTCAACTTTTGGTTCAGTAGATTCATTTCAATGTTGTAACGGGATGGACGTTACATGTAGCAAAGTCATTCCATTTTTAGCTCAACGGAGCCGCTGAGCTCACAAGGTGAGCTTTTGGTGTAACAAATGAATAATCCGGCGTCCGTTCGCCCACCAGAAATCAAGTTAAACCGCATGGCTAATGAAACCAAAAATCATGTAGAACCTCAATTGTTAGTGGGTCCCGAAGTTTGTTCACAAAATACAGGTCAAAATGCCTGCCATGCCCACGAATGCCCCCAAATATTCTCCACTGATAGTTTGTTTGCGAAATACATTTCAAAATGCCCGCCATGACTACAAATGCTCAAAATATTCCCCACAATATATATTAAGCTATATACATGTATAAGCGTTAGAAATAGATGGAATGTTACGACCGAATGAACTTTTGTATGCCTTACATCAAATGTAAAAACAAATAAAAATAATTGAATACGATGACGCAGTGCTTTCCTATTTTGGGCTTTACCTATTTTGTGTTCGAGACATTTACATTTACGCCGAAATGATGGACTGTTTTTTCGTTTGTATATACAAAAATGAATCACCTGTTAACGCCATCGTAAGTCACCATTGGTCCATCAAAGTTTCCATGCATGAGTTATAATAATGGACGACGTTTTAAATCATTTTCATTCAGCTCTGTCTCTTGATGAATTACATATTTTTGAAAGGAAAGAGGGAACTAAACAAATTGGCGATGCATATATTTGATTATCATAGCAAATGATAAAAAGCTCTTTTATAGACGAACATACTCTCAACCCTAACAGACCTTTACGTAATCGCGGACTTGAAAGTTAGGAATATAATGAAGACTATTGGATTATTATTCCTGGCTTGCTTCTTAGCTCTATGCAAAGGTAGTAACTAAACATTACATTAAATTGCTATATCACTTAATTAAACACAATGAATATGGCATTTTTCAAGTGATGCTTTTTTTTTATCTACAGTTCTTGCTGTGTTAAAAGGAAAATTTAGTATTGTTCGGAGCCGGTTCCGTATGGTACCCACACTTTACTTTAAGAATAAGTGGTCCTGATGTCGCTCGCCTGCGATTTAGTCTTTGATAAATGACCTTTGGCTAAGGTCATGTTGGTCAAGGTAAAAAGTAAACTTGACCTCTAATACTTACATAACTATTAACACTGTATTGTCTGCATCTACCAATGTTTCCACTTTTTCCCCTTTGAAAAACCGATGTAACAATATTTGACCTTGCTGTTTAAAGGTCAAGGTCAACCCAATGCCATGATTTATACAAGATACAATGGGACAGAGTCCCCCATGCTACATACAAAGTTTCGTTGAAATCAGTTCCAGAGACGAATATTTTTAAGATTTTTTTTTCCATTTATGTGTATGGTGGTCATTTTGGTCATGTGACCTGGGCCTTTTATATACCATTTGGTTGCATCTTCCTAAGGATACCACATATACAATTTGGCTTTGATTGGTCAAACGTTTTCTGAGAAAATTAAGTTTTACATTTAATATGTAAATAACCTTTGACCAAGGTCAAAAAATGACCTTGACATTGAATACGCACACAACTTCATTAGCTGAATATGCTGTGTGTGTCTACCAACTTTAGTTTAAACTGTATTTATTTACAGCCATACAAATGACATTACATTGCATGATAGTAAATTCAAACAAGCAGAACTGCTTTTTTTGAATTATTTCCTGCATTATGGTCGTTCGTCTTTCAGTAGTGAGAATGACCATCATATTTCTTAAATATTGGGCTTCATATGTGTTGGTGAGTTCTTTGATGGATGGCTAGGTCAATTATAGCACTAAACTGTCGGTTGCAAGTAGAACAAGTCAATGTCAGTCATGTGACCTGGACCATTTATACAAACTTTGGTTTCCCCTTCCATGAAGTTTGGCTTTAATTGGCTCAGAGGAGAAGATGGTGGACAACAACAACAACGACGACGACGACGACGGAGCATGATGATTTTCTATAAGCTCATCTTGTGAGCCTAACGGCTCAAAAAAGCTAATAAACTGGGTCATACGATGACGGGCACTCGGTCCATGGTCAAACTGAAGCCCGATATTGAGCCCACGACAGCTAGTTACAAGACATTTGACCTTAATTTCTAATCCATTGAAAGGAAAACGGAATCGCCATTGTTTTCAAACTGAGCTTTGAGAATAAAACATCTAATTGTTTCACTTTCTTTACAGGGCAGTACAATCAACAGAACTATCAACGTCTTTTCAACAACTATGCGAGAAATAACGTACAAAATCGCTGGAATCAACGTCCAAATCGAAGAGTTGCTAACCAATATGCAAACGCTTTCGCAGTCAACGCCATGTTGGGACAATCTGACATGATGGATAGCCTCCGGGATCGGCAATCCGATATCAGGGACCAACGATCCGATCAAATCAGCGATATGATCGATAACCGTATGGATAATCCATGGTTAGCGTTAATGGCCAACAGACAACGGAACGTTAATGTAAGAAGCATTAATCGATATGGAAATCGTCCTGGGTTGGCAAATAGACAATACGTAAACAGAATGGTGGTCAATCGAAATCAGTACGGCAGACAACAGTATGGAAATACAGGAATTGTTAATCGATATGGAAATCAGATGAGACCGGTAAACAGACAGTTTGTGAATAGAGGAGTCGCTAATCAATATGGGAATCGCATGGGATTGGCGAATAGACAGTACGGAAATAGAGGGATCGTAAATCCATATGTAAGTCGCATGGGAATAGCAAATAGACAATATGGAAACAGAAGAGTTGTTAATCAATATGGAAATCGTAGAGTCGCTAATCAATATGGAAATCAGAGAGTAGTAAATCGATACGGGAATCAGTTGCGAGCGATTAACCAATTTAATCTATTAAGGAACAGTTATGATGGAATATCGGATAGAATGGACACTCTCAGGGATCGCCAGTCCGATAGAGTCGACAGCTTTAGGGATAATCGAGGAGATCGATGGGATAATCGACGGGATCGTAGTGACAGTAGGTGGGATAATCGACAGGATCGGAGAGATAGTAGGTGGGATAATCGCCAGGACTATATACAAGATCAATGGGAGAACGCACGGGATCGAAACGATAATAATCGATACGGTAGCTGGGAGGACCGGAATGAAACTCGTTAGATGAGTGTTAATTGTAACCTTTTACGGTGTATATAATATATTCCCGACTTTTTCGGTTGTCTCATTTAAGCCTGGCATCCCCGGCGTTTGTGGAACATAGGCAAACAGTATAGCCCAAGATGTGACGCCGCAGATGGCGGCGTCCCATCTGGAGCTATTCTGTTTGCTTACAGGAATTTCATCGAAAAATAGAATGAAATTTTAAAATCACACCTGCAACCCCTAAAAATGAAAGTGGACACGCCCAAATAATAATGATGGGAAAAATCCATGCTTCAAAAATGGGTTAAAATCTTCGAGCAACGTGTGACACACCAGTTTCGACCAAGTCATGCCTATTTTTTGAATTCCCGGATGTTGGTGACCAATTCGAGTCGAATAAAATGATTTTTTTTTCAAAGCCCATGGTTTTATCTTTCAAACGATATATATATATGATTTGTGTTGCTTTTGGTTACGCTCCTGAAAGTTTTATTAATGCCGTGAATATTAAGTTGTGCACTTGAGGAGCACGTGACTTGATAACAAATCATGGCTATTTTCCGGGACAGAGACCTGTAATTTTCATTCCCATAGATTCCCATTATAATACAGTATGCTTTACAACTCATAGTGGACCCAACCAATTCAGCAGACGAGTGAACGCCCCAGGCCGTGTGGAAGTGCAGCCAAAAAATAGGGTGTTAGCCAGCATCCAAGGACGGTATTTTCCGCCGATTAGGGGATAATAGTTCACCTGAGTAATCAGACTCGCTAAATGAGCTAAAACTATACCAACGATCTACCGTCCATACGTTATTCCCTGTTGTCCATCTACCATTTTTCGCATACATTTGGCCAATTAAAGCCAAATTTATATGACAGCTCCATCATAAAGGTTTATAACAGAAGTTGTTACGTGCTTTAGATAGATTACAAGTAATAAAATATAAAAGTTAGATACCTTGGAAGCAGTGAAAACGTTTGAAGGGTGGTAAGTATGGGCCATATTATGTAATGTCGGGTTCTGAACTTTCATCAGTGACCCTTTATAAACTGGCAACAATAGCAAGATAAATATACTGCAATTTCAAACATTTAACAAGGAAAGTCTAAGTCAAAACATGCCTAAACGAGGTCGAATTAATAAAACAGTGTAACATTTTTTGAAGATGGCTCTAAACGTACAATTTAAATACTCTTAATAGTTTCAAAAAGGTACAAGTAGGCACAGATCAGGATAAGGCGCAATCAGAAAAGATTCCCACTTCAAAAACCGAGGTGGGAAAAAACTAAATTAACAAACAGGTACTTATACCATGAAAACATATCGTAAGCCGAATGAGCAGCTATTTTCCCAATAGGTGGCCACTCAGTTACCTAAACTTAACTAAAAATATGAAAACATACATAAGGCGCCAACAGCACATTGTATTTTTAAGCACCAAGACATAAAACAAAAAGAACCACCACAGAAGTATCGCCCTGGAACAATCAGTAACACAAAATTACTTGCGGGCTTAAACCGGTTTTACAAGGCCATAACCTCACCCTCAGCTTCTGCAGTGGTTCATAACATTTAGTTAGTTCTTCAGTCCTCGTGGTGAATTTCTAACTAGTCAATGAATCATCAAGAACAAACAAATAAATCCTGATAAACGTCCTGATGAATCAAAAACCAGGACTCACAGATTGAGTAAGCTGCACAACGATGGAGATCCCTGGGCGCCGAATAACTTACTTACTCCGGAGCAAAAGAAAAAACATCAGTTGGATTCCGATGTGCCGAGCAGCAGACAAGAAGCTCCGGCCCCAACCAACTTATATAGCTTTAAGTCGGGGCCATCATAGAGTCTGACGCCCGACCCACCGGCGTGCAATTAAAGAAGTCAGCATAGTCATCAACCCTGATTGGGTTAAAAACTAAGCATGCAGACTGTCGCATAACATTCAAGTTATAACCTATACGTCTGCAACGTGTAATGATTTTTCTGAACTGAAAAGAAAAGTCCTTCCTTCCTATTAGTTTCTTAAATTTGTAAACCAAGTCATCATAAAATTCTGGAAAGGCCCTCACCTAAAAGCGTCTTTAAAAGCGTCAGAAAGGCTTTTTTCACATCCTCTGACCAAAGTCGGTATACACTTTGGTCATGTCAGAATGTGTGCGACGCCTTATCCTATCTACTGGATAATATTTATATTAGATTTGGGACCAAGTTATACAGACAAATTGTTGGACTTCCGATGGGTACAAATTGCGCACCTCTCGTAGCTGATTTATTTTTATACTGCTACGAAAGAGATTTCATGGATTCTCTTAACCATGATAATCAAGCTGATGTTATCGAGGCTTTTAATTCCACTTCTAGGTACCTCGATGACCTTTTGAACATTGACAACCCTTATTTTGAAGGTATGGTCAATCAAATTTATCCATCTGAACTACAGTTGAACAAAGCCAATATCTCGGATACCGAAGCCCCCTTTTTAGATCTACATCTTTCTGTTGCAAATGGATTTGTTTCTTCTAAAATTTATGATAAGCGCGATGACTTTGTTTTTGATATAGTAAATTTTCCGTTTTTGGATGGTGACGTTCCTCGTCGTGCTTCTTATGGTGTATACATTTCGCAACTTATTAGGTTTGCTAGAGTCTGCAATCATGTTACAGACTTCAACTTTCGAAATAAATCTTTAACGGCCAAACTTCTCCAACAGGGCTATCGGTATCATAAACTTCATAAAAAACCTTTTCTAAATTTTATCGTAGACACTATGAATTGATTTCCAAATATAATGTTGGGTTAAAGACGCTTTAAGTGAGGGTCTTTCGGAACCAGAATTTTATGGTGACTTGGTTTACAAATTTAAGAAACTTATAGGAAGTAATGATTTTTCTTTTCAGTTTAGAAAAATCAAAACACGTTACAGGCGTATAGGTTATAACTTGAATGTTATGCGACAGTCTGCATGCTTAGTTTTTAACCCAATCACGGTTGATAACTATGCTGCCTTCTTTAATTGCACGCCGGTGGGTCGGGCTTCAGACTCTATGATAGCTCCGACTTAAAGCTATTCATTTTAGTTGGTTGGGGCCGGAGCTTCTTGTCTGTTGCTTGGCCAACCGGGGTCCAACTGATGTTTTTCTTTAGCTCCGGTGTTAGTAAGTTATTTGGCGCCCAGGGATCTCCATCGTCGGGCAGCTTACTGAATCTGTGAGGCCTGGTTTTTGATTCATCAGGATGTTTATCATGATTTATTTGTTTGTTCTTGATGATTCATTTACTAGAGGTTACGGCCGTGTAAAATCGATTTAAACCCGCCAGTAACTTTGTGTTACTGATCGTTCCAAGTCGATACTTCTGTGGTGGTTCTTTTTGTTTTATGTCTTGGTGTTTAAAATATTTTTGTGCTGTTGGCGCCTTATGTATATTTGCATATTTTTAGTTAAGTTAAGGTAACTGAGTGGCCACCTATTGGGAAAATAGCTGCTCATTCGGCTTACGAAATGTTTTCATGGTATAAGTACCTGATTGTTAGTTTGGTTTTTTCCCACCTTGGTTTTTGGAGTGGGAGTCTTTTTCTGATTGCGCCTTTTCCTGATCTTTGCCTACTTGTACTTTTTTAACCCAACATTATATTTGGAAATCAATTCAGTGTCTACGATAAAATTTAGAAAATGGTTTTCGAAGTTTATGATACCGATAGCACTGTTGGAGAGGTTTGGCCGTTAAACATTTATTTCGAGCGTTGAACATGATTGTAAACTCTAGCAAACCTAATAAGTTGCGAAATGTATACACCATAAGAAGCATGACGAGGAACGTCACCATCCAAAAAAAAAAAACGGAAAATTTACTATATCAAAATCAAAGTCATCGCGCTTATCATAAATTTTAGAAGAAACAAATCCATTTACAACAGAAACTTAAGATGTAAATCTAAAAAGGGGGCTTCGGTATCTGAGATATTGGCTTTGTTCAACTAGTTCAGGCGGATAAATTTGCCGGATTGACCATACCTTCGAAATAAGGGTTGTCAATGCTCAAAAGGTCATCGAGGTACCTAGAAGTCGAATTAAACGCATCGATAACATCAAAGGCCCGAAAGAAATAATGATAATCTGCAATATGGATGATGTGCGGGGAGACTGTATAAGGCTTAATATTTATTGCAAATTTTAGTTCTTGTACAACCACTGAACTTTCTAAATTATTAACTTCCTGTCTAAGTGCTATCAAATTATGTCATTCGTTACTGTGAGACGGTGTATGAAACTTCAAATAAAAACTAGTTTTGGCCAATAAAACATTTTGGCGAGGTGCTCAGTAAACTGAAGTGTAGAGGGTTCCGTGTGACGAGCTTGTCCACATACGATTTTTCTACTCTGTATAATACATTGCCACATAATCTGATTAAACAAAAAAAAAAACTTCTTGATTTCATAAAGTGGACCATCAAAAAAGCATTGAAAAGTATGGTTCACTTCATTTGGCCTGTAATGACAGAAAAGCTTTTTCCAAAGTCGACATACGTGGCTTGTCCCAAAAGTCCCTTTACACATACTGTACATTTTATTCTGAAAGCATAGCATGAACCAACTAAATTTACTCATGCAGAGTAATTGGCCATATTGGAACTTATTTTACTATACAACATTATACTCACTTCAGTGACCTCACTGCTACAGTTACCTTGGTAACCATGAGTAGGCATTACCGGAGCAGGTCAAATTATGCAAAATGTTTTCGGAACTTCTATTTTTGGCAATCTGGTAAATCAACATTGGTATCGTATGATAACTTCGACAATATACCAGCCTAACAACCATTCTATGAGCATCATTTAGTGATAACTTTATGAAATTTGAGAATGATCCGATAATTTGGGAGACAAATAAAGAAACTTACCAATAAAAATTCAACGGCAAAATTACGACGTCGGCGAAAACATGTGGAGCAAATATACCAGATCGTTATAATTAAACATCTAAAATGTGTTCTTTTATAGAAACCAAGCAAATGTTTAGCCTCATATTAGTTGGGGACTTCAATACTATTACTAAACTCCTATTTTAAAAAAGATATTTCAGCTAACAATAACATTACTTGACCTAATGAAACATGGGAAGTGGATAAAAGTGGATAGCATTTAGTTAATTATTCTTAGTTTGCATGACTGATCTTTATAGCATTATTTTGACGATTAGCTTATAAATATTTTATTTTGATTTCCAAATATATGCTACCGTATCATTTAGTTAAATATAAATCTGATTTTGAAATAGATTTCTTGTTTGTAGTGCATTTATCAAAACAGCAAAATATTAAGAAAAAAATCACGATTAAAGGCAACGTCATTAGACCTACTCCGCTGCAGAAGGGTAATACGGGTTCAAACCTCCACTGCGCTTTAACAAAATTTACACGTAGCAGTACGAAAATTCACCCCCAAAGCCCTAAGATATAGTACTTGGTGACCATTAGTGTTGTAAGCTATGACACGTTGTTATTGTGGCAGAACATTGAGTGTAATGAAACTTTTAGGACGACCCTCGTACTCTTTGGTCATGTCAGAATGTATGCGATGCCTTATCCTATCTCATGGATAATATTTATATTAGATTCAGAACCAAGTTATACAGACAAATTGTTGGAATTCCAATGGGTACAAATTGCGCACCTCTCGTAGCTGATTTATTTTTATACCGCTTCGAAAGAGATGTTATCGAGGCCTTTAATTCGACGTCTAGGTACCTCGATGACCTTTTGAAAATTGCCAATCCTTATTTTGAAGGCATGATCAATCAAATTTATCCACCTGAACTACAGTTGAATAAAGCCAACATCACAGCTACCGAAGCCCCCTTTTTGTATTTACACCTTTCCATTGCAAATGGATTTGTTTCTCCTAAAATTTATGATAAACGCGATGTCTTTTATTTTGATACAGTAAATTTTTCGTTTTTGGATGGTGACGTTCCTCGTCGTGCCTCGTATGGTGTATACATTTCGCAACTTATTAGGTTTGCTAGAGTCTGCAATCATGTAGCGGACTTCAACGCGCGAAATAAATGTTTAACAGCAAAACTTCGGTATCATAAACTTCGAAAAACATTTTCTAAATTTTATCGCAGACACTTGAAATGAGTTGATTTCCAAATTTAATGTTGGGCTAAAGACGCTTTTACGTGGGGGCATTTCGGAACCAGAATTTTATGATGACTTGGTTTACAAATTTAAGAAACTTATAGGAAGAAATGTTTTTTTCTTTTCATTTCAGAAAAATCATAACACGTTACAGACGTATAGGTTATAACTTGAATGTTATGCGACAAAATGCATGCTTAGTTTTTAACCCAGTCATGGTTGGTGGCTATGCTGCCTTCTTTAATTGTACGCTGGTGGGTCGGGCGTCAGACTCTATGATAGCCCCGACATAAAGCTAATCATTTTAGTTGGTTGGGACCAGAGCTTCTTGTCTGTTGCTTGGCCCACCGGGGTTCAACTGGTGTTTTTCTTTTGTTCCGGGTTTCAGTAAGTTATTCGGTGCCCAGGGATCTCCATCGTCGGGCACTTACTGAATCTGTTGAGTCCTCGATTTTGATTCATCAGGGTGGTTATCATGATTTATTCGTTTGTCCTTGATGATTCATTGACTAGTTAGAGATTCGCCTCTAGGACCGAACAACTAATTAAATGTTGTGGACCACTGCAGAGATATAGGCGAGGTTAGGCGCCTGTAAAACCGGTTTAAGACCCCCACCAGTAATTTTATATTACTGATCGTTCCAAGGCGATACTTCTGTTGTGGTTTGTAACTTTTTTTTTTTTTTTTTTTTTTTTGTGTGTGTGTGTGTGTGTTTTTTTTTTGTCGAATTTGTGTGCTGTTTGAGCCTTATGTACGTTTTTATACTTTTAGATAAGTTCGGGTTACTGAGTGGCCACCTATTGGGGAATAGCTGCTCACTCGGCTTGCGATGTGTTTTCTTGGTATAAGTGCCTAAATGTCATTTTGGTTTTTCCAACCCCACGGTTTGTGGAGTGGGAATTTCTTTCTGATTGCACCATTTTCTGATCATTGCCTACTTGTACCTTTTTTTAAGTAAATAAGTAAGTAATATAATATAGTTACATGTAATTATAGAATCTAACCAAAACCAGGCAGCCAATCGTTTATTTTCTAAATTTGACGCAACAATGTTTTAATATAAGCAATAAATAACAACTAATTAATAAAAGATGTTCTTAAAAAATACACTTAATAAGTCACTTAGCTCAGTGGCAAGGCTGTAATTTTTAATATTTTCAGTAACAAACAGATTTTTTTTTGTTCTCAAGAAAAATAGAATTTTGAAATGCGTGATTTTGCAAGAAAATAATGGGGTATTATTGCTTGAATAATAAATTTCAAATAATAACACTCTCTTTCTGAGTGTAACCTATTGGCGGCTTTTTAAAGACAGCCAACCGCTCATTTACAGCTCCCCAAATTAATTTCGGGTATCAAAATATGAACGTGACACCAGGATTGTGCGTTATGCCATAGGCGAAACCAAAGACGCAGATCAGCTGTGTGGAAACTGCACAGCTGATCAGCGCCTTTGTTTTCACTCTATTGGTAATATGAACGTTTGTCTTACTAAATCAAAAATTCCAAGTTCCTATCTTTCTGTGGCTGTACAGCCTGGCCGGTGTCGTACCAACTGGAAAGCCAAATTGACGGATTTCTTATGCGAAGGCTCACTATAGTTCTCTTTTTTGGCATCCACTGTTCATGAAAAGCAGAAAAATATTAAGGCATTGCTTCCAATAAACTGTAATTGTTTTTACTCCGCCTCTTAAAAATGTCATATCATATTTTAAAATGTTTCACTGATAGTAATTGCGACTGCCTAGGTACACCGCAAGTCAGATTGGAGTACGGTATGATATGCGGATTAGATGTTGGATGACCTAATTTTTAAGGTCACCAGTGTATCCGGAAAATCTGGAAACCTTGAAGAACACCTTAGCGTCTGCTAGTTCGTTTAGTCCCTCATCAGCAAGTGGTGAGGATGATTTGTTGTAAAGTTATTCACGTGGACAACTCGTTTAGACATTGCTTATAGAAATAACAATCGAAGTTACTGAGTTAAAATGACTATGGTAAAGTATGTTACTTTTTGCTCATTTGGGCACTTCTGAGTATAACCAACGTATGTGGCCAATTCCTGATTTGGACATACTTTAATCTGAAATCTTGATGTGTACATGTAGCAATTATATTATGACACCGATGCGTATTGACTGACCCGTGCGTGAGTTGTCCATATTTGTTAAAATCACGTGCCGTTTGAACAGGACTTTTGGCTAAAATTCGTCGACGTCATTGGTCAATGCGACTTGACCTCAAGTGTGTTCCGTGAATTAATATGACAGACGTCAAAGAAATTACTCGGTTTTCGGTGAGTTTTTACGTTGAATATGTTATTTTCAACAAGATTCCAAATGAATATCTGTGAAAATGCAGGATAACGATCAATCATGCTTATTTCAATGCATTGATGGTTGTCGAGCTCTTGGAAGCCTGGCGGCCTCATGTTTCAACAGGTCCCAAACAACTTCATTGGGCGTAGGCAAAGATTATGCAAGAAAAGTCAGATTTACATTGCCCACAAATAGCTCAAAAGTCTTCTCCAGCATATTTCTTGAAACTGTTAATTAGCCTTAGAAATACATGGAAAATTAAGGCCACAATTATTGTGGGCTATATTAAAATGTGAAAAATAAATAAACGTAATTGAATTCAATGACGTTGTGTCTTCTTATTTTAGGACTGACATTTCCATTTAGAGATGATGAACTGTTTTTTCATGTGTTTATACAAGAATGAGTCACCCTTTAACGCCAACGGAATTCGTCATTGGTCCATCAAAGTTTACATGTATAAATGAGCCGCCTCGTGGGAAAACCAACAATGTGGTTTCCGAACAGGTCCGACACAAACCGGCCTGTGCAAGCACAGAAAAGAGCTAGAAGCTTGAGATTTCGGATTTAAGTAGAAGAGGAATTGTACTATTCGAGGAGCGAAAACAAAGGCGCTGATCAGCTTCGCGGTTACCGCGAAGCTGATCTGCGTCTTTGTTTTCGCCTATGCAGATTGTTGGTTTTCCCATGGGGCGGCTCAAATTATAATAATGGACGACGTTTCAAACAACATTCAACTCGGTCTTTTGATGAATTACGTATTTTCGAAAGAAGGAACTAAATTAATGGATATTTATAAATTAATGGTATTTGATTATAATAGCAGTTGATAAATACCTCGTTTATAGATGAACGAACGCTGAACCCTTACAGACGTTTACGTTAACGCAGGGAAAAACAGTACGACGTGTAATGAAGACTCTTGGATTATTATTATTGGCGTTGTTCTTAGCGTTGTGCAAAGGTAGTAACAAACATTTTGTTTAAATAAATTGCTTGATAACTAAATATTCATGCATTTGACATGCCCTATTGAATAATAATGATAATAATAATAATAATCATCATCATCATCATTCGGTGTCAGATTTAAGGTTCGGACTCCGGTTAACATCGCTAATAATGATACTATTACTGCTGTTGCTGGTGTTGTTGATGATGATGTTGATGATGATTATAAAATGTATACCAAAATTGAATGTGTAATGCGATGAAGGGCACTCGATTTAACAACCCATCGAATCCAGACACCTAGTTTACAAGGTAAGTGGCCCGGCTTAATCACTAATCCATTAGACGAATACGGAATTTCATTAATTTCTGAACTTTGATCATGTTGATACGTAGTATATTTCTGATTGTTGGAATAAAACATCTTATTGTTTCAATTTATTTTTAGGACAGGTATATCAGCAGAACTATCAAAGTCTCTACAACAACTATGCGAGGAACAGGGTACAAAATCGCTGGAATCAGCGACCAAATCGAAGAGTCGCTAATCAATATGCAAACGCTTTCACAGCCAGCGCCATCTTGGGACAATCCGACATGATGGATAGCCTCCGGGATCGGCTCTCCGATTTCAGGGACCAGCGATCGGATCAAATCAGCGATATGATCGATAACCGTATGGATAATCCATGGTTAGCGTTAATGGCCAACAGACAAAGCACCATTAATCGATATGGAAATCGTCCAAGGATGACAAATAGGCAATACGCCAGGGTTGTCAACCGATATGGAAATCGTATTGATGTAACAAATAGACAACAGTACGGAAATAGAGGTGTCATTAATCGATATGGAAATCAGATCAGATCAACAAACAGACCAGTAAACAGAGTAGTCGCTAACCGATATGGAAATCGCATGGCAATAGCAAACAGGCAGCATGGAAACAGAAGAGCTGTAAATCAATATGGAAATCAGAGAGTAGCTAATCGATATGGAAATCGGAGAGTCGTTAATCGAAATGGAAATCTATTAGGAGCGATTAATCAATTCAACATATTAAGGAACAGTTTTGATAGAATATCGGACGGATTCGACACTCTTAGGGACATATCCGATAGACGCGATAGCGTCAGGGATTATCGAGAAGACCGACGCGATGATCGAGATGATCGCAGAGAGAGTAGGTGGGATAATCGCGAAGACTTCAGACAAGATCGATGGGAGAACGTAAGGGATCGAGCCGATAATCGATACGGTAGCCGGGAGAATCGGAGCGAAGATCGCTGGGAGAGGGATTCCGATTAATTTATCGATAATGCAGGTCTTTTATCGATAACGCAAATCAATGTAATTCTGACTGTACATTACGAAAACTTGCCCAATCAATAAACAGATATTATTTTAACTTTAAAATTGAAAATTTTCAGCTGATTAATTTTGATATTTTTCTTAATTTTGCTCAAAACATAAATTATGGGAGCAGGTTAGAACTAACGAGTACCCACAATCTATGTTTTGGAGCAAAAATAAGAAAAAATAGATATACCCCTGAATACCCCAGTTTTGCTATATAAAAGTGGGGTTCAAGGGGGTATAAATTACACGGACATGTTATCCTGGTTGGATTCGCTTTGGATCTACGACCTATACATGTTTTCATGTGGTACCGTGAATCTTTGTTTAAATTTGGTTAAACGAATCATCAACTTGGTGTGTGGCTCCAAGACAATTAGGCAACCCAAAGCTAGGTATCATTTTGATGAAACACTCACAATGTCAACGTCATTTAATGAGCCTATGAGCCCTACTTCATAACATTTCAGTTCTCTCTTTCGTTCACGATTTTGCTTGCAAAGTTTTTCGTTTATCACTGCATCATATACATATTTCACGAACTAAGTATTAAAACCACATGTATAAAAATGTCAAAAAAATGCACCATTGCGTCTATTTATCTGTATTGTGTAAGACTTACTCCCGCAAGAAATATTATATTACAGTGAACCACTGCAGAAGCTGAAGATGAGGTTGTGGCCATGTAAAATCGATTTAAGCCCGCCAGTAAGTTTATATCATAGTTACTGATCGTTCCAATGCGCTACTTCTGTTGTGGTTCTCATTCTAATTGTTTTATGTTTTGGTGTTGTATATTAATTTGTGCTGTTTACACATGATGTACGTTTTCATATATTTAGCTAAGTTTTGGTAACTGAGTGGCTGTCTATTTGGAAATGGCTGCTCACTGAGTCTAGGCTTACAATATGTTCCCTTAGTATAAGTGCTTTAAGCAATACCAATTTAGTTTGCTCCCACCTCGGTTTTAGTAATGGGAATTTCTTTCTGATTGCTCCATTTCCTGATTATTGCCTATTTTTATCCTTTACGATTGTATGCGAGTACGCCCAGACATTTGACCAGTAGGTAGTTATAAGTCATTGAGACCTGATTTCATGTTTCAGTGATTTTGTGTCATAACTTGACTCTCATTTGGTAGATGGGCATGTTTCTGTCAAATCATGATAATGTATGGCCAGACCTTTGACCCCAAAGTAGTAATAAGTCACTGTGCTTTCGGTTTGTACCTTGACACTCACACATGTATGTTTATATAATGAGTGAGCATGGCCAGATATTTGACTCCAAAAAAGTTTTAGGTGACTGCGACCTATTTTGCCTTATAGCATCAAGGTTACGGGATATGTAATCTTGGTGATTTTGGTTACATACCTATAGGACAGGGCTATACGGCTATTAGGATCTACTAAAAATACAACATGAAGTATAGGGAAAATGCCGCCCACTTTTGCAAACTCTTGGCGTCAATCTCTATGGTATACAGTCGGACTCGAGTTGGCCTTAATGTTCGACAAAGCTAGATACAATCGAAGATGCTGCCATGCGAAAGCTCTTAATCATTTGCTTTTCCGGGAAATAACAAGATTTTTGGGAGAGGGGGAAGGGGTCTAGTTGTAGGGGGTATGACGACTGAATCGAGAGGTCATCGGCATGTCCTTAATTAAGGAATATACGCCTATACTACATTGGATGATTCCGATATTTGAGTGGTGGTGCACAAATCTATCTTACACTGCTGGCTTTGTTGCTCATACAAAAGCACGCGGCTAAATTCGATCGTTTCTAACCAGCAAAAGCAACTGTTTTCGGTTATGGTGTTTAACAAAACCAGACAAAATTAGTCTGAATTTAATTTATTAAATTAAATTCAGACTAATTTTGTCTGGTTTTGTGAGCGGCACTGTGAGTAATCTCTGACTTCCAGATTTTTGGCCTGTGACTTCCAAATCTTAAAGGGTGGAAGTCATGACTTCCTGATCCAAAACATTAGTGCAAGCACTGATTTAAAACGAGTGCGAATAAAGAATATGCGTCATTACTTCACAGTTCACATGGATTCTGTCTAGTTTTGGGTCCATTTTATTCCAAATCATTATGGCTGTTTGCGAAATTCCAGCCCCCTTTTGTTGTTTTCTGACACAACACCTGCATGATGTCTCACCATAAGATCAAAGAATTTGAGTTCCCAAAATAGGACCATTATAACAGTTCATTTTCAATACAATCAATTTACCCAAATAGCCATTTACCTAGGACAAGTTCAGCTCCGCCCACCTGCCACCACTGAAGTAAGAACTACCTGACCTCTAATTATACTGTTTTGTCACTTGTCAGTGGCTGAATTTATTTCAATATAGTACATGAAGTATGTGTTTTGTGGACAGCTACAAAAGCACATTTAAACAGATAAGAGCAACATTTAATCTTGCAATCTGATCTAATCATAGGAGGACTAAATATTTTGAAGCATGTAAATATTTATTTTACTTCAATTCACCTGAGTCAGTGAACTGACCAGCTGTCACACAAATTACATGGGCGGGACTTAGGTTTATCTACCAGCTTGAGTAAACTATAATTGGCTAATTCTTTGCCACTGTCTTGAGGTTAAACTAGTTCACTTTATACTACAAAGGGTTTTCATAGTCTTTGAAGTCTGATGTTGAAACATCTTGAGTTTGTCTTTGATTTTGACACATGGAGACACTATTTCGCAATTGGCAATAATATTCAGTCATACAGCCCAGTTCCTGCAAGATTTTCACTTTCAATGACTAACAGTTTTCCCCCATCCAAACGCATTGGTGACCTATGTTGACCTTGCCGTAAAATAGGTCATGGTCATCACAGGGTCTTGGTTTAAATGCATATTGATCAACGCTTCGTGCCAAGTGTCGTTGAAATCGGTCCACCGGTTCCGGAGAAGATTTTTGAAGGGTGTTTACCATATATGGGCATAGAAGCCATCTTGGTCACGTGACCTTGATTATTTATATACACATTGATTCCCCCATCCTATAGATCGCAAACATCCAGGTTGCACCCGGACCGATAAGACGTGTTTTTCTTTCGGCTCTTTTGATTATTTTTTACCTTTTGGGAAATATAATCATTATTTGCACTAGGGTTAATTAAGGTTTCTTAAGTTATACTTAAGTTATCGTGGATTTAATGTGTGTTTTTCGTGAGGATTCGTGAGGATTTAAATTGTGTGTCTGTGTTTACCGTGTATCTCTGCATCTCATATCATTTTCTAGTGTTATCTAAGGCTTATTTAGTGTCATCATTTGGATTTAATTTAGTGTTTTAAATGTTTTAAGTGTTAAGTGTTTATTTGTGTAGTTTGTGTTTTAAAGACTTTTTTGGCTTTCTGACTTGTGTCACGAAGGCCACTTTTAAAGCTAAAGCATCAGACGGAGGTAGGCCCTAAACAGTTCCATTCTTCTTAAACTCTTTTCACCAGTAAAAATATTATAGATTTTTTATTTAGATTTTGGTTTTTAGTAATTTAGTAATTTCATTTTAGTAATTCATATTTTTTTTCTTAATCACCTACGCTCTTCAAATTTTTCGGAGACAGCGTGGGGACTGCCATCTTTCTATTGCCAATTAATTTCCTTTGATCAGTAATTATCCATCACACCGCCTTTGATCATTACCCAATTAAAGATCAAAGTGAACATAAGCTCAGCCATTAAATCCCATTAAAGTCAATTAATCACTTTGTTGTTGATCCTAATCTAATCAAATAGTTCATCTATTGTTATCTTGTATCTGTATTTTGTATTTATAATTTGTGTTTGTGTGTAAGTAAAAGAAATCATACATTATTAGTCACCATGTCTACACCTGGATTAGTTACACATTGACCCTGCTCAGTCAATGCAGCCCCTTAAGGGCTGTTCGGACGGGGCAGCCCCACCAGTAGTCCCACCAGCAGTTATGCCCCCTGAGGTGCACATAGACACCACCCTTGACCAGGAGTATGCCAGGGACATACCCCTCCCTGACAGCCCAGATGGTCTCAGTACCCCTGGTTCCCAAACTAGCACTTCCGATTTCAATTTATCGGATTTCAACTCACCAAGTCCCGATACCCGCAGTACCCCTAGCTCCACATCCAGCACTTCCGGGACCACACTCGGTCCAGCCCTAGAACCTGGTACCGGCAAAAAATCCGGTACCACTTCCGGGACCGCCTCCGGTCCCGTTCTTAATCACGGCACCGATGTAAAAGCCGGTACCTCGGACCAGACCACCAATATCTCCGAGACCGCCTCCTGTGAGTCCGGTCCCGTCCCAATCACCGGAACCGGTCTAAAAGCCGGTACCTCTGACCCCGGGTCAAACCCCGGTACCACACCGGCATCCCCCCTTACACCATGCAAAGGGGAACCTACTCCTTTCTTCCTCCCTGGATCACCACAGGCGCACTCATCACCGGCCAGATCACTCCGCAGGACACTATTTACCACCCCTTCAAGGAGCATAAAGAAGCGTCCAGCTTCACCCGACTCCTCCCCGGACCTCACAGAGCAGGTCAATAACACCCCATCCAAAAAGGTGTGCCGGGAAAGCAAGGTCAAGACGACCAAAGCTAGGAACCGGCTCCATTATGACCAAAACACACCAGGTCAAACTTCCACCCCAGCCTTTGAGGAACCCATGGAAGAGACCTCAGCCCCCCCACCCACCACATCTTTCACTGACACCCTTGTTACTGCAACATTCTCTTTGATCACTGGTAAAATGACAAATCACATGGGGGAGAGGATCACCAAGGCATTTAGAAGGTATATTGGTAGTGATGGGACCCAAGCAGCACCGAGGCTTGGGAACTGGTCAGTCTCATTTATCATACGAAGTGCCTTGCTCACAAAGGCAAGCCAGTTCGTAAATCAAAGCCTTGGCCTTCCTGACCTCCGATTCACCACTTCTAAGAAACAGCAAACAGGCAAGTCACGCAAAGCACAGAACACCCCGAAGCACACAAGCAAGGGCATTATCGACACAGACCTCACTGCAGCAGAATACGCTAAAATATTCAACATGAATAGGAACAACATTATAGAATTTAAACCTATCACTAGCAAATCAGGCACCAAACAAGCTATCCTTACATTCAACACAAGCATAGCACCACTACATATCGTATCCGACAACCAAACACTTAGCAGTACATAGATGCTACAAATGCCAGCACTTCGGTCACACGCATGCACGATGCAGAAATCAGTACACGAGGTGTATGTTCTGTAGCCGGGATCACGCAAGCGGGATTTGTCAGGAGGTTAGAGCACCCCGACCGAACCTCATCTGTCCGAATTGCAATTTCCAAGGCCACGCCGCGGGAAACCAGTTTTGCCCAGCACTCCGTGACTACAAGGCAAAAATTGATACCATGAACAGACAAATCATGACCAATTAGGAGGCCCGAAAAACGGCTGCAAAACATATTCCTAACAACACACAAGCACCTCCACCCAAACCCATGCAAGCATCATATGCACAAGTAACTGAAGCAACCACCAGACCCAAACAAGCACCTGCAGAGCCACCACAAAACACCATAAAACCACTCATCTTGCCACCTGTAAACAAGGACCGTAGCGGGTCCCTTGTTAGCAAGGAAAACCTTGCCACTATCCTCAAGTGCCTCCTCACACCAGACACACTCTCACAATTACAAACCATGACGGAGTCACAGAGGGAGGACGCTATCGACGCTGTAGTTTACAGTACCGATGCGTTCGTCCACAAGAACCAGAAACAGACAGACCAAGTCATCACCATTGAAGATGAACCAGAGACCACCACCCAGCAACCCCCAGTACAAACATCAACCTCCGACACACTTATCAAACTCACAGGGCTAGACAAACAGCCCCCATGCCCATCATCCACTCCGACACCTGCATCCACTCAGACAATAAGCAATTCAGTACACGCATTCTGGCACGATCGAATAGAACGCACTGCAAATGCAAAGCCACACGCACGCACACTCTCACCCCTGAGACACAACGCAAGAAGGGGAAAAACAGGGAACAAGCGACTCGGCAACCTGATTACCCCAGACGCGCCACACAGAGGACCAACACCCCATGGTTGGTCACATCCGCAGAAGCTGTGTTCTCAGAGGGTGAACGAACTCAAAAAACATAACTTCTAAACACACACACGCATACACTAAGCTGCATTAATGGGTTCAGTTAGCAACAACTCAGAACTCACTGTGGTGCAATGGAATGCTCGCAGTCTCCGCGGGCATGAAATGCACCACAAGAAGGCTGAGTTTTACGATTATCTTAAGACATTTAAGGAACTCCCAGAGGTTGTATGTATTCAGGAAACGTGGGACAAAAAGTCATATCAACCAATAAGATTAATGGGGTATAAGGAACCAGTTTCATACAGGAGAAATGACGACACTAAGGGTGGTGGGGTAGCGACTTTTGTTAAAATGGGGCTAGATTCGGAAGAAATTAAGTATAGGCAAAACAATCCGAATCTAGAGGTTTCCATAGTTCGTATCTTTGGGGAATCTAAAAACATCGACATAGTCAATTTATACACCAATGGAGCAAACTTAATTACTGAAAATGACTATGATCACATGTTTTCTCATGTGGGCAATCATCATATAATTGTTGGGGATTTCAATGTTAGGGACAACCTCTGGGACGATCAGTTTACAGGCAATGAAACACCAGACGCACGAGAACTTCTTTCATAGAACATCGCAATCTAGTAGTACTAAATAACGGTAATGGCACTCGCTACAACATAGAAACAGGCAACACCACAGCAATAGATCTCACTCTCATCTCACGCAACCTAAGCAGAAACACACACTGGTATGTTCATCAAAACTGTCTTGGCAGTGATCACTTCCCTATTGTATCTAAATATAACTGTTTCTTCAAAACTGTACTTCAGAACCCCCTACCTAAATGGAAGATAAGTAAGGCTAACTGGACCCTTTTTGGCAGCTTAACTAATAATATTGACATTGACTTCGGCAGCTGTAGCATCGATGAATGCGATGCGCAGTTCGTCGGAGAAATTGTCAATGCATGCAATAAGTCAATTCCCAAAACCAAACCCATTAACAATAAGAGCAGACATTTACCATGGTGGGACAGCGCTTGTATGGAGGCCGTTAAAGCAAAGCGACGTGCATACAAGCTCTGGACCAGACACAAAACAGATCACTATAAGGAACTTTATAAGACAGCAAGGGCAAATAGTAAGGTTGTTTTAGATAATGCAAAGAAGACCAAGTTTAGAGAATTAATCTCTAAACTCAACCATAACACCAACAGTAAGGAAGTTTGGCAGATCATATCCAAATTTAATGGCAAACCTTTTAAACCAGTAGAGGTCATTAAGCAAGATAATGTAAGGTACCATGAAAATAAGGATAAGGCAAATATTTTGGCAAACCAATATCAGAAGACCAGTAGCAATGACCTCCTCCAACCTGAATTTAAGGATAAGAAAAGGGAAGTAGAACCTGCCATAGACGAAACAGTAAACGAGAGCATATCCACAGGCAATGACGAACCATATAACGCACTCTTCACAATAAACGAACTCAACACAGCACTTAATAAGAAAAAGAGCACAGCACCAGGTGCAGACACAATACACTATGACATGTTAAAAAACCTAACTGACACAGGCAAATCACAACTACTAAAATTAATCAACAAATCATGGACAGAAGGTAAGCTACCAGACCAATGGAAACTAGGCACAATCATACCACTACTTAAACCAAACAAACCAGTACATGAGCCAGGATCTTACAGACCAATATCACTGACATCGGCTGTTTGTAAAATAATGGAAACCATGATAGCTAACAGACTGACAAGTCACATAGAAAATAATAACCTTCTTGCACCCACTCAATCAGGCTTTAGGAAAAACAGATCTACCCTTGATCAGATCATTCGGTTACAATCAGCCATACTTAAGGCTAAGATGGAAAATAGGGCACTTCTATGTATATTTCTTGATCTTGAAAAAGCTTTTGATCTCATGTGGACTAAGGGGGTACTAGCACAGCTAGTAAAGTTTAACATCAAGGGTAGAATTTTAGGCTGGGTGCAAGATTTTCTAAAAGACAGGAAAATTCAAGTAAGAGTAGGAAGTGACTTGTCAGATGTTAGACTCTTAGATAACGGTTCACCACAGGGTAGCGTATTGAGCCCAATACTTTTTAACATACTTGCCAATACGCAATATGAGGTACTTAAGGAACTCTTTGCAGAGCTGTCACAGTATGCAGATGACTCAGCGGTCTGGAAAACGGCCAAGAGTGTGAAGCGACTGGTCCAACTTCTGCAAAGAATTTTAAACATTATTAAAGAATGGGCAGAAGCTCTAGGCATCAAGATATCAGCGGGTAAAACAGAGGTGGTACTTTACAACAGCAATCTAAAGGATGGCATACCCAAACTTAAGATAGGGAGCCAGGAACTAGAGTACAAGACCCAGGGCAAATTCCTAGGTCTCACATTTGATAACAGGCTTCATTGGGTTAAACACATTGACCAGTTAGTCCTCCGATGCAAGAAAGATCTCAATCTCATGAGGTATTTATCAGGAACTAAGTTTGGGGCAGATAAGTTAACTCTTATGACGATCTATAAAACACTTATTAGGAGTAAGTTAGACTATGGGTGTCAGGCGTATGCGTCAGCATCCAAATCCCAACTAGCACGATTAGATCGTATTCAGTCAGCAGCACTTAGGATAGTCACAGGGGCATACAGGTCAACTTCCATTACCGACCTACAAGTAGAATGTTGCGTTCCTCCACTTGAATTAAGGAGAGAGGAACTCATTCTCAAATACTGGGCTAGGTCATCAGCCAAAGGTCCAAACCTACCGTTAAACGACCTATACGGGCATTCAATATACGAGACAGCAAGACATAAGTTGGGGGGCAAAATACCATTTGTAATGCAGGTACAGGATCTTAAAACTAAATATCATCTAGAAGACATTGAGGTACAAGAACCAGTGTACGCACAAACCTTTGCTCTGGAGGGTATTGACCCTAGAGAAACTCTCAAACCAACAATAAACAAAAAATCTGATACTATCGCAGCTATTGAAGGCAAGGTAACCAATCTAATTAGTAGCAGTTATCATGATCATCTCCACATATTCACAGACGGCAGTAAAGACACTGATAAGAGAATAGTAGGGTGCGCATTTGTAATTCCAGAACTTAAAATTACCAGGAGCTTTAAGTTAGGGGGGGACCTCTCCATCTTTTCGGCAGAACTCGTAGCTATCATTGAAGCTTTAAAATGGGTTAAGGAAAATAAACCAGATAAGGTTGTAATACTGACAGATTCTCTCAGTTCGATTAGGGCATTAAAATCGGGGAACAGCAACTCTAGGCCTGACCTAATTCTTCAGGTCAACACACTTGTCGATGCAATAGTCAGGGAGAATGTAATCTTAAATATGGACTGGTGTCAATCTCACTGTAACACAGTAGGGAACGACCTAGCCGATGAAGCAGCGAAAACTGGGTCAACACATGGGAGGGAACTCAACATTAAAATGAGCAAAACTGAGGCATATAGTCGTATTAAGAGGGTTATTAAGGATCAATGGGCAAAGAAATGGAGGGAGCATAAGCATGGGTTCAGATGGGATTTAGACAATAATTTACCTACGAAATTAATCCAATATAGTGATGAAAGGCAATTAGACAGGGTATACACTAGACTCAGATTAGGGCGTAATGGCTTAAGATTTAATAACCAGACACATAGCGAAATGGACCCTATGTGCCCACACTGTGATGAAAAAGAGGATACAGACCACTATTTACTTAGATGTCACATGCACATAGACCATAGGATAGTCATGTTCAACAGTATTAAGGATAACATTTCAGATATAGGAGAGATAACAGTTAAAACACTTCTTAATCCCAGTCATGCTCACTCAGAAATTATCAGAGGTGCCGTTTTTCAGTACATTAAGGACACAGAATACATGTCGCGCATCTAAGGTTATATAGGATATAGAGATACAGATGTATGAATGTAGAAGAGGGCAATCTTTGCAGGCCAATCCTTCTCTTTCATGTTATTAGGTTTTCACCCTGCTTTAGTCGTGCGTGATACCATTATTTTGTATGAGCAGATGCCCAGGGCCATTTTTTACCATTTCACTTAAGGTATTAGGTCATCATCTTTTATTTTTCTTCAGTTACACACTTAGCCCGCTCAATTATGCTGTACCACCTGCCATTATGTATTGTATCTTTAACACTCCGAGTTAGTGGTTTTAACCGCTCTCTCAACCTAAACTGTGAGGATCTGGCTAGGATAGATAAGGGTTCGCACAGAGGCTGATTAGAGACCCATATCGCCAAGTACAGATGATATACCATTGCACCACGGTATAGCTCCGGTTTATACATGAATCTCACTCTGTAAGTGGAGGAGGGAATACCAGTGCACGTTGCATCGATAACGCGGGGCTGGGGGGCGGCTTCTCTTAAATGAGTCTGGTGTCACCTCGGAGCGCGGGATTGACAATGCGTGCACCCCCATTCGCTGCGGAAGTGTTATTCTTTTTTTTTTTTTTTTTTTTTTTTTTTTTTTTTTTTTTTTTTTTTTTTGCGCACAAGTTACATAGTTACATGTACAAGATGCAACACTTATATAAATATTATTTCATATCATAATATACATCTTTATTTTTCCCTCGGTCTTTATTTTCCCATCCATTTGCTTTTGCCTACCTATTGTATAGCAATTCTGGGGAGTAGGAGGTGTCTACGGACCGACTTGGTACTGGCTGCAATGTGGTATGCACTGCCAGTACCAGGATATTCGCTCCCTGGTACCACAGAGTACGTTTGATTGTTTGTTTTAGTTTTTACTCTTTTCTGTTCATTTTTAAAACAGGGCAATCCCAGAGTAAAGGGCGGGAAGGCCCTGGGCTGTATATATAAAGGGTTATGGACTCTGGGAGTGGAGAAAGGGAGTGCGGTGCACCGGCGGGAAGAACTCGGCAGTCGTACGGACACAACCTACCTTCGTTTTGTTTTTTTACGTACTGCGGTACGTCGATTGGATACTGGCTGCCTTTTACTAGCGCACTGGCCCCGCGGTGTTCGTACGAAGGCTGGGCTGTTCTCTCTGGTGGGCACTTCCGGACTCCATGATAAGGACATTAAGGCTGTACGATAGTATGCTTGTATGTGAGTATATAAATATGTATGATAGAGAACGTATGGGAGATGTTTTGTTACCTATGTAAACCATGTGAGTGTATATATCAGAAACCTTTTTTTTTTTTTTTTTTTTTTTTCAAAAACATCATACCCACAAAAAAAACTAATAAAATTCAAAAATATCACGTCACCTGGATGTAAGAAGAAGGAGAAGATATTAAGGGCACAGCACTTTACTTCATCCTTTCAACCTTACTCTCTCCATCTGACTATGTACATATTGGCCCACACATACCATGTACCATGTAATCACCTTAATCTTGTACTTTCTTCCCATGCCAACGGCCGGGGATAGTAATTCCGTCTGGTTAAAGCATGCAAAGGAGTGGCTGTTACTAAACTGGGACCCTTGCTATCTCCGACCAATGGTTATGGGGTAGATATATTGTATAATTCTGTCTTAATATGTTTTCAGCTCTTTGCTTTTCAGATAGGCCCACCCAAACCATGGTCAATGTCAATATATAAAAATGACATTAGTAACTTATTTATTTTTTTTACACACGATTGGTTACGAACTACGAGATTGGATTACGATAACTCACAATGCTCCCTGATTGGAACTACCCTAAGGAATGTCGCGACCCACCCAATCCACACCAAAAAATACCCTTTCACAAACCAAAAACATATATATGGTACAGCAACTTCATAAAACTGCTTTGGTAACTCCACTCTGTACCATGACATATTTCGAACTCTTTAGGCCGCGGGTATCAAAATTCAAAATAAAGAGGATACGGATGTTCAGCCCCTATATTATATAAGAACATCCTATCATCAGCCACTAGTAGGACAATGCACCCCCGTCTCTACTGGTAAAACGTCCAGCCCGCTTTAGGTTTCTCCGGCTTGCATCACAGATACCACTCCTGCTCCTCCTCACAGAAACTCATCGCTCAGCCGCAAGCGCACGTCCGATACCACCTGTCAACATGGATGCAGCGTCCGTAGCTGTTTAATCATGTGCAGTTCCAAACTAGGTCACTTCACCGATCTAGCATAGCCATTAAGCGCGGCCCTAATAGAGAGCAACATGATTGGATATATCATTTGACCTACATTTGCTCTCGAGCAAGATAGCGAAATCAACGATTTGCAGCCGAATTGGCACCGATTTCCTATCTACTTCTATGCTCACTTTCGACCATGGCGTTCAAAATTCTAAAAAGAAGTGCTCCTTCCATTTTACCGGCTTGACTTGCATTATCAGTATACGTTGGGCACAGGCGAACAGCGCGATTTGCATTTTGCTGTCACCGCCACGATTTGCAGCCCAGGAGCACTTATCCTTCGCCCTTGTGGTGGAATCTTGGATTAAGTCCGTTCAGCCCGGCATGACGAAAAACTGCCACTTTTTACTACTACTACTACTACTACTACTACATCCTATAGATGTTTCACATGAAATTTGGCTTTGATTGGCCAAGTGGTTTCAGAGGAGAAGATGTTTGAATATTAAGGTAATATTATACAATTATTGACTTCAATGAGGTAGATACAAGGATTTATCTACCTGAGAAAGTGATATTCATCGAGGCCGCAGGAAATTGAAGTCAATAGCTGTTTTGTTATACGACTTTTCCACAGATTTAATTTTTATTTTATATTTTCATTAAAAGAAATAAATGAACAAAATCATAACAGATGTGAAAGAAGGCTAGATAACGAGGAGCAACTGATTATAATTGAAGAATAATTTTGTTAGTTCTTAATAAAACCTATGTTATGGGTACTGCTAAAAATCACCACTACAAGACAATTCAAATGAGTACCAACAACATAGGTTCTTATGAAAAAATAACAAAATCATATCCCTTAATTATCAGCAAACACACCTCATTATCTAGTGCTTTGTTTACCTGTAAAAGTTTGTTATTGCAAAGCATGTAGATTTCATGAATCATGAACTGAAATGAGTTCAGGCTATTTATAGCTTACTGGCAGGTTCAAATCATGTCAACACCTAGCCCATGCTGATTTCATGGTGATGCTATTTTTGGGTACTCAGGAGGGTAATATAGATTTTGGAAGTTAATATAGAAAAACTGTCAAAATAATTAACCTCGAGGAACTGGTTCGATATAGTTTTCATCAGTTTGGTTTTGTTTTCAAGCAAATATTAGGATTTATTAAAACTGAATGAGCCAACCAGGAGGCAGGATTTTCTTCAGTCATACAACAAACATGTATATTGCCCCGGGGTGGGGACATATGAGACCCTGGGTCCATTTATTTCCAAATCATTAATATTCAGTCCTACAACCCAGTTCCTGCAAGATTTTCACTTTCAATGACTTTCTAACAGTTTTCCCCATCCAAATGCATTGGTGACCTATGTTGACCTTGCCGTAAAATAGGTAAAGGTCATCACAGGGTCATGTTTTAAATGCACATTGATCAATGCTTCATGCAAAGTTTCGTTGAAATTGGTCCACCGGGTCCGCAGAAGATTTTTGAAGGGTTTTTACCATATATGGGCATGGCAGCCATCTTGGTCACGTGACCTTGATTATTTATATACACACTGATTCCCACATCCTATAGATGCTTCACATAAAAAATTGGCTTTGAGAAGATGATGTTTGAATATCATGGTAATACACATGTATATTGCCCCGGGGTGGGGGCATATGAGCCCCTGGGGTCCAGTTTTTTTTTTCAGAATCATTTCTACTCAGTCCTACTGCCCATTTCCTACAAGATTTTCACTTTAAATGACTTTTTAACAGTTTTCCCCATTCAAATGTATTGGCGACCTATGTTGACTTTGCTGTAAAATAGGTCAAGCATAGTTCTCACTAGGATTTTGAAAACTGGAGTAAAAATGAGGTATTTCCTAAAAATGAGGTATTTCCCATTCAAATGGTATTGGCGACCTATGTTGACTTTGCTGTAAAATAGGTCAAGCAGAGTTCTCACTATGGTTTTGAAAATTGGAGTAAAAATGAGGTATTTCCTAAAATGTTGGATTCTTCCTATACTTTTCTATAGGGGCTTTCCAAACAGTTGGAGTCAGAATCAAAACGTTGGAGTTTAAATTTCCAATATTGGAGTTAAGGAGAACCCTGTCATGGTCATCACAGGGTCATGATTTATATGCACATTGTAGTACTTTAGCCATCAATGCTTTCTGACAAGTTTCGTTGAAATACATCCACCGATTCCGCAGAAGATATTTGACGGGTTTTTACCATATATGGGCATAAAGGCCATCTTGGTCATGTGACCTGGATTATTTATATATACATTGGTTCTTCCTTCCTATAGATGCTTCATATAAAATTTGGCTTAAATTGGCAAAGCCGTTTCAAAGATGATCTTTGAAATTGTGGATGGACGGACAGACGACAGAGCATGGGTATACTATAAGCTCACCTTGTGAGCCTAACGGCTCATGTGAGCTAAAATAGGTTTACTGTAAACCCCAGTTTTACTATATAAAAGTGGGGTATAAGGGGGTAAATATTAAATTGACATTTTATCCTAATGCAATGATCAGGAAACGGCTTGATCAGAAAGAAGTCAAATCCAAAAACTGAGGTAAAAAATTAGGTACTTAAACTAATCATATCTTATGCCGAGTGAGCAGCTATTTCCCAATTGACGGTCACTCACTCACCAGAACTTCACTAAAAATCTGAAAACGCACATAAGGTGCAAACAGCACAAAAATTCAACACCAAAACACAAAATATTTAGATTAGAATCACAACAGAAATATCACCTAGGAACAAACAGTAATTTAAAATTACTGGGGGGCTTAAACAGATTTTAAGGTCACCCTACCTCACCCTCTTCTTCTGCAGTGGTTCACAACATTTAGTTAGTTGCTTGGTCCTAGTGGTGAATCTCTAACTAGTTAATGAATCACCAAGGACAAACAAATAAATTATGATAATGTAATATAGCCCTGACTGTATTATATTACAGATAACCAACATGATACAATTGTAATATAGAAATACATGTAATTATTTCTTGCATTATCATTCTGCTAGACACACTGGTGTAATGCCATTTTGTAAACATGTCGTGGTGAAGTTTATATTGGTTTCATGCTCCGTTAACTAAACAGTTAAAACGGAATTCAGTCGGTCATGGGGAGGGAGGCAACTATAGATAATGCCGCCACTGGTAAATCCATTAAACGAAACTGGTTGAGGAGGGCAATAATAAAATGATCCTACAGCTTCTGTTACATAATATTTTATTGCACCGTATTGAGTCAACAACGCATATAGTGGCTAAATTAAACCATAGCTCAACGAGAAAATAATGATAGTGTTAGACTTCCAGAGAGAAAAAAATGATATGTAACAAGTACATTAATGCAAAATAATCATAAATAACTCAAAATGCTAAATCATGCATGAATACATCTTGTATCTTTAAGTATGCCATGTCTGAAACATTAAGAAAACCTGCCTTAAAGATTATACCAACACCCGGCAAGAGCTCTGTATCAATAGCTTCAGGTTTTGAAAATGGAGAGTTTATGCAAAACAAACAGTTAAAACAGCATCCATACTATTTGATGAAGTTTTTGAATAGGAATGTCGTCAATGACGTCATGTTATAAGGTGATGTCACCTTTCGATCAATTTCATGCCTGTTGTTTGACACAATGACTTGAATCATTTGCGACAATGGAATTATGAAATAAATTGAAAGCTGCATGTGTAATTACCAGGGATAAAATAAAATTCCATGATTTTTCCATGATAATTCCATGATCGGAGTTAAATTTCCAGGACTCTTTTTTTCTGTTTATTTATTTATTTTTTTTTTCTGTCATATAACACTTTTTAAAAGGCAAGAGCAAATAATTATATTGCAAAAGTAACTTACTTAAGGTATTATCTTTTTTCTGATGAAGGCAAATGAGTTTGAAAGCCCTGTTGAAAAACAGAACTTTTAATTACCAATACTAATCGAGCGAGCGAGAAAAAAAATGAATCTTCAGACATCCAAACTGGTCCTGAGGTTATAAAACTTTTTTCATGCTCAGCTCAGCTGAGCTTTAAATTTCAAATCCTCATAAATACTGAAATATCCCAAATATATTGAAATTGAAGGTTTAGAACTCCAAAGCCTGCAATTTATCCTGCTTATAAATGTTAAAATGCCAACAATTGTTGGCATTTTAACATTTATGAGCAGGATAAATTTCAAGCTCAGCTGAGTTGAGCATGAAAAAAGTTTTATAACCTCGGGGCCTGGCCTTTCATAACAACATTCCATGAGTTTTCCATGATATTTCATCATTTTTCAAATTATGACTTTTCCATGAATGGATTTTTTAGCCATTTTCCATGTTTTCCAGAGCCTGTGGGAACCCTGAATTATACAAGCAAAATGTGTGTTCTCATCTTTTACTGAATATCAATAAGGAAACATTACGCTATACATCCAGGCCCTGAGGCTATAAAACTTTTTTCATGCTCAGCTCAGCTGAGACTAAAATTTATCCTGCTCATAAATGTTAAAATGCCAACAATTGTTGGCATTTTAACATTTATGAGCAGGATAAATTACTAGTTTTTGAGTTTTTAACCTGAATTTTCCACTAATTTTGACTATTTCAACATTTACGAGCAGTTGAAATTTCATGCTCAGCTGAGCTGAGCTTGAAAAAAGTTTTATAACCTCGGGGCCAGGTATATCTTATGATCTTAGCTTATAATGAAAATCATGAAATAAGTAAGCTGTACCAAATGGGGTGGGATATTGCCTGTATTTTTTTTATTCTGGTAACCACATTCTATTTTTGCCTCATATTTTTTTAAGATGACACGTCACAAAAAAAGCTTTTAGCAATATTGACAATGCCTATATACCCTCAATAACATCTAGGATAGTCCAGCACATACTTTTTTAATACGTCATTCCCAAAATGCACAGAAGCAAACGGCAAAAAACGGATTTTTGGGCATACAAAAAGGGTTTTTTCAACCGGTCTAAATCAAAATTAAGCCTGGTGATCCCCATTTTTATTTGCTTAGTGCAAAGAAAACATGTTCAAATATCTTCATAATAAAAATATGAAAAATTTACCAGGCTGTTAAAATCCTCAAATGGGATTGGTATCATACTTAAGATTCCAAGCTATCAGAGTCCAATAAGCTTCAGCATCAGGTACCATCTCGACTGAGGGGATATGTGAATCTATTATTCAAACTAAAGTGTGTTTCCTAGCGTCTGACAATGGTTTTTCGCAGATATTTTGCAACCGTTTAAATATAGATTAAATATTTTCTTAGCACAATTGAGCATTTACTTTTTCGCAAAATGTGCAACAAAAATTTTGAAAATTGGCTGACAAATTAAAAGTTCTGGTCAAAAACGTTTTTAAATAGGGATTTTGTTTACAAAAATCTCATGAAATGGAGGTAAATACATTCCCTCAAAAAATTTAAAATTCTTGGTATTTCATTATAAGATTACACAAATGACTACCTGAAACAAAATCTTCATGATCAAGTAAAAAAAAAATAAAATTACCCATTTTCATGATCATGGATTATATCTCTTACCATGGATTATCTCTCTTACCAATACAAAATCCCTATTCAAAATTCATTTAGGCCATTAAAACTTTATCTGCTGGCCGATTTCTCAAAATTTTTGCAGGTCCTATTAGGACAAACTAAGATCAAGATTTTGACATGAAAATAACTTTCCGCAAAAAACCAATATCAGAGACAAGTTTTCAAAGTTTAGTAAGAACAACACTAAGAAGAAATATTAACATACATATAAACAAAATAATATCTCAAACTAGCCTTACTGTGGAAAACCTGCTCCTTACATAACCGCAAAATATTCAGCCTCGTGACTGTTTTCAACCAACAGGCAACATTGTTTTCTTCTGCAGTTTCAATTTTCATAAGCTACATCTTTTTTGTTTGTTTGTTTTTTTTTTTTTTTTTTTTTTTTTTTCTTGTTCTTTTTTCTTGTTCATTCAGATGAACACCCCTTTTGAGATGATTTCTCTCATATGAGACAGGCCAATCAGTAGTTGGAGCAAAGCAGGAGTACCCTAAGAAAAAAACTCTCTTTACCCACAAGCAGCATGCCATTGGCTTGTCTCACATAGACCCACACTGGACACAGTACTGATGAGGCAATCAACTGATTAAGGGCAGTACCAGTAACACAATCACTGACATCAGGAAAACATGTCTGTCCATTATATACCCACTGAAACCCCAATTTTATGTTGGAAAACTGGGGTATGCAGGGGTAGACCTATTTTTTCTTATTTTTGCTCCAAAACATAGACTGAGGGGACTCGTTAGAACTGCCTCTGCAAGGCGGTTCTAAGGTGTACCCACAATCTATGTTTTGAGCAAAAATAAGAAAAATATCAAAAATTTTCAGATTCTATTTTTAAAGCTCAAAAAATTTCTGTTTATTCCATGGGCAAGTTTTCATATTGCCAATTGCGAATTAGTGTCTCCATTTGTCAAAATCAAAGACAACCCCAAGATGTTTCAACATCAGACTTCAAAGACTATGAAAACCCTGTGTAGTAAAAAGTGAACCAAGTTAACCTCGAGACAGTGGCATAGAATTAGCCAATAATAGTTTACTCAAGCTGGTAGATAAACCTAAGTCCCGCCCATATAGTTTAAGTGACAGCTGGTCAGTTCACTAACTCAGTTGAATTGAAGTAAAATCAATTAAATATTTACATGCTTCAAAACATCTAGTCTTCCTATGATTTGATCAAATTGCAAGATTAAATGTTGTTCTTGTCTGTTTAAATGTGCTTTTGTATGTGTCCACAAGACACATATTTCATGTATTTTATTGAAATAAATTCAGCCACTGACAAGTGACAATGAATAATAATAAGAGGTCAGGTAGTCCTTCCTCCAGTGGTGGCAGGTGGGCGGAGCTAAACTTGTCCTTAGTAAATGGCTAGTTGGGTAAATTGTTTGTACTGAAAATGAACTGTTATAGTGGTGCTATTTTGGGAACTCAAATTCTTTGATCTTATGATTAGACATCATGCAGGTGTTATGTCAGAAAACCACAAAAGGGGCTGGAATATCGCAAACCGCCATAATGACCTTAACTGGAGACATCAGTTGGGTTATGAAATGTGGAGGTGCCTGGGTCATAAATTACAATGCTTCCTTAAAGTTAAGGTCCACCATAGTTAAGGTGATATATTTTGATTTGATATTTTATTGTTAAAATCAATACAGCACAACCTCTATAACACTATTGTTGGGGTCCAAGCCAATTTCCGTGTTAGCTATCCAATCCATGTTATAACAAGAGTAAAATGTATAGACTTATAGCAAAAAAAAGTATAAAATTACCAATTGGGGTCCAACAGTGATCAGTGTTATATCCAAAACCACGCTGTAATAAAGCGTGTTATAAAGAGATCCAGGTGTAACTGTTTTATTGAAAATATACAGGTGTATACCCCTAAAGTCTTCCTTACAATTAAGGTAGGATTGTTATTCTGGACCGTGGTCCAAGAGGCAGGTCTTCTCGAGTACTCGAGTCTCATTCGAGCAATGAGTCTGAAGTATTAACATAGTTTAGAAGGAATGTTACTTTTGAGCAATAATGAAAGAAGCTGTAGCTTTGAACTTTCCCCTAAAAATACATATATGGCATAAATACATATCACAGTAACTATAACATGATAATCATTTAAATAAGCCATGTAACCCTAAATTATGTTATCCAAATAAATCATTTAAATCATTGGATGCAGAACTACTTGATACATTTGTATTTCCCATTTGTTGGGGTCGCATTAAATTCTGTCCTCCCATTGGCTGAGTCTGGAACATTCCCATTGCATTCTGGGTAGGGTTACCACCCATACCTGTATTTGAAAACTGACTATTAAATCCAGAATTCATACTGGTAGCAGTATACCCAGAATGCATCATTCCTTGATTTCCCAGCATGCCCGACTGCCCCATCATGCTCTGATTTCCCATCATGCTTTGGTTCCCCATCATGGTGGAATTACCCATCATCCCTTGTCCCATAATGCTCTGTTGACTGGTTCCATAACTTCCCATTGCACTAATATTTCCCATCATGGGCCCAGGACTAGTTTTACTTTGTGCCATTTGGTTTACAGTTACCTTTGGTTTCTGTTTGTCGCCCATAAGATTGTCAAATGCTGAAAGGTCCATTGGCTTACTTGTACCCTGATTAACACTAGAGGTCATTCCCATTGAATTCATAGAACTACCCATAGGGTTTCCCATGGTATTTCCCATGGAACTGGAAGACATTCCCATTGCACTACCACTTGATGCCATGGAATTAGCATTAAATCCTGAACTTCCCATCATACTTCCTGAATATCCCGTTGTCCTAGCACTGGATATCGAACTAGCCTGACTAGCACCAAAACTTGATCCCATACCACCTGAACTTATATTGTAATTAGCCTGTGTTGGCTTTGAGGCCGCAGAGCTCTGTAATCCCATCATATTAGAATTCATTAGACTGGCCGTAAGATCTTTAGGCTGGTTTGTGGCTCCCGAAGTCTTTGGTTTCTGAGCCAGTGAGCTGGTATTACTGGTTGTGCTAGAACCGCTGGTGTGGAGAGGCTTCTGGGATTTGTATATTCTCTGTTGTTCTTGTTCTTTGGCCAGCCTTTGTTTTTCCTCCAGGGTTAGGGTCACCTGCAGGAGAGAAATCAGTAATATTATGAAAACTTGTCCATCTAATATACATTTTAAGAAATGAAAACCATCAAAATTTCATTGGAAAATGTTTGATGTTTTTAATATTCTTGCTCAAAAAATTGATTGTAGGTACTTGTTACAACCGCCTCGCGTCTCAAAACAGGTACCCATAATCTATGTTTTGGATCAAAAATAAGAAAAATTGTATACCCTTCTATACCCCTCCGTTTTTCTAGAATAAACAATGTCAAAATTTCACGGACATGTTATTCTGACGAGTCTGATTTTCGTTCATGCCACTTTACCTCTGACATGGATATGCACTAGCTGATTGGGTATTTTTCAATAATTTCATTTTTTATTATGGTAGACAAGACATGCCAATGTGCTTTGCATGGCACTGGAAAAATATCTAAAAGTGTACAGCTGAATAAACCACCCCTGGTGGGTGAAAATGCTTTTCCACTGACAGCGTTTGTACATATAGGGATGTCAACGAATATTCGAATGTTCGAATATTCGTATTTCATACGAATATTCGAATGCGATTTCTGGATTCGAATATTCACATAATTTTCTAACCTGCATTATTGTCATGTATTAGTTTAAAGGAAGACTCAAATTTAAGGCCAAAGGTCGCAAAATAATATGACCAGTAATCCTGCTTGTCTGTTGAGTAATTCAAGATGGTCAACATTTTGACACACTTGCGAATTGAGATTGCTCAATTAACAGTTTGACACTTTGTTGATTCAAGTGACACTTTGTTGATTCAAGTGACACTTTGTTGATTCAAGTTGACAAGAAAGCATTGCTTGCTTTCAATAAATGTTTTAAGGTGTGAAAGTCCTACAATTTGAGCTGTGTCATGTGAAAACTTAAGATGGCTGGATAGATTGACAACTCAATCCTTTAGGAACAACACAGTCACAACAGACCTTTCACAAAGTACATGTAGGCTACACGATTACAATAGACCCTAAGCATTCTTGGTGGCGGATATCAACGACATGCATGCAGAACTTAATCTTGGCTTGACAATAATGGTGTGTCGTTGCTTTCTCAGACAGAACCCCAGATATTTCTCATTATTAAACTCCAGATTGTCTAGTTTTCTGTGCAAAATTTGTTGATTTTCTTACATGGCGCCATTGGTATAGCCCAGATACGATACCATGCACATACATGTACCTCATATTTTCAATACATGTACCAGCAAGTAAGTCATCGTAATGGGTCTATTGGGGTATATCATTCGAATATTTGAATATATTCGAATATCCTATGCGAATATTCGAATACCAATTTTGGCATTCGTTGACATCCCTACTTACATAGATGATTCACAAAAGACAAATCATGGGATAATTCCAAAAACAGGAACTTGAGGAAGTAACATTAAGCTAATGTTAATTTGGGGTGTTCAAATTTATCTCATGACGCCTGTACTTACTTTGGCAGGTACCACTGGAGTTTCTGGTTTCCCGTTCTGTATTCCTGATAGTGAGGCAGGGGAACCAGACCGACTGGTTTCAGATTTATTACCTCCACCACTGACTGAGAGCTTACCAATACCAAAACCAGTCAAGAATTTGTCCATCTGCAAAAGATGTATGGAACCTTTGTCTACATTTAAACATGCATAGAAAATGAAAGCATTTGGATTTTTTTATTACTCTTAGTTTGTGTTGAGGTTTAATTTCCCAGTGAACAATTTTTCGGTCATGCTGCCATGAAGCCAACTGGATATAAACCAGTACTATGTGTAGTTACATGTATCTTGCTCCAGGACACAACACAGTTTCCGTGTGGGGATCCAACCCAGGTCCTCTCAATTGGGAGTCTGACGCTCTACCAACAGGCCACTGTGCTCCCACCATTTGGATTTTGTTTGATTGAATTGAGGCTTAACATCCCAGTCAACAATTTTTTAGTCATGTTGGGACAGAGCCAACTCTTCCTGGGTTTTACCAGTACTGTAGGGAGCTAATGGGGCTTGCTCAAAAACACAACATGGTGACCCATTTAGATTTTGAATTTTATAAACAATCTATGGTAACAGAAAGCTAGCCAAGGCATCATGAGAAAAATGACTGTATTGTAACAGTTACTGCTCTCCACTGAACTATTTGCCATTCACTTTGACTATGTTGGAAGCATTTCAGACTGATAAATCTTACACAGATCAAAACCAGAGGTCCTGTAAACGTTCCCCTGAGATCTGCTGCATATACCAATAAACAAGTTTGAATATTATGGTATTTAACTCCAGTGCAGGGGCAGATGAAGCCCTTGGGCCATTTTCTTTTTTCAGAATAATCAATATTCTGTCCATTTGCCAATTTTCTGCTGGCCTTTCCCTTCAAATGACATTTTAACAGTTTTTCCCATTCAAATGCATGGGCAACCCATGTTGACAAACTTGACCTTGCCATAAACTGGGTCAAGGTCATCACAGGGTCATGATTTATATATACATTGGAGTACTTTAGCAATGAATGCTTCACACCAAGTTTCATGGAAATCTGTCTATTGGTTTTTTTGAAGGGTTTCTACCATATATGGGCATGGCAGCCACCTGGATTATTTATATACACATTGGTTACCCCTTCCTATTGATGCTTCACACAAAATTTGGCTTTGGTTTGTCAAGTGGTTTCAGAAGAGATGATGTTTGAATATTATGGTAATGTACATGTACATATATACTGCCCCGGGGTGGGGGGTATATGAGCACCTGGGGTCCATTTCTTTTTCAGAATCATTAATATTCAGTCCTACTGCCCATTTCCTGCAAGACTTTCACTTTAAATGACATTTTAAAAGTTTTCCCCATTCAAATGCATGGGCGACCATTGTTGACCTTGCCGTAAAAAAGGTCAAGGTAATCACAGGGTCATGATTTATATTTACATTGTAGTGCTTGAGCCATCAATGCTTCATTATGCCAAGTTTCATTGAAATCGGTCCACTGGTTCTGGAGAAGAAGATTTTTGAAGGGTTTTTACCATATATGGGCATGGCAGCCATCTTGGTCATGTGACATAGATTTCTTATATACAAATTGGTGAGCCTGCCTGTCCTATAAGCTCACCTGTGTGAGTTAATTACCATTACCACCCAAACTCTTTCAATCATGGTTCTTTACAGCTTAGTTTTGGTTATAACATGGATCACTGCTCAGTGCTAGACCCCAAAACCTCATTTTATACTGATTTCTGCCTTATATCTATTCAATTCACTCTCGTCAGAACACAGATTGGCTAGCTAACTTAGAAATTGGCTAGAACCCCAACATAAGCATTAAAATAAGTTTGTAGTGTATTTCCCACAGCCGTTTTATCTCACCATGGTTTGAGGCTGGTCATCTGTGACCCCAGAGATCAGAGTTTTATCATCATTCTCTGTTATCTTGGTAATCTCCAGTTTATTTTGTTCTTGTTTCATCTGATCTAGCTGTTCCAACTTGCCCCTGTGCTCAGACTCAACACGGCTTATCATGTCCTTGATAAGACTCATGTAGGCATTGAACTGAAAGAGAGAATATGTTTCACAGACTTGAAATAACAGAACAGACAAATAGCAGGACAGCATAGCTCGCCTGACTTTTGCTATGCCACTAAATCTATCAAAATCTATGACCCATGACCTTGACCTCAAGGTCACTCAGGTGGGTCATGATGGTACAGCATAAACCTTCAGAACAATAACAACATGCAAAGTATCAACTTGATCCACCATCATGATAGATATAGACTTCATAAGACTTTAACAAAAAACTTTAACATTTGAGCAACACTGACGCCAACACAAACACAACAGCCGATGCAGGGATAACTGCAATAGCTCTTCCTGTACTCTCATACAGGTGAACTAAAAATGAGATATTTCATTTCACGTATCTGCATGTATCACATTCATGTAAGACAACCGTGAGTGTTCTGAAAACACAAAATACAGAGGGTACAAACTTTAACGTTTCCTATTTTCAATTGCTGAGTTTTTGCCCCCACAACAGACTTCTGCTGAGAGACTTCTGTCATGCATCCCAAATTGGAATATTTGTTTGATATTATGCTTTTTTGTGCCATTGAGGAACACTTTACCTGTTGTAGGCTAAGGCCATTGTCTACAGATATGGTGATAAGAAATGGCAGGACTTTCCCCGCTAACATATCCTTGGTGATCCCTAGCTTAGGATGGGTCAGGGCCACTTTATAAATACCTGAAAAATATAGGCTTTGCTTCAAAATTATTTTCTTTTAAAATCAAGTCTATACATAGGCAATTCTAGCACATACATATACATGTAGATGGCAACTTTGTATAAAAAATATGGATGAATAGTTCAAAATATCACTTTTCATCAATTTTTTATACCAAAAAAGCGGATTTGCTTGATTTCATGTTTTATGTACCACTCATAAGCTAAGGTCATATGGAGACAATTTTATACCCCTGTCAACAGCATTACGTCATGTGATGTAGTGACATAGCCAACTCTTCTTGGATATTAACCAGTACTGTGGGGAATTAACATGTCTTGCTCAAGGCCACAACGCACTGTCCCATGTGGGAATCGATCCCAGAAGGTCTTCATTCCAAGCCTGATGATCGACCATCAGGCTTCTGTGATTCGCTCAGGTCTGTTTGTGGCAATCCTGGTCTGAAAAGCTGAAGACGTTTTCTCATGGCATGGCTCATTGAACAAAAAAACAGCTAGTCAACTATTACCTAGTATACTCATAAGTACTGCTGGCTCCCGAGTTGGTATTTGTGGCAGTAGGGGTAAAACTTCGTCCAAAACGTACCACTTGTCCATAGACTCCAGCAGCTTCCCGAGGCACAGCAGGCAATTTACCCTCACCATGAGCACACTCGTAGTCAGGCTCAATTTTTTAATTCTTGGAACAATAGAAGTTTTCAGGGAATGGTAGTCGATAAGATCGGCGAAAGTCGGAATGATACTTAAACACAGTTCTTGAATTTCTGGACAGTTTGTTTCGATAGCTTTATAAATCATGGGGAAAACATGAGCTTTAATGTCGGCTTGTGGCGTCTTTTTCAGCAAAAGCGTCATATTTTGCATGAATAACAGCATGATTTGTATCGGCGATTCTATTTTAAACATAGGAATCAAAGCCGGTAAAATATTCGTTACATACTCCTTATCGCTGGCTTGTTCCGCGATTTGCAAAATATTCGGTAATACAAAAGGTATCATATCATGGTTAACACATTCTTTTAAAAGAGGGGGCAATATTCTCTGTACATTGATTCTTTTCGGGAGTTTCACGATTATTTTGGGTAATCCTTTGAAGAACTTGGATTTCTGTAAGTTTTCTTGTTGGAATAAAGAGTCCATATACTGTAACGTCATGCAACCCACATCCTCGAAAAAGTTTATCTGAAATTTAAAATAAACATACATTTAAAAGTGTGTTTTAATACAGATCTTAACCTCAGAGTTTGATAAAATTTATTTTGAGATTTGAGTGGATAATTTTCTTAAAGCTGGGATATGTATTTTCTTTCAATATGAAAATATCAAACCTGCAAATTTCAATAGCTGTGAAAATAAGACTGGTTATACTGCTCTCCCATTTACCGAATTTCCCTTGCAAATCTCCTTTCAAATAATATGGCATTTGTAAGTGTTCATAAGACATTTTCAAGAATTCGGCAGGGTGGATGACAATAAATCGTAAACATTCTTAAGACATTTGTAAAGATCCGTAAGCATTTTTAATGTTTTCTCAAAAACAATGTTTTCTACAAGCCCCGCCCCGTCCATTTGCATCATATTCGATAATTTCATTGTGAATTTCAAATTTTAGCATTGGCAAGGGATATTCAGTATATGGGAGAACAAGCTGAGCAGCATGTACCTTGCTTAACTGGTCTGGGTCTGGCCTGACAGTCGGTTCTGTGTTCAACATCAGCTTGACAATATCCTGCAAACCCTCGGGTAACTTCCCTAGAAGCTGCCCCCTCCATTTTCTCAACTCTTCAGCATTTTTCCTAAACACACTCGGTTGATTCTGACACTCAAACAGTGGTTTTCCATTGTTGAAAATAGCAAAGATCAGTATACCAAGAGAGTAAATGTCGCATGATCTTTCACATGTGTTTGTTAGGGTGGATTCTGGTCCCATGTAATCAAGATTAGGCTGGGCACAAGGTGGGATGTTTGGTTCCCAGGCATTGAATGGAAAGAATGGCTGAAAATAGAAAATTTCAAATCAGGCCATTAAGGTTAATTATTAGATTCTTATCAAAATTGGTGGACTGTATTATTTATTTTCTTTATTTGGCCGCCCAGTTTGACTGTCTTCCAGGCATGGATTTTGTAAAAGTTGTTTGCATTAAAATACACACAGGTAAGGTATATTATCTTGGCATTTCATTGGAAGAAAAAACAACCGTTTCCCAAATAAACAATGATTTTGGAGGGTTTTGAACAGGGGAGGGTGGAGATGAGAATCTAAAAAATTATTTTCTCTGTTCTCAACTGAGCACTATAGGAAGAAGAAACCAGGAAAGAAAGAAACCAGTCTTACTGGGTAAAAGGAGAGCTTCAAGAATGGTTTGAGCTAAATCCACTTTTTTCCACATCAAGAATAATCTTAAAGACAGGGCTGGGGTATAAAAGGCCTCACAGGTATACCTGTGTCATTCTTTCTCTGAATGTTGAAGGGTTAACATCAATTCTGTGATTCTGATTGGTTTTCAATTGAGGGCTACTGTGACATCACAAAATGATTGACAGGTCTTACCTGTTTGCAACTGACCTTATTATCTCTTATTATGTAACAGGAGGCACACTTCATAATTGGTTACAATAGACAGTCAAAACTTGAAGAATTAACTTCTTGGTTTCCTTCAAATAATTACTTACATTGTTTCAATAAATAAATAAATAAATAAATAAATAAATATGAACTTATATTCTTCAAAGGGAAGGATATTAAAATGAGCATAATTAAACATTTTAATGATTAAATAAATGAATACAAAATAGTGATTCTGTTTACAATGTACAAAACTAGATTTTACTGCAGTAGTGTATAAAGGTTATGAGAAGCAAAATAGAAAAAAATATAGGCACTTATATTCTTGAAATTCATAGGCATTGAAAATCATCATAATTTAACGATGTTAATGATAAATAATTACAAATATGTGCCGCAAATATGTGATTCTGTTTAACATGCACAAAACTGGATTTTACTATACTATTAAATGTATAAAAATATGTGAATAAAAAAATAAAATGTTTTAGATTATTATTGTTTCCTATTCCTGTGTTCTGCAGCTATATTGGTATTATTGGTAAATGAAATGTGGCAGTTTATTACAGTCAATTATGACCTGTGATCCTTATCAGTTTTATGACCCCTATAGGTAGCCAGCTTACCTGGTGTAAGCCACGCCCACTGCTACTGTCTGGCTACCTGTTCTCTTTGATGCTGGGAACCAGACCCCCCGGCATGAAAACCCTGTCTTTAAGAGCATCCTTCACCAAATATCAAAGAACAATGGGTGCATGAACAGTCCTTTCCATCAGCCTTAAAAATTCTTTTCTTATACAGTCGAAGTTCGATAATTGGAAACACAAGGGACCACATAAAATCTTTCGAATGATCGAGAGTTTGAACTTTCGAGAATAAAAAAACAGAGGACCAATGGTCCTGTAAACGCTCACCTGAGATCTGCAGCATATACCAATAAACAATTTGAATATTATGGTATTTAATCCCAGTGCAGGGGCAGATGAAGCCCTTGGGCCATTTTCTTTTTCAGAATAATCAATATTTTGTCCATTTGCCAATTTCCTGCTGGCTTTTTCCTTCAAATGACATTTTAACAATTATTCCCATTCAAATGCATTGGCAACCCATGTTGACCTTGCCATAAACTGGGTCAAGGTCATCACAGGGTCATGATTTATATATACATTGTAGTACTTGAGCCATCGATGCTTCAAGCCAAGTTTCCTTGAAATCTGTCCACTGGTTCCGGAGAAGAAGATTTTTGAGAGATTTTTACCATATATGGGCCTGGCGGCCATCTTGGTCATGTGACCTGGATTATTTATATAAACATTGATTACCCCATCCTTTAGATGCTTCACATAAAATTTGGCTTTGATTGGCCAAGTGGTTTCAGAGGAGCACATGTTTGAATATTATGGAGATATACAAGTATATTGCCCCGGGGTGGGGGCATATGAGCCCCTGTGGTCCATTTTTTGTCAGAATCATTAATAGTCAGTCCTTTAGCCCATTTCCTGCAAGACTTTCACTTTAAATGACATTTTAAAAGTTTTCCCCATTCAAATGCATTGGTGACCTATGTTGACCTTGCCGTAAAATAGGTCAAGGTCATCACAGGGTCATGATTTATATATACACTGTAGTGCTTTAGCCATCGATGTTTCATGCCAAGTTTCATTGAAATTGGTCCAACGGTTCCAGAGAAAAAGATTTTTGAAGGGTTTTTACCATATTTGGGCATGGCGGCCATCTTGGTCATGTGACCTGGATTATTTATATATACATTGGTTATCCCTTCCTATTGATGCATTACATAAAATTTGGCTTTGATTGGTCAAGTGGTTTCAGAGGAGCAGACGTTTGAATATAGTGAAGATATACATGTATATTGCCCCGGGGTGGGGGCACATGAGCCCCTGGGGTCCATTTTTTTTCAGAATCATTAATATTCAGTCCTACTGCCCATTTCCTGCAAGACTTTCACTTTAAATGTCAATTTAAAAGTTTTCCCCATTCAAATGCATTGGCGACCTATGTTGACCTTGCCGTAAAATAGGTCAAGGTCATCACAGGGTCATGATTTATATATACGTTGTAGTGCTTTAGCCATCGATGCTTCATGCCAAGTTTCATTGAAATTGGTCCACCGGTTCCAGAGAAAAAGATTTTTGAAGGGTTTTTACCATATATGGGCATAGCGGCCATCTTGGTCATGTGACCTGGATTATTTATATACACATTGGTTATCCCTTCCTATTGATGCTTTACGTAAAATTTGGCTTTGATTGGTCAAGCGGTTTCAGAGGAGAAGACATTTGAATATAGTGAAGATATACATGTATATTGCCCCAGGGTGGGGGCACATGAGCCCCTGGGGTCCATTTTTTTTCAGAATCATTAATATTCAGTCCTACTGCCCATTTCCTGCAAGACTTTCACTTTAAATGACATTTTAAAAGTTTTCCCCATTCAAATGCATTGGTGACTTATGTTGACCTTGCTGTAAAATAGGTCAAGGTTATTACAGGGTCATAATTTATATACACATTGTAGTGCTTGAGCCATTGATGCTTCATGCCAAGTTTCGTTGAAATCGGTCCACTGGTTCGGGAGAAGAAGATTTTTGAAGGGTTTTTACCATATATGGGCATGGCGGCCATCTTGGTCATGTGACCTGGATTTCTTATATACACATTGGTTCCCCCTTCCTATAGATGCTTCATATAAAATTTGGCTTTGATTGGCCAAGCGGTTTCAGAGGAGAAGATCTTTGAAATTGTGGACGGACGACGGACGGACGACGGACGGACGGACGCCGGATCATGGCCATCCTATAAGCTCACCTTGTGAGCCTAACGGCTCAGGTGAGCTAAAAAATGGATATGTTTGGTCATTTTCATTCAGACAATTATATGGTCATACTTGGCAGCTTCAATACTTCATTTTGGCTTACATATGGGAATCTGTGCCCAAGGAATGAAAAAACCAGAGGACCAATGGTCCTGTAAACGCTCACCTGAGATCAGCTGCATATACCAATAAACATGTTTGAATATTATGGTATTTAACTCCAGTGCAGGGGCAGATGAAGCCCTTGGGCCATTTTCTTTTTTCAGAATCTTCAATATTCTGTCCATTTGCCAATTTCCTGTTGGCTTTTTCCTTCAAATGACATTTTAACAGTTTTCCCAATTCAGATGCACAGGCAACCCATGTTGACCTTGCCATAAACTTGGTCAAGGTCATCACAGGGTCATGATTTATATATACATTGGAGTACTTTAGCCATCGATGCCTCACGCCAAGTTTCCTTGAAATCAGTCTATTGGTTTCAGAGAAGATGATTTTTGATGGGTTTTTACCATATATGGGCATGGCGGCCATCTTGGTCATGTGACCTAGATTATTTATATACACATTGATTCCCCTATTCTATAGATGCTTCACATAAAATTTGGCTTTGTTTGGCCAAGCGGTTTCAGAGGAGAAGACGTTTGAATATTATGGAAATATACATGTATATTGCCCCGGGGTGGGGGCACATGAGCCCCTGGGGTCCAATTTTTTTCAGAATCATTAATATCCAGTCCTACTGCCCATTTCCTGCAAGACTTTCACTTTAAATGACATTTTAAAAGTTTTCCCCATTCAAATGCATTGGTGACCTATGTTGACCTTCCCGTAAAATAGGTCAAGGTCATCAGAGGGTCATGATTTATATACACATTGTAGTACTTGAGACATCAATGCTTCGTGCCAAGTTTCGTTGAAATCGGTCAACCGGTTCTGGAGAAGAAGATTTTTGAAGGGTTTTTACCATATATGGGCATGGCGGCCATCTTGGTCATGTGACCTGGATTATTTATATACACATTGGTTCCCCCTTCCCATAGATGCTTCATGTAAAATTTGGCTTTGATTGGCCAAGCGGTTTCAGAGAAGAAGATGTTTGAATATTATGACAATATACATGTATATTGCCCCGGGGTGGGGGCGGATGAGCCCCTGGTGCCCAATTTTTTTCTGAATCATTAATATTCAGTCCTACTGCTCATTTTCTGCAAGATTTTTCCTTTAAATGACAATTTAACAATTTTTCCCATTCAAATGCAAAGGCGACCTATGTTGACCTTGCCGTAAAATAGGTCAAGGTCACCGCAAGGTCATGATTTATATACACATTGTAGTACTTGAGTCATCGATGCTTCATGCCAAGTTTGGTTGAAATCGGTCCAGTGGTTCCGGAGAAGAAGATTTTTGAAGGGTTTTTACCATATATGGGCATGGCGGCCATCTTGGTCATGTGACCTGGATTATTTATATACACATTGGTTCCCCCTTCCCATAGATGCTTCATGTAAAATTTGGCTTTGATTGGCCAAGCTGTTTCCGAGAAGAAGATCTTTGAAAATGGTGGACGACGGACGGACGACGGACGGACGGACGACGGAGCATGGGTATACTATAAGCTCACCTTGTGAGCCTGACGGCTCAGGTGAGCTAAAAAGTAAGAGGTTTATCATAATGCCATTTATGACCAAAAGATTAAAACAAACGTAGAATAAAAGGTAAAAACAGAAACTTTTAACAATAAATTAATGGATGAGAAATGTTCAAATTAAAGGCAATAATTGCTTTCAATTAATTTTCAATCAAACACCGTAATTGTTGCAATCAAACTCAATAAAAGAAATGGTAACACGACAACTCATGGACAGACAACTGACCAAATAACAACTCGCTGACAAAAACTCATCCACAGAAAAAAAAGACACAGACAAACCAACTCACAGACAACGACAAGTCAACGACAGGTCAACTCAACAACAATCGCCTATTATACTCCTATGCAATTACTGTTTGAAAAGTATGTTATCTCGTGTGTTTGAGTTAAGATTATATTAACTTTTTTTCTCGAAATATATTTATTTCATATTAGAATTTGATTCTGGGTGATTTTTCAAAAAAACGAAGTAAAAGTGTGACATTGACCCATTTTAGGTCAAAATTGAGATGTGCATTTGTCTGTTTAATTTTTGTTCCTGGTTTTTCTATGGATATCAAAATAAAAGAAATCAACATTCAAATCTTTTTGACAACAGCTGTTTTTGTGATTTTCTTGTTTCTGTGCTTTTTGTTGTTTATTTTCAAAACTGGTGATATACCTTATAAGTAGTGCTACATTTGTAACATACACTTTATGTTTCAAATTTGTTCTTAGTTTGATAGACCCTATTTTGGGACTAGACTCTATGCCATTAATTTGATAAAATTCTCAAAAAAAAATTTTTTCACACACAAGTTTATTTGATAAATCTGGCCCTAAAATTGCTTTCTGCACTTATAAATGTTTCCATAACCACTCAAATGATCAATGTATTTAATGATGAACAGTATCTTACAAGTGTACAATGCTTCCTGTGATTGCTATATACATTTATAAGAGTGAAAGTAATATGTATCGTTAGTAATTAGCGTTCAGTTTTTTAGACTAGAAAATATGCGTTGCACTTGTGACATCACTTTTGTTAATTATTAGACACCAATATGCATAACTGTATGCAAATGGTCATTTTGTTGGTTTCTTTCTGACCTGCTAGACTAAAATATAAAGCAAAATAACAAGTCATACATAATATGCTTATATGGTCAGTCAAGAAATACAAAACGTTGTACTTGTGACAAAAATGGTTAACTGATAAGATCAGTTACTTTTCAAAATATAAGAAAGGGTTTTAAATGAAGAACCTCTGATAATCAATCCAGATACATCAGACTTGATCAGTAAGAGCATTGAATAGATGTAGTGCTTACAATGATTGAACACTGGCTTTCACAAGTTTAAGCTAAGCTTTTTTTACTGTAGTTTATTTTTAGGGGTATGGTTATTATTTATAAATGCTGAAGAGGCAACAAAGGCGAAATACATGCATGGCTTATTGGCAACTCTCAAGTACTTAATTGTTTGTAACTTTTTAGAGATTTTGTTTTGTAAGGTAATCAGATAATTGTTTTCTGACCATTTGAAAATGACTTGATATTCAAAATGTCACGCTAAAACGTTGCACTTGTGACATTTTTAGGTATATGAACCTCAACGTGACAAAATGTACCTTCGGACATTTTGCCATTTCTAGTAGAGAGCGGCAAAAAGCAGAAAAATCATGTAATAAATGTTTTTGAGTTAACCCTGTATTTGAAATCTTTGAATATTGGGCTACCAAATTAATGAGTTTTAAAACATATTTATGTTTGATATTTGGAGTTATCTGCCCTTATTTTAGCCAATAATAGACTTGATTGTCCTATACCTAACGTTTAATGGTAACCATAGCAACAGCATCGTCATACAAATAGACAAAATAATTTCGGCAAATTGCATGCAAGGATGATATGTTTCTATCTTAACAAAAGGTTCTGACCAGTGATCAAACAGTTTATAGTAAATGAATTTAATTCGTAGGCTATCTTAACATGCAGAAATGCATTACGCAACTTAAACGTCATTTGTTCAGGACAATGACGTCTGTAGGGTTCATGTTGAAAATTGGTCATAACTCACACAATAACTTGAATAATTAGTTCAAATAAAGACTAACAGACTCTAGAAACATTGTACATTCAAAGTAACATTGTTTTTCTTTTGCTCAAAAATTGCCCGAAGGTACATTTTCTCACGTTGTGGCCCATATATTGTTGTATAAAGTTGGTATAGATCTATCTCTTTTTATGAAATTTTGCATGGAGTTTGACACCTTCATAACACACATTTAAAGCATAAATGATACCTTATATGTATAAAGCTTATCAGTTCAGCTTTAATACTGAAAAAAAGTCTGCAATCATGTTACAGACTTCAACGCTCGAAATAAATGTTTAACGGCAAAACATTTTCTAAATTTTATCGTAGACACTATGAATTGATTTCCAAATATAGTGTTGGGTTAAAGATGCTTTTAAGTGAGGGCCTTTCGGAACCTGAATTTTATGGTGACTTGGTTTACAAATTTAAGAAACTTAAAGGAATCAATGATTTTTCTTTTCAGTTCAGAAAAATCATAACACGTTACAGACGTATAGGTTATAACTTGAATGTTATGTGACAGTCTGCATGCTTAGTTTTTAACCCAATCATGGTTGATAACTATGCTGCCTTCTTTAATTGCACGCCGGTGGGTCGGGCGTCAGACTCTATGATGGTCCCGACATAAAGCTATTCATTTTAGATGGTTGGGGCCGGAGCTTCTTGTCTGTTGCTTGGCCCACCAGGGTCCAACTGGTGTTTTTCTTTTGCTCCGGAGTTAGTAGGTTATTCGGCGCCCAGGGATCTCCATCGTCAGGCAGCTTACTCAGTCTGTGAGTCCTGGTTTTTGATTCATCAGGATGTTTATCATAATTTATTTGTTTGTTCTTGATGATTCATTGACTAGTTAGAGATTCACCACGAGGACTGTTATGAACCACTGCAGAAGCTGAGGGTGAGGTTATGGCCATGTAAAACCGGTTTAAGCCCGCCAGTAACTTTGTGTTATTGATCGTTCCAAGTCGATACTTCTGTGGTGGTTCTTTTTGTTTTATGTCTTGGTGTATAATTTTTTTTTTGTGCTGTTGGCGCCTTATGTATGTTTTCATGTTTTTAGTTAAATTAAGGTAACTGAGTGGCCACCTATTGGGAAAATAGCTGCTCATTCGGCTTACAATATGTTTCATGGTCTAAGTACCTGATTGTTAGTTTGGTTTTTTCCCATCTCGGTTTTTGGAGTGGGAATCTTTTTCTGATTGCGCCTTTTCCTGATCTTTGCCTACTTGTACCTTTTCATTTTTTTGAAAACCACCCTTCTGCAGCCTTTGTAAATTGCTTACATGTACTGGTCACAACATAAATGTGTACTTTTGCCGCACGCTTATGTGACGTCTGACTTTAAACACTCATGCTGCCGTAAATGAGTCAGTGATAACATGTTTTTGTATCAATATTACCTAAATGTGGACAAATAAAAAGCTTAAAATCATTAAATGTTCCGTTTCTTATGGCATTCTCTGCCGATCAGTGTCGGTGACTGTCGGCGAATTTTCTCATTCTTTGTGGGTGACTTGTCCTGTCTGTCAGTAGTCATGTCAGTGACTTGGTTGTCGGTGAATATTTGCTGTCGGTGAGTTGTCATGTCGGCCAGTTGTCTGTCGGTGAGTTGTCATAGATTCAAAGAAATCATGTACTCAATACATTGATCATCACCTAATTTGTGTGACCATTAATCCGATGTCTTACCTGAAGCGGATAAACCTGTGAAATCACTCAACTGTGTAATAATTTATCTGGTTTTACAAAGAAATCATGCTCATCGTGGGTGATATTGATTGGCAGTTGGCGGCTTCGAATATCAAGGGGTATTTCAATTGGAATTTTTTTGTGATCGGGGCCGACAAATATGTTCGAAAAATTGAATTACATGTATTTGAAAAATCAAAATTCGAAAAATCGTTATATTTTGACAACCAGAGGACCAATGGTCCTGTAAACGCTCACCTGAGTCTGCTGCATATACCAATAAACATGTTTGAATATTATGGTATTTAACCCCAGTGCAGGGACAGATGAAGCCCTTGGACCGTTTTCTTTTTTCAGAATAATCAACATTCTGTCCATGGATGCTTCCACCAGGTTTCATTAAAATCAATCTATTGGTTTCAGAGAAGAAGATATTTGAAGGGTTTTTACCATATATGGGCATGGTGGCCATCTTGGTCATGTGACTTAGATTATTAATATACACATTGGTTCCCCCATCCTATAGATGCTTCACATAAAATTTGTCTTCAATTGGCCAAGTGGTTTTAGAGGAGAAGATGTTTGAATATTATGGTAATATACATGTATATTGCCCCGGGGTGTGGACATATGAGCCCTTGGGTCCATTTTTTTTTTTCAGAATCATTAATATTTAGTCCTACTACCCATTTCCTGCAAGATTTTCACCTCAAATGACTTTTTAGAAGTTTTCCCCATTCCAATGCATTGGCGACCTATGTTGACCTTGTCGTAAAATAGGTCAAGGTCACCACAGGGTCATGATTTATATATACATTGTAGTACTTCAGCCATTGGTGCTTCATACAAAGTTTCTTTGAAATCGGTCCTCAAAATTCGGAGAAGAAGATTTTTGAAGGGTTTTTACCATATATGGGCATGGCAGCCATCTTGGTTATGTGAACTATATAATTTATATATACATTAATTCCCCATTCCATAGATGCTTCACATACAATTTGGCTTTGATTCGCCAAGCGGTTTCAGAGGAGAAGATGTTTGAATATTATGGTAATATACATGTATATTGCCCCGGGGTGGGGGCAGATGAGCCGCTGGGGTCCAATTTTTTTCAGAATCATTAATATTCAGTCCTACTGCCCATTTCCTGCAAGACTTTCGCTTTAAATGACATTTTAAAAGTTTTCCCTATTCAAATGCACTGGCGACCTATGTTGACCTTGCCGTAAAAAAGGTCAAGGTCAACACAGGGTCATGATTTATATGCACATTGTAGTACTTCAGCCATCAATGCTTCATGCCAAGTTTCTTTGAAATCGATCCACCTGTTCTGGAGAAGAAGATTTTTGAAGGGTTTTTACCGTATATGGGCATCGCGGCCATCTTGGTCATGTGACCTGGATTATTTATATACACATGGATTACCCCTTCCTATTGATGCTTAACATAAAATTTGGCTTTGATTGGCCAAGCGGTTTCAGAGGAGATGATGTTTGAATATTATGGTAATATACATGTGGATTGCCCCGGGGTGGGGGCATATGAGCCCCTGGGGTCCATTTTTTTTTCAGAATCATTAATATTCAGTCCTACTGCCCATTTCCTGCAAGACTTTCACTTTAAATGACTTTAAATGACATTTTAAAAGTTTTCCCCATTCAAATGCATTGGCGACCTATGTTGACCTTGCCGTAAAATAAGTCAAGGTCATCACAGGGTCATGATTTATATATACATTGTAGTGCTTGAGCCATCAATGCTTCATGCCAAGTTTCGTTGAAATCAGTCCACCGGTTCTGGAGAAGAAGATTTTTGAAGGGTTTTTACCATATATGGGCATGGCGGCCATCTTGGTCATGTGACCTGGATTTCTTATATACACATTGGTTCCCCCTTCCTATAGATGCTTCATATAAAATTTGGCTTTGGTTGGCCAGGCGGTTTCAGAGTAGAAGATCTTTGAAATTGTGGACGGACGGACGACGGACGGACGGACGCCGGATCATGGCCATCCTATAACCTCACCTTGTGAGCCTAATGGCTCAGGTGAGCTAATAAACAATAGCAGAATTTTTCTGGGCCATGAAATGTCTTAGAATAATCCGGTAGTTTCGAAAAATCAGCGTTCGAATTATCCAAATTGGACTGTAATATGGCAACCTAGCACTGCTCCACAAAGTCATATTTTCAATGACTGAATACTGTTTTTCAAACATTTTTGAATAACACACTTTCTTCTTTTTTTAAATGTTATAATTTTTGACACCTATTATTCTTTACATGCTTACAGTTTGGCACACCACAAAAATATTCGTAATTGGTGTATGGCAAGTACATTTCATAATAGGGTTTATGCACCAAATGAAAGTAGAGATTCTTGACACATTTGTCTTTGGTAAAGATAATGCGAAGCACACCCTCATTTTTCTGTAAACATTTCAAATGATTCAAATCAGGTTCCCCATGGGTAACCCACCACTCCTGCTCTATAGAAAACATTGATCAGTGCATTACATCAGGAAAACATGTCCGTGACATGTATACCCCCTTGGACCCCACTTTTATACAGTAAAACTGAGGTATGCAGGGGTATACCTATTTTTCTTATTTTTGCTCCAAAACATAGATTGTGGGTACTTGTTAGAACCGCCTCGGCGAGGCGGTTCTAACAAGTACCCACAATTTATGTTTTGAGCAAAAATAAGAAAAATATAAAAAAATTCTACTGAAAATTTTCATTTTTTACAACTTTAAAAGTCACTGTATTTTGCATGGGCAAGTTTTCGTAATGATAAGGTTTATACTCACAGATTGTTCCGCTGGGTTCTGGTTTGGTATACAGAAATCAAACCCGGCCAACTTCCAAGAGCCGTTCTTGTTGACTATAATAGACTCTGGACAGATGTTATAGTGGACTAGTTTCACATCGTTGTGCAGGAACTGTAGGGCTTCCGTCAGCTAATTGGAGATTGAAAATTGACAGGTTTAGATCAAACAACTTGGATAGATTGCATGCATATTGTTATATTTATATTATTTGAAGTAAAGCAGTATAAATCTGATTTCTCTTTTGAACAAAAATCTTATTTTTGGTTTACCTTGTTGTTGTTTTAGGTTCCAGTCGAAAACAAAATACATGTACATGTAGTTGTATCTGGAAAGAGCCATCACGTCCTGGCCAGTGGGGCGCAAAACTTGAACCACTAGCTCCAGTGTGCAATGCTTTACAAGTAATAGTAGTATCTATTGAGCGCTGTGCTTCAATTTGTAATGACCATGTAATGTTTGTTTCTCCATGAAATGCTAAAAGATGGTTAGTAGAAAAAATGTGTACCCATAAAATCCTGCTATTATAGCTGCATTCAATATAACAATTTTGTTTATGTTTTTAACGGTATTTTTAATCATCACCAGCAACTGTACATAAGTTTTTACAATCAGTTTGAATGCCACATCATATTTTACTACACAAGTTGAAGGCTCACCTGAAGTAGCCCATATTTTATTTCCACCTCATACATCTTATATTCCTCCAGTTCTTTTGAGACAACCCCCAAACCCTCATGGTTACCGAGTATGTTGGCTAAGCTGGCAAATACTGGCTCTGTAGCAAAAGCTAAACACTCCCTATAAGAAAATATTGTATACTTTTTATATTCCTTGAGTTCTTTGGAGAGGACCCCCATACGCTCAAGTTTTCCAAATATGGGCCACAACATGAGAAAATGTACCTTCGGACATTTTTTTGAATATTAGAAAAAACAATATACTTTGAATGTGTAATGGTTTTAGAGTTTGATAGTCTTTATTTGACCAGATTATTCAACATAGTTTGTGAGTTACGATAAATTTTCTGTGTGTACTCTACAGACGTCAGTGTCCTGCAAAATGACGTCAAAATTGCGTAATGCATTTCTGCATGCTAGTAGTGCCTACAAAACTGGGTGTGTTTTCTTAGAATTGTTGAAGCATTTGACAGAACACATTGTTTAGATAGATACATCTCATCTTTACAATTAATTTGTCGAAATTATTTTGTCTATTTCTGTGACTATGTGGTTGCTATGGTAACAGTTTGACAATACATATAGGAAAATAAGGCATATTATGGGCTAAAACAAGGGCAGATAACTCCAAATATTGGAAATTAATTTGTATTAAAACTTATTTATTTGGAAGCCCAGTGTTCAAATATTACAAATACAGTATTATTTCTGAAACATATATTTTATAATATTTTCGCTTTTGAGCAGTTTCCTACTAGTAACGTCAAAATGTCCGAAGGTATATTTTGTCGCGTTGTGGTTCATATGTTGAATGGGCTGGCAAATACTGGTTTTGTAGCAAAAGCTAAGCATTCACTGAAAGAAAATTATTGTTATTTCAGTTCTATGTCCCTTTTCAAGATATGAGACAGGCTAATCGATAGGTGGAGCTTACCACTACGCCAACAATTTGCCCTCTCCATTTATAACTTGATGCTCTCTCTATTTGCTGCTGTCTAGCCAGACATTTCTTCAAATAGAAAATGGTGTGCATACATTTTTACTATTTGAGCCACCTTATGGGGAAGATCAACAATGTGGTTTCTGAACAGATTTGACACAAACCGAGCTGTACAAGCACAGAAGATGGCTAGAAGCTTGAAATTTTGGATTTAGAAAGCAGAGGAATTTTACTATCCCTGTAGGGAAAGCCAGAGGACCATTGGTCCTGAGAACGCTCACCTGAAGCCTGATCTTGGAGTATTTAGTCATAATGAAATGACCTTGACCTTGAATACTCACACACCTTTATTGACTTCATAAGTTGTCTGCATCTGCAAAGTTTCAGGTCTCAGGCTGCAATAGTTTCCAAACCCAGTGATTTCTGAGAAAACCATAATTTAAATTTTGATATTTAAATGACCTTGGGCCAAGGTCAAGACATGACCTTGGCCTTCATTAATTACTTACCTTCATTGACTCCATTAGTTGTTTGCATCTAGCAACTTTCAGGTCTCAGGCTGCAACAGTTTCTTTTTGCCTTTTCCCATGTGAAAGCCTATGTTTCCAAAATTGACCTTGCCGTAAAATAGGTCAAGGTCATCATAGGGTCATCATTTCAACAAACTATGATGGGCTGGAGTCCCAAATGCTACATACCAAGTTTCATGAAAATTGGCCTGCCGGTTCTGGAGAAAAAGATTTTTGAAAGGTTTTTACCATATATGGGCGTGGCGAACATCTTGGTCATGTGACCTGGATTTCGCAATCAAACTGTCGTCTCCACTACCCATGGATGCTCTACATAAAATTTCACTTTGATTTGCCAAGCAGTTTCAGAGAAGAAGATATTTGAAAAGTGTGTATGGACAACAGACTGGCCAAGGTCAAGAGATGACCTTGACCTATATTAATCACATACCTTCATCTACTCCATTAGTTGTTTGCATCTACCACTTTTCAGGCCTCAGGCTGCAATAGTTTTCAAAAAAATCCATAGTTTTCACTTCTTCCTATGTAAAAGCCTATGTTTCCAAATTTGACCTTGCCGTAAAATAGGTCAAGGTCATCCAAGGGTCATCATTTGATCAAACTATGATGGGCTGAGGTCCCCAATGCTACATACAAAGTTTCGTGGAAATCGGCCCACTGGTTCTGGAGAAGAAGATTTTTGAGTGGTTTTAACCATATATGGGCGTGGCGGCCATCTTGGTCATGTGACCTGGATTTCACGATCAACCTTTTGTCTCCCCTACCCATGGATGCTCCACATTAAATTTCACTTTGATTGGCCGCGCAGTTTCAGAGAAGAAGATCTTTGAAAACTGTGTATGGACAACAGACTGGCCAAGGTCAAGAGATGACCTTGACCTATATTAATCACATACCTTCATCAACTCCATTAGTTGTTTGCATCTACCACTTTTCAGGCCTCAGGCTGCAATAGTTTTCAAAAAATCCATAGTTTTCACTTTTTCCTACGTAAAGGCCTATGTTTCCAAATTTGACCTTGCCATAAAATAGGTCAAGGTCATCCAAGGGTCATCATTTTATCAAACTATGATGGGCTGAGGTCCTTGATGCTACATACCAAGTTTCGTTGAAATCGGCCCACCGGTTCTGGAGAAGAAGATTTTTGAATGGTTTTTACCATATATGGGCGTGGCCGCCATCTTGGTCATGTGACCTGGATTTCGCGATCAAACTTTCGTCTCCCCTACCCATGGATGCTCCACATAAAATTTCAAGTTGATTGGCCAAGCAGTTTCAGAGAAGAAGATCTTTGAAAAGTGTGTATGGACAACAGACTGTCCAAGGTCAAGAGATGACCTTGACCTACATTAATCATATACCTTCATCTACTCCATTAGTTGTTTGCATCTACCACTTTTCAGGCCTCAGGCTGCAATAGTTTTCAAAAAATCCATAGTTTTCACTTTTTCCCATGTAAAAGCCTATGTTTCCAAATTTGACCTTGCCGTAAAATAGGTCAAGGTCATCCAAGGGTCATCATTTTATCAAACTATGATGGGCTGAGTCCCCGATGCTACATACCAAGTTTCGTGGAAATCGGCCCACCGGTTCTGGAGAAGAAGATTTTTGAAGGGTTTTTACCATATATGGGCGTGGCGGCCATCTTGGTCATGTGACCTGGATTTCGAGATCAAACTTGAAATGCCACTACCCAAGGAGGCTCCACATAAAATTTCAACTAGATCGGCCAAGCGGTTTCAGAGAAGAAGATCTTTGAAATTGTGGACGACGGACGGACGACGGACGGACGACGGACGGACAGACGCCGGATCATGGCCATCCTATAAGCTCACCTTGTGAGCCTTCGGATCAGGTGAGCTAACAAAGGCACTGATCAGCTTCACGCTAACCGCAAAACTGATCTGCGTCTTTGTTTCTGCATATGCAGATCGTTGGTTTTCTAATAATGCAGCTCATGTTTTAGCTGTGTCTAAGTTCTTAGCTTTTTTGCATTGATCATACACATAATTGCTAACAGATGAAAAATTCTGAAATATGATTATCCATGCCCATATCATGTTCCATAATGGTGATCTGCCTATTATGTTGCCCCCTCTCTCCCCCACCCCCACAAACCCCTTTTCATATAGACTACTCTATATGTTTCCAGTAATTCAATTCTTTACCTTGACTCCTCTAATGGCTGCATCACTTGAAGAATTTTTGGGTGCCTAAGCCTGGTTAGTTGGGATGCCCCCTTTCTCAATGCTTCAAGGATTAATTCCTTATCTCTCTTGGACATCTTCTCTAGAACTCTTTTCTCGAACAGGAAAATTGCTGCATCCTGTGGTGATAAAAGTTGAAGTACAAAAAGAGCATTTGAATCAAAACAAGTAGCCCAAGGGCAACGATCGCTCACCTGAGAGTCAACAAGTACAGTCACTGGACAAAGTGTTTTTCTTTTTTGCTGTTGTTGTTTTTTTGTTTTGTTTTTTTTTGAAAATCTGATCAAAATTGAAGATGCTGGAGTGGCCACAACTTTTTCAAACATTCAAGGGCAGCTAACTCCGCAGTCCAGGCCTTCGGCTCAGGTGAGCTAAAAAGAAGAACAATTCGGGTTTCCAACCACATCTGACACAAACCAGGCTGTACAGTCAGAGGAGAAGGCTATAGAAGCTGGAAATTTTGGATTTAAGAGGTAGAGGGATTGTCCTATATATGCAGATACTGCACAGCTGATCTGTGCCTTTGTTTTTGCCTATGCATAGTCTCATATTCTTGGTTTTCTTATGTGTAGGCTCAAATAGTACAAAAGAAGTTAATGAAAGGGAATTTGCGAATGGGTATGGGGTGATTTAGAAATAAGAGAGATTTCAATTATGAATCCATATTTTTCAATAGAATAAGAAACTTAATACATGTAGGTTGGAACAGACAATGCTAATGAAAATGATCACTATCTGGAAAGCCTGATATTTTTTTATGCGAAAGCCATTCCCTTTTACATAAAACGTCAATGAAATGTCTATGTATACCTGCTTTGTTGTTTTCTTCATGCCAGCAAAGATTTTCCACATCATCCCTGGCCCACCACTGGCTATCTGGCCATACACCTCAAAGTCTTTGGACAGAGGATTGCCAGGGAGGGCACTAGATACAGCACTCTTGATTTTATTAAACATTTCCATCCTGGTGGTCTGAAAGAAATATCTTTATCATGAGAAAACATGTTGTTGTTCTTCTTTTTTCAACAATGCAAACCAGGCTGTTTGGTGTTAACCATTTTTTTTATCTATATTTTTTTTTGTATTGTACTGAGGCTTTAATAACATCCCAGTAAAAAATATTTCAGTCATGTCGGGACGGAGCCAACGCTTCCTGGGTTTAACCAGTACTGTAGGGAGTTAATGTGTCTTGCTGAAGGACACGACACGGTGCCGCTTGTGGGGATCGAACCCAGGACCTTTTCATTCAGTTTGACGCTCTACCACTACGCCACCATGCTCGGATGATGCTCCCTATATATTTTTTTTATTATTATTATCATTACTACTGTTTTTTGTACAAACACATACATGTGTACTCCTGCACTTAATCACGCAAAACTGTGCATTTTAGAAGCCATAAGAAAATCTCCCTGAAGTAGACCCCAATCTCCCTGAAATGAAATCCAAATTTCCCACTTGCACACCTGGATCCAATCATATGTATGCAAACAACATATAACAGAAAGCAATTGATCATTCAAATGGGATTCACAGATGAGGTGACCAAGGTGACTGCAAGAGATTTTTTTTTCTTGATTTTTCACTTTGTGCAGTCCAGCTAAAGAGGCTTTTTTTTCATTGAAAACGTCCTGCAAATGTTTATTCTATTTGTGACATGAGCATTGGATACTACCCTTGATATAATCACATAAACCTCGTCTTCTCTGGCTATTAAATTTTATTTGCTTTTCTTTCACGGGATCGGACAGGATCAGACATAATTACTGGATCGGACCTAAATTTCCCTTTTATTCATGACTTCTATATGAATATTTCATGGTATATCATCATACAAAACATGCCTAGTGCTTATTGTGGGGGTAAAAATGAATATACAGATATCAAGACTGAAAATCCATGTCTCCAAATCTCCTAATACTGGAGAAGAAACTACCAACCATTGATCCGTTTAGTTTCTCTTTAGTATAGAAAAAGATTGAACGCTGTGTAATTGATTGATGCTTATAAATCGTTTTGATCGACGGTGATCATGTTGATGGTAGCAAGTTTAAAATGGTCAAATGGATATTTCAGGTAGTTTTCAATTTGCTTTGCATAGAGTGGCATGGTTTTGTACATATAGTGTATTTGGTATTTTGGAATCTTCAAACTGGGACCTAGCAGCCAGCCGCCAAATTAATAACTCTAAATTAGGAAAGAACAACTATGATCACATTATGAAAACATCTCCGTTTGTACAAAGTGTCTTACAATTAACCTGATTTTGATTGTATTTTTGCATTAATTTCACTGTTTATGTTCACTTTTCTTACAAATGAGCGCAAGGGACATTCGGTCAAGCCCCATCCCTGGTGTGCTATTGTCAGCTTGGCGATTCATCAGTAAACTATTGTTGTTGTTGTCTATAAATTCTGCCACAACCGACACACCTCAAATGGGAGTCTTCTTTGGTATAGGTTCATACAGTTTCCTGACGGTTGGTATATTTACATTGTTTGCTGAAAAGTCTTGATAGATATTAACATTAGTGATGTTGTGTGCCATGGCCCATCTGTTCTCTGATGCCTTTTCATTTTTCGTGATGGGATAATGGCCAATTTCTGATATCTTTCAAGATGGAGGGAATGGCATAAACCCTTAGCCTGCCTATGCAACCGCCAAGTCTATCTGTATAGGACTGAGAGCACCTATTCTACTGGGATCAAGGATTATCTGCACAATGTCATCGCTGACATGGGTTGCAGTGAGCAGTTGGCAAGACTTATTCATCCTTTGTATCCAAACAGTGTTGTGTCATGTAGTAGTTCTGAACAGCACTGCTGGAGATCCTCTATAGATAACCATGGCCCATGGGTTGCCTAGTGTGTTCTAAAGCACTACACTCAGCCGGAAATGCTCCACTGTTTCTGGAGCTTGTCCACACAGCATACATGTTGGGTCCACAGCATTCTGGATAAATGCTGCTCTCCCAGACCGGTCCCGATAGCGTAATAGTTAGAGCGTTCGCTTCGGAAGCGGGAGGCGGGGGTTCTAATCCGGGCCGCGTCATACCAAAGACGTTAAAAATGGTACCAGTGGCTACCTTGCTTAGCGCTCAGCATTAATAAGGAAAGCATTGGCTTCTCTTCTCTCAAAAAGATAACTTCAATGATGGGAGCTCCATGTAATACTCTGTTCATGAGGTGTTTGGAGTACTTGGCAGACTCTGAAGTATTCTGATTCTTCCTTTTTAAAAGTTAGTACTTGTCACAATGTTTTTCCAAATGAAGCCTTTTCTTAAACCGAAACCGTTCCTCGTAACAAGTTTTTGTTATCTAAATCTTGGATGAATGATAAATTTGTATGAAAATACTCAAGGGATGGTGTAAAAGCACCAAATAAGTAAAAAATTACATTATTTGTTTTATGCTTCCGCTCCTACGTTGACTTAGCGGCCATGACAGTAGCGATTCCGAGTCGTTTCTCCTCTGAGTCTTTTCGCCCTTCACTCTATTCGACCGCAAGTGACCAGGAGTTATGGCCGGACAGACACAATAAATGTGGGTCACCATTGAGTAGGATTGAAGGTCAAATTTTGGTTGACATTATTAATGATCATGGATTTGATCAATTAGTCCACTTCCCTACCAGAGAAAGAAATACTTTGGACTTGATTATCACTTCTCTTCCCAATCAGTTTGTAGACATTCACGGGTCGACATTCACTCCCCAGATTGTCTCAGTGATCATGATATTGTTTCTGGAACGCTGAAGATTGTTATTCCCCCCATTAAGAAACCTCGGAGGAAGGTGTATCGGTACCAGAAAGGTGATTATGAATCTATGAGGGCAGAAACATTAAAATTTGCAAAGGAAAAGTATTTCAATGGCTACTCGGATACCCGTTCGGTTCAGGAAAATTTCAATCTTATTACATCTTTCATTCAGGACTCGGCAGATAAGCATATCCCATCAAAAACAAGTCCCTCTGTCTCTTCTGTCCCATGGATAACTCCTGAGATAAGGAGGAAGATTCGCAGGAAAAATATAACTCATGCAAAAGCTAAGAAAACTGGAAGTGCAAAAATTAGATCTAAATTTGAAAACTTAAGAAGGGAAATCAAAGCTGATATAAGGAAGCAGCATGACCTTTATGTCAATAACTTGGTAGGGGACGTTAAGGCTAATCCCAGGGATTTTTATAGGTATATCAATAGTCAGAGGAAAGATACCCAAGGCATTCCCCCTTTGAAAAAGAAAAATGGAAGTGGTATTGCTCAATCAGATTTTGAAAAAGCAGAAGAATTTAATGGACAGTTCACAGATGTATTCACCAAAACGGTACACACCCAAGTCCCACTTCTGGATAGGTCGGCCCCATTCATGGATGAAATTGTTGTTACAAAGGATGGAGTAACAAAACTCCTTAAAGGTCTGAACCTATCTAAAGCCTTAGGACCTGATGAACTCCATCCTAGAGTCCTAAAAGAATTGGCACATCTCTTCCAGCAGTCAATCAATACGGGTGAAATGCCCAAGGAATGGTCACTTGCTAATATTTGTCCACTTTTCAAGAAAGGTGACAGGTCCCTTGCTTGTAATTACCGCCCAGTTTCTTTGACTTGTATTCCTTGCAAACTTCTAGAACATATTGTCTGCTCAAATATCATGAGTCATCTTGACCAGTATAATCTTTTGTCGGACAAACAGCATGCATTCAGGAAATGGCATAGTTGTAAAACTCTGTTGATTACAGTAATAAATGATTGGGCAAAAATATTGGACAAAAATGGTCAGGTTGGCACTTTTATTTTGGACTTTGAAAAAGCTTTTGACACCCCTCCACATGAACTTCTTAAAAGCAAATTGTTTAGTTATGGTATAGGTGGAAAGACATTGGAATGGATAAATGTTTTTTTTTTGTGCTTCAGGCACCAAAGGGTAGTAGTTAATGGTGTTAAATCTGACTGGGCCCCTGTTGTGTCTGGTGTCCCTCAGGGCACCGTTCTCGGTCCATTGTTGTTCTCCTTGTACATAAATGACATACCCATTGGCATTGATTCTCAAATCAGGCTTTTTGCTGATGACTGTGTTTGTTACCGTGAAATTAGAACAGTAGAAGATACATTGAAACTTCAGAAAGACATTGACCTTTTAGGGAGCTGGGCCCGAAAATGGGGCATGAGATTTCAACCTGTCAAATGCAATATGATGCAGCTGACAAATAAGCGGATAAATAAAATTGAGGCCTCGTACACCCTCGAGGGAACGGTATTGGAAAATGTTGATAGCATTAAATATCTAGATGTAACAATTACAAATGACCTCAAGTGGAATACCCATATCAATAATATCTGTACTAAAGCCAACAGAACACTTGGATTCTTAAGGAGAAACTTATTTTCTTGCCCCCAAGATGTTAAAGAAGCAGCTTATAAAGGACTGGTGCGCCCAGTCCTGGAATATGGAAGTTCTGTTTGGGATCCTCATACTAAATGCCTCCAGGAGGAATTGGAGAAGGTACAGAATCGTGCCGCTAGATTTGTAACTAGGAATTATACTTTCGAGGAAGGTAGTATGACTGGCATTCTTGAACAACTCAAATGGGAATCTCTCAAGAAAAGGAGGACGGATAATCGACTTATATTACTATACAAAGGTCTGAAGGGTAAAGCCAGAATACCTACAGATGACCTTATCCCAAAGACTAGGCGTTGTAGAAATAGCCACTCCAAGGCATTTCAGCTTCCATCTGCTAGTATAGAGGCCTATAAATGTAGTTTCTTTCCCCAGACTATCAGGGACTGGAATGACCTCCCTGGCTCTCTGTTTTCTACTGCTGAAATGTCAGATGATTGTGTGTCCAAGTTCGCTTCACTCGTGCGTTCAAGAGACTAATTTCTCCCCCATCCAAACCCCCTGGTGAAATAATGTCATTTGGCGTGTCACCAGTAAACTATTCAGATTCAGATTCAGATTCAGGAGTTGGAGGCTAAAAAATCAAAATAATAATAATAATAATAATAATAATAATAATAATAATTGCCTGTGCTCGATTTCGTGCCTTTTTCGGTGGATAGAACGTAAACATGACACAACACTGTCTGGATACCACAGACTATCAGGGACTGGAATGACCTCCCTGATTCACTTATCTCCTCTGCTGTTCAAAATGTCTGATGACTCTGTGTCAAAGTTCGCTTCACTCGTGCGTTCAAGCAGGGAACTGTTATACAGCTCCCTGGTTCAAGGGACTTATTTCTCCCCCATCCGAGCCCCCTGGTGAAATAATGTCATTTGGCGTGTCACCAGTAAACTATTCAGATTCAGATTCAGATTCAGATACAAAGGACGAATAAGTCTGAATCTGCCAGGTAGTACGTATACACATCAAGAAGAGTATTACATGGAGTGGAGTCTTGCCAACTGCCTACAAATATGCTTTTTCACATTTTTGTCTTAATTTTCAAACAAAATATTTCAACCACTTACAAAAATAAAATCAATGGTCATAGATCCTTGTGATCGATATCTGTAAAACACAAGTCTTCATATATGGGCAAGCTTGCCTCTGAGTTTTCAGAAAAACTTGATGATGTAACAAAAAAATGAAAATTTAAACTACAGTCTCCTTTAATATAACATGCCTTAAAGACTACTTTTTAGTAGTACCTTGGATTAATATGTTTCGGTAGTACCCTCTATTTTGAATAAGAGAAGAAGGCTGCTAAATACTCTGCTTCATTTTTGTTTAGTTAATTTTATTTAAAGCTTAAGTGGCCAAAACGTTGCACGATAGACTGTTTAAATTACTTAAGTCCCATTTCAAGACAGGGATAGGAAATGATGAATTTATTCGGCACATATAGTGGCTCGTGAACGTAATATTTCAGACTCAATTTCTATACCCAAAATCAAGTTTAAACGGATGGAGGTACAAACACCGACTTCGGTCCAGCAAAATTGATAAACTACTGTAATTAATGACTAATAAAATTATTACGAAAAAGTGCAATGAACAGTGATTCTTGTTCGCTGTGAAAAATGAAAATGTTCAGACGAAGAAAATTAATATTTAGGTTTCTAAGTTTTGACAAAAAAAAAAAAAAAACAAAAAAAAAAAAAAAAAAAAAAAAAACTATATGTTTTTCTTCTAAAAATCTCGGATCCAATATTTTGGATCCGAGTAAAAATGCAAAATTCTTTAATTCTTCCTGCACACATGGTTTACTTTTGATGCGAAAGATTAATTTCCAGTGATGATGTTAATGTTAATATGTTTTCATCAGTTTTAAAGAAGTCATTACGAAAACATGCCCATGCAATTAAAGAGATTTCTAAAGATGTAAAAAATGAAAATTTTCAGCAGAAAAAACTGATGTTTTTCTTATATTTGCTCGAAACATAGATTGTGGGTACACGTTAGAAACGCCTCGGCGAGGCGGTTCTAACGAGTACCCACAATCTATGTTTTGGAGCAAAAATAAGAAAATAGGTATACCCCTAGAAACCCCAGTTTTACAATATAAAAGTGGGGTATGGGGGTATACATTACATGGGCATGTTATCCTGATGTAAATGAAAAATCGAATTGTGTACATGCAGCAATGGACCTATAAAGCTGAAAATAAATCTTAACAAGAAAAGTTTAGTACATATGCTGTCAGAATTAAAAGAATATTATCTGGACAGCTTATTGCTAACAAACATGTTATGAGCCACATATTAAACGAACTACCCGTATATATATATAGCAGCTATTTTATGGTTGTTGCCGTTTATGCAACAAGAGTCTTTACTCCAATTTTACATCTTGCGCTTCATTTAGAGCGTCTTTAAAACATTTATGACATCTGAAAATGAAGTTTGCAAAAATGCTTCCTACCTATCTGCTGTAATGATCAAATATTGAGGCTGTTGATAGATAATTTGACAAATACATTCGAAATAAAAATCAGGAGGACGGTTACACGCCGGGTAAACGGTCAATTTGTACACCGAAGGCGTACAATTATGAAATAATTTGACCAGTTCCGGAGTACAAGTTGACTGGTATAAATAGGACGGAAACATCAGGACTATCGCAATCAAAGTAAGATTATTTCTTTTATTTTAGTTTTATACCAAATCCGAAAATGTCATATGATGGGCTATAAATTTGCGGCTTCTGAGACACCGAGACTTCATAAAAAAGTCATAAGATTATGTAATTATCATTTTTGGCGTATACAATATTTTAATTTTAAAATCTAGACCGAGCTAAAATTGTCTGAGGAAAGCTTTTTTAATAGTCCCAAAAACATCTTAGCAACGAAATACCAAGATTTATGAATACTCTTTCAATTCAAGGCATAAAATTTGAAAGGGTTGTCCTCAGTTTTGGAAATTGGTCAAAATTTTTGCGAGCGTACCAATTGACTAGTGGTGCACAATTTAACTTATGACATTTGCAATGCTATTTGGCCTAGTTTAAATTCGGGTCATCAGTATTTAAGCTACGTTGTATTTCGTGTATGTTTATGATAAGCTACTATTCTTACATACTATCAGTTTCATACGTCTAGATATCCTAAGATTTTCTTGTTTTTTCTGTTGCAAACTCATGGAAGTGACTGAATGGTGGTCAGTACAACCAGGTATCTAATATTAAGTGGTTGTCAGTATATTTACAATGTAGTATAGATGTGTATGCACGATAAATATGGGTATCAAGCGCGAGAAATTAGAATTCTTTAACTTTACGCTTAGATTTTATAGGTGTGCTATTTGACAGTGGAGCGTCCAATTTGACTCATATAAATCCAGCCACAATAACTGACGTGTCTCACTCTTCGACATTCTTTCTCATTTACACTGCCTTAAAGTGGGGTTATGATTTTATTGGCCACCTTTGACTACTCCTAACTGACTGCGTTACACTATAGTAACGAGAACAAACTACGACTACAGCATTTAGTATGTAGTAGTTCGAAATTAACAATTTTTATTTAAGTGTTTTCACGATTAGATATTCTTTATTCAGTTCGTACCTTTCAAGATTATTTCTGCTATATAGAGATGAAACAATCGGTATAGGTTTGGCGAAACCTAAAGACACACCCACAAGCAGAACTTGGTTTTGCCACGTTTGAACGAGCGACAATGGTTATACGATCGATGATCAAGACCGCTGTCGTCAGCCACCAAGGAAATTCGCCTGTCAACGTGTCAATATCTTATTCGGGCAAAAAGAACGTTGAAAAGATCAAAATAATTAAAAGGTACAAGTAGGCAAAGATCAGGAAAAGGCGCAATCAGAAAGAGATTCCCACTCAAAAAACCAAGGTGGGAAAAAAACTGAAAGAGCAATCAGGTACTCATACCATGAAAACATATAGTAAGCCGAATGAGCAGCTAATTTCCCAATAGGTGGCCACTCAGTTACCCAAACGTAACTAAAATATGAAATACACATAAGGTGCAAACAGCACAAAAACTTTTAAACACCAATACATAAAACAATAAGAACCACCACAGAAGTATCGCCTTGGAACGATCAGTAATATAAAATTACTGGCGGGCTTAAACCGGGTGTACTGCTTCTTACACGTGTCGCATTCAAATGTTTTTTCTTCTGACATTTTCCATCCTACAAATAGCAAACAACGTCGATTTTTAAATGGATGTACTTTTGAATGATGGTTAGAGTAACAAGTATACAGGCTTGGGGTCAATTATTTTGAAAAGTAATTAATTAAATTACAATTACATTGACATTTGTTCAATTAAATTACAATTACAATTACTAGGCATTTCAGGAAAGTAATTCATTACATACAATTACTTAGCCTTATGTAATTCATTACACCAATTACTTTGCATGTTTTGACGCATGAAACTTCTAAGTCCCAAAATGTTCATAAATGGAAATAAAATTCGAGAACACTTGAACGAGAGTGATAATGACTGAGTGATATCTGGCAGGAACCATTTGTACTATGAGTCTTTTTCCTTTTTCCCCCACTGATCAGGAATATTTGAAAACTTTGATGTATACTGAATTAACCATCAAATGATATAGTTATAAGTTTGATACAATGTGTCCCATCAGATGTCAAAAGATTATTTGCAAATATAATAACTCATAATATCACTGGTTTATACACTAGGAAGCAGTATATCAGTTCAGACATAAATGGAAAATTGTTGAATCTCACGCTAAAGTACAATATAAATGTTTTTATAAATTCTACCAAGATGATTTTGCTAAGCCTGGCTATGCTGGCTTATTGATAAAAGAGATGATGAATGATCACTCCTGGTTTCCAACGAATGGCAAATGAATCACAAAATGTAAAGACTTCAAGTGTAAAACATCTAAAGGATCAAATGTCTGCATGCATTGTCCTTAAAACTCGACAAATGTCCAGAGCCATAAATTAAAAGATTGCTAACCACGGCTAAACTGTCTGACTTCACATTTGTCTTACAGTCATGAAAACATTTTATATAATAAAGATGTTTTTACCAATAATGTCCATCATTTTTTGCATTTGGAAAACATAATATTCAAGTTCACTCTATCTTTAATTTTGTGACCATTTTAGTTAAGATGACTCTAAAACATTTAAATAGCCTAAAACACTACTCTAAACACCCCATCTTATTCATTTTATGAATCTGTCAGTGAGGTGTGAAAAATTAGCAACAAGGAACCCTGTAGGCAAAACACCAATCAATGACACAAAAGAAAAGATAATAATTGTTTGAGTTGTCACACTTTCTTTACTCAATCATTGTTTGCTGTAACAGTGTGTGTATAAGATGATGATTAGCTCATCAGTAAAGAAATGGTTATAAGTACACAAGATTTTAATCAGTAGATGAAGAAACAGTTTTAATAGATGTAGAGACTTATTTTAACTCTGTTGTAAGTTATGTCTATGAGAAATATTTTGATTTGAGTACTGTATAATTGTCCAGATACTTCAATGAGACATGCAAGGAAAAAAGATTCATAAATGATAACCTGATTCTGCAGTATGCTCTTTCAATATTCACCTCTAAATTGTGAGAGATAGTTTCCTTTAAAGTAATTCAAAAGTAATTCAAAGTAATTGTTAATTACTCTCCTTTTTGACACTGTAATTCATTACATTTCAATTATTGTAATTAAAGTAAAGGCTGAATTACAATTACTTCCAATTATTTTGAAAAATGTAATTAAATTGCAATTAATTACAATTACAATTTTAATTACCCCAACCCTGCAAGTATAAGCTTTTAAAAAAACAAAATGATGCATTCAAAAAGCTACAAATCACCTGTTTTTTAGATTAAAAATATCCCATCAAAGAATCTGATTTATTATTCCTGCATAAATTCGAATGACATTGGGACTTAACAAATCGTTAAAAATAAAGGACCCAGTAAAGTGTTTAAGAGCCGTTTTCCCCTTAGATTGTGGTAAAATGATTTTTAGAATTTTGAATAGAATAAGATATATTCCCAGATGCATCTATCTACATAATATCTTCTTTTAAAACCAAGTACAGTTGTTATACGTTCGACCAGTAGACGTTGTAGTATCGCAAAGAAGAACCATAGAAATAGCATTCTTTGCATTTGTGGGGGTCTATTTTTATCATAAAACCCTATTTTCACATACCGGCCGACACGACAACCAATTATTTCATACTGTGAGCAAATGATTAAGTATAATCCAGACATTGCATGCAAAGCGGGAAAAAAAAAAAAAAAAAAAAAAAAAAAAAAAAAAAAAAAAAAAAAAAAAAAAAAAAATCCAATATAGTAAAAGCAAAGACCAAAATTTGTAAACTATTTTTTATTTATGTTATTTCTCTGTTTTCCTGTGGATTGCCATTGAAATCAGTGTACTGGAAATTTGAAAGAAGCCGCAGGCTAACCTACACTCTTGTTACTCAGTATCTCGTTCACTCACAGTGTGCAGTGTTCTGACGTCTAATTAAAAATATCTCAAGGTGCCGAGAGTTACTCATCAAATAGCAAAAATGCGGTTTGGGCATTTTGACCAGATCAGGTTCTACACTCACAGAAGATGGCTATATATTGAGTACTTCTAATATAGAAAGAAAACTAATTGGGCTACATGTCTGACACTATAGAAAGTGAAGTAATTGGACTTTCTTGTATCGAAAAAAGATATGCTGATCAGCTACGCTGAAAAAGGTTTTCTAACGAGACGGCTCATATTCCTTATAGCAGTTGTATTTATTGGGCTCTTGCACCCCATCAATAGTGTGGTACCAGCTGCACTTGCCAATCCGAAGCGGGAGGTACATATCAGCTATAATATTTTTCCATGTCAAATTTTACACCAAGCTGTCAAATGGTACACAAATAAGTAAAAGATAAATTCCTGCAAGGTAAGCATCTTTTCCCCTCGTTTTTTTCTCACCAAATTTCTTGCCTGATAAAATATAACACCTCCAGATATAAACATAAAGAGACATGCAGAGTCTCAAAGGGAAGTACAAATGGACGTTTCTCTTAAATGCTCGTGTCATTTTTCTTTTCTTTTTTTATTTGAATTGTAACATATATTTAATAATAAAGAAAATTCAACTGTATTTCAGTTCTGGAGTTTGATATGTTTCATGAAAAACGCTTAAACATTTCAAACACGTTTTTCTATTAGTTAAATTGGGCTCCGCTGGTCAATTAGTACGCTTTGGAAATACGGCCCCTCCGCAGATTACTCAAACGCATGATTTCCAAAACTGCATGATTAAAAATTATTTCCCAATATTGTTGGCATCCCTGGCATATAAAAACCTAGCCAGACTGTTTAGATTGGAATGCCAGGTTGCATTTCATCTCGATGCAACATTTTTCACGTAGGTATTTTCCACGCCGAAAATGATTTTGGCAAAATGCATAAGCTTTTGGATGTGCTTTTGTGCGTGTATGATCTTTATTCAAATACCCATCATATGACATTCTCGGATTTTTAAACAAAAGTAAAATAACAAAATAAACTTACGTTAGTTTAACTCTCTCTCCTTTTTTGCGGTTTGTTTACCAGGTCAACTTTCACTCCGGAAATGGTCAAATTATATATACGATTCACTCCGACGGTGTACAAATTGACCGTTTAGTGGGTGTGGGTTAGGCCTGTTGTTGCAATAAGCACCAACTTGAATGGAATTAGGACCTAAAAACATTTTCAAATCATAACCAGACTGATTTTTATGGTTATCGGGCAATATCAGCTGAAAATGATATACATTTACAACTCAGGAAAAATCTGTATATTACATGGGCGTGGTTTTGTAATGCTACCCACATTGTTAAAAAAGAAACGGGCATCCTGGATCTGTGTGGGCTCTATGTCATTTGGGTCAAAATTCAGCATTCCTTAAATATTTTGAGCAGAGTATTAGGTTTAACTCATTTAAGCCTGGCGTCCCTTTTATGCCGGGACATAGGCAAACAGAATAGCCCCAGATGTGACGCCGCAGCGTCCCATCTGGGGCTATTCTGCTTGCTTGGAGTAAATTCATCGAAAAATGAGATAAAAATTGAAAATCACTCCTAACACCCCTAAAAATGAAAGTGGACTCACCCAATTGATAAAGATGGGAAAATCCATTCGTCAAATATGGGTTAATCAAAGGCAAAATACTTTGACATTCATTTAACATACCAAAAAAACTGTTTTATAGTATTTGATGCTTATATTTGACATTTCAGTGAGTTTTTTCCGCCATTTAGCTAAGCAATTTCCTAGATTATCAACAGATACTTTCAACTATTTTCTGTCATTATTTGACCTTTAGCTGAGCTTTATCGTGAAAAAAATCGCCACCGGTCCGTGGCCGTTACTGAGACAGTCTTGAAAGTTTTTGTCTTCCCCTCAAACACGACGCATCCCGACATTCCTAGTTGCGGATGCCAGATAGATACAGGTTTGAAGTTTCACAGCAAGACGCATTATCACTATGTTTTGCTTTTGTCTATACTAGCATCACTAGCATAGGAATGCGTGAATGATGTTTCCTAGGTTATTTCATTTCGCGGCTCGATACGAATTTGGAGCACGTTTGAGAAGGATCATTTATACGTAAAGGATCTAGATTTTCAAACCGTAGATTCAGCAGGGAATATGGAGGTGTTTTTCGTTTTTCTCTTTTCATTTTTCTTCTATGTGGAAGGCACCGTAGCTATCAACAAGGACCAAGCAAAGGTCGAAGGAGCTGCAGAACGAAATCGCAAAACAAGGAGTTGTGACAACGCGCTTGAATGTCTCTTTGGACTTGGTATGTTATATTTTATTATATATAACGTTCGTTTTAGCTCACCTGAGCCGAAGGCTCATAGGTGAGCTTCAAGATAAAGGATACGCATGCTCTGGCCCTTGGGTTATTAAACTTTTTTCATGCTCAACTCAGCTGAGCATGAAATTTAAACTGCTCATTATTACTGAAATAACCAAATTGGTTGAAAATTTGGGCTCAGATTGCCAAAACCTGTAATTTATCCAGCTGATAAATGTTAAAATGCCAACAATTGTTGGTATTTTTACATTTATGAGCACAATGAATGGTAGTCTCAGTTGAGCTGAGCATGAAAGAAGTTTTATAACCTCTCGGGACCTGGTGTCGTCGTTGTTGTGATCGTTGTCATTATCGTTGTAGTCGCCCACAATATTCAAACATCTTCTCCTATGAAACCACTTGACTAATCAAATCCAAGCTTCACGTGGAGCATCCTTAGGAAGGAGGAATCAAAGTGTATACAAATGATCCGCGTCACATGACCAAGATGGTCGCCAGGGCTATAAATGGTACGAAACAAAAACTTAAAAAATGATCTTCTCCGGAACCGATTTCAAAGAAACTTGGTATAGCATCGGGAACGCTGACCCGTCATACTTTTTATAAAACATGACCTTGGGTTGACCATGACCTATTCTACAGCGATGTCAAAATCAGTGACATAGGTTTTTCAATGAAAAAAAAAAAAACAAAAAAAAAAAACTGTAAGCATGGGATATTTCAGAAACTTCTGTAGCTTGTGACCTGAAAATTGTAGATACAGACAAATTGATGAATTGATGAAGTTATGTGAGTATTCAATGATAAGGCCATTTCTTGACCTGGGCCCAAGACCATTTTCTTGTTAAAATTAATACTTAATTTTCTTCGAAACCACTTAGTCAAATTTGATGTGGATTCTCATTGGGGAGGTAGACTGAAAGTTTGCATAAATGATCATTGTCGCATGGCCAAGATGGCTGCCATGCCCATATATTGTAAATAATTATCAAAAATCTTCTCTTGAACCACATCACCTCTTGAACCAGGGAACTGATTTCAATGAAACTTAGCATGTAGCATCAAGGACTTTAGCCAATCATAATCTGTATACACAATCCATGGATTGACCTTGACCTATTTTACGACCAGGTCTTTTGTAACTTAAGCTTTCAACGGGAAACAGTGAAAGGATTGGAATTCTCAGAAAGTTTTGGGCATGTGACCCTAAAATTCTTAGATGCAGTCAGTCTACTGAGTTTATGAGACCTTGGAAAAAATGACATTGACCAAAGGTTAATATTTTTCAAAGACCAAATAACAGGTTAACGTTCTCAAGACCTCTGGTTACGTATTGTTATTTTTTTTTTCGAATGATTTTTTTTTTTTTTTTTTTTTGTCCGCAGGCTTCTCCGAAGGATGAATGATGTGACAGATAGAAGATGATGTAATGGTTGAATGATGATATCGAATATTTTTTTTCTTCTTTTTTCTCAATATACAACTGATATATACATATTTACTTATATTATGTTCAAATAGAGATGTACATAGTTTATATTTCTTATATACTTTATAGTCTATACTGAAATAACAATTTTCAGGTGGAAACATTTTTCAGAGATTCTGGCTGTCGCGGTGAGATTAAAAGATCACCATAAAAACTCGCCAGGACTTCCAGGAACTGCACTTCATTTATCAATCATAGAATCATAGAAAATTGAAGAGTTGCGTGCCTTTGAAAAACTACTATAAGCATGCAGCAAGTGACAAAAATACAGTAAGCGTTGAAGGAAGACAGAGAGTATGATGTAGTACCCTCGCATAGACACATGATTTAGGAGAAGGTTTGAAGACTAAATCATGGTCATTATGCTCGGGTATATACATACAATGATATTTAGAGGACAGTGAGTTGTAGTAGAACCATGAATGATAAGAGAAACATGAATGATAAGAGAACATACAGGTAATCTATGAAATGACTATTCAAACTGTTTAAGCATGCAGATGATCTTTCTAAACTTTGGTTCTGCGTTCGTCAGTTCGATGAACCGAGCTGCATTTGCTATTTTCTGAGCTATAGTAACAAAAACTTGATCTTGAGTGAATAATTTGTTTTCGTGTTTTCTGAGGTTTCTTATTTTCCAGATTTCCCATTTGAATACATGTAGTACAAAATTTACATATGCCGCCTTAGATCTGCGGAGACTGTTACGGCTAGTTTACCCCTTGCACTTGGTTTGACGAATAAAGACGAGAGGTGGATTAACTTCAACTTTAATTCTGTCAGTCGTATGTGCAAATCAGATGATGATATAAGCTGATGAGTGAGGTAAAGACTGAAAATACAGCAAATAAGAAAATACAGGTTTACAACAAAAATGACAGACATGACTATCAAACGGACTGAGCGACTGCAAGACTTACTTAAAAAGATTGCCAGAAAGTAATCATAAAATAATTCTACAACACCTAAACTGTAGACAGAAATACTGGAAAAACGTTTATAACAACTTTCATGAGGTACGAAACATCTAGAGGCGAAATCTGTTTTAGGTACGAATCAGAAAAACATCGAAAAATACCTTAAATTTTGTAAAAATGATATGTCAATAGCATACAATAATGGATGGAACACTACAGAATTACAGTACTTACATCTAGGTGGATATACAAAGGATTTTAGACCAGAAAACAGCTTCAAAAATGAGTTGGTAACTTTGACAACTTTGGCGCGTGCAAAGAAGGAAACAAGTATAACGACAACCCGAAAACTAAGTTTTGATAACTGGCGAACTCGCACACCCGGTACAAAATAGGACAACTCGCTCTGACATACAAACTCACAAACTCGTGACACCACACTCCCCACCTGACATTAAAAATGTCACAATTATAACACAAAAAATCCAATTGCTAACTTGTACTTGAAAACATAATATGTACACATGTAAATGTCTGAAACCCTTATCAAAACTTTAGATAAGAAGCTTAATGCAATGTCAAAATAAACATATATGCTTCTCTGAGACATCTCTATTCACTGTAAAAAGACAATTACAATCACTTATAATCATCAACTCAAGTATTATTAACTTGAAACATGAAACACTTGCAAAAAATGAAATGGCAGGGCGTGACGTCCTAAACAAACTACCTGATACCAGCAAAATCAATTGAGATATTGGACGAACAAATAAAGAGCATCCACTCTCACGACTCACTACCCTGACTTCAGCCTTTCTTACTCTACCATCCTCACTTGGAAACACTCTGGTAATCACACCCATAGGCCAATTGTTACGATGAACAGAACAGTCTTTAAGTAGTACAACATCCCCATGTTTAAGATTGGGTACATCAGCCTGCCATTTACGCCTATTTTGGAGAGTTTGCAAGTACTCTGTACGCCAACGTTTCCAAAATGTGTCAGATAGGGCTTGAACATATTTCCACTGAACTTTAGGACTTACAGGTTGATAGTTGTACTGAACAGGGGTAGAACATTTCTGAGTTAATAACATGGCTGGGGTAAGAATTTCTGGACAGTCAGGATCACTTGAAATGGGTACTAGTGGTCTAGCATTTATTATGGCACTAACTTCAGCCATGAATGTGGTTAATACTTCATGGGTCAAATGCGTAGTGTTCAAATCACCCAACATAGAATCCAAGATTCTTCTTGTCACACCAATCATTCGCTCCCACACTCCGCCCATGTGTGAGGAATGGGGAGGATTGAAAGTCCACAAAATTCCTTTGTCATGCAAGAAAGTCTGTACAGGATCCACTCCAACTTTCACAACATCAATGCCTAGATCAGTGGTTGCACCCACAAAGTTAGTTCCTTGGTCTGATCGGATCTCCTTGACATCACCTCGTATTGCCAGGAAACGACGAAAAGCATTGATAAATGCTGATGAGCTAAGTTCTTCAGTAACTTCTATGTGTACGGCTCTGGAGGTGAGGCATGTAAAGAGGATAGCCCATCTTTTACTGTTCGCATAGCCCCCTCTGGTACGTCTAGCTGTAACTTCCCATGGTCCAAATGTGTCGACTCCGACAAATGTGAATGGGGGTGCTGGCTGGACACGGTCAGCGGGAAGGTCAGACATCTTTTGACTTGATACATCCTGTCGCAGTTTCCTGCACTTAACACATTTTTGAATAATGGAACACACCAGACGCTTACAGCCTATGATCCAGTATCCTGCTAACCTCACTGCGCCCTCTGTAAAATGACGACCCTGATGCCGTACTTTTTCATGATAATAACGAATAAGCAAAACTGCTAAGTGACTGTTCTTTGGGATGATCACAGGATGTTTTTCGTTCGTGGGAACCTGTGCATGTTTCAAACGCCCACCAACTCGGAGCAATCCACTTTCATCTAGAATAGGATTCAACTTTAACAGAGAACTCTTCTTTGAAACTTGATTGGATTGAAGCAAAGCACACATTTCCTCTTCGTACACTTCTGACTGTACAGTACGGATAACAAGCTGCTCAGCCTGCATCTTTTTCCTGATATCCCTAGCACCTTTGCACATATGCCAACCTCTGCAATCCGAATCACTTTCATGTTTGAATGACAAACAAATATGTAACAGATTTTCCATTGCACGGACAAGATGTTGCCATGAGGAGAATCTCTCAAACCGGTGAGAACCTAAGGAGGGTTTCAATACAGAAGTGTCAAGGGTGTTGATCACTGGGCGTATTTCCTTGTCCTCGTCGGGATCAATGAGAGAGAAAGACTTTATCTGATCCTTGTCGTGTACCTGTATGTTACTTGGCCCATGTATCCACTTACTGTCCATTAGGTTTGTAACTTGACCTGGCCGAGTAGCACAGTCTGCTGGGTTGTCAGCAGTATTGATATAAAGCCACTGTTCTGGCTTAGTAAGCCTCAAAATCTTGTCCACTCTATTACTTACATACGTATAAAATCTACGAGTCTTATTTTGTATGTAACCAAGCACAACTCTGCTGTCAGAGTAAAAGAAAGTTTCATGAAAACTCAAACCACTTTCGGTTAACACAGCGTCATAAATCTCTGTGGCAAGAACTGCCGCACATAACTCTAATCTAGGAATGGTGTGTCCATTCTTTGGAGCAACTTTAGCTTTTCCCATGACCAAGCTCTTAGAAAGAATCATTTCACCTCTATATCCAACACAGTAGGCAGCTGCGGCAATAGCTTTTTCTGAAGCATCAGAATATATATGTAACTCAAGTCTAGATATATCACTTAGTGTTACACCGAAATACGACCTTGGAATCTTCATCTTCTCTAAAAGGATGAGAGAATCTCTCCAAGACTCCCAATCATGCCTACGGTCTTCAGGCAAAGGGGCGTCCCAGTCAATAGTTCCTGTAACAATTTCTCGTAGAAAAAGCTTCCCTGTAACACTCACTGGAGCCACAAATCCTATTGGGTCATATATACTATTTACCGTAGAAAGCACACCACGGCGAGTATACGGTTTCATTTCATCAGAGACACAAAATGTAAAGACATCCGTCTGTAGGTTCCAATTCAATCCTAAAGAGCGCTGCAAAGGTAAAATGTCTTTGTTCAGGTCTAGAACAGCGAGATCTTTTGCCAAGTCTTCAGATGGAAAGGAACTCATGACTTCCTTGCTGTTAGAAGCTATCTTGTGAAGTCTGATATTGCCATGTTCTTGGAAAGCCTGTTGTGTTCTTTTCATTAGACTGACTGCAGTGTCGACGGTGGGTGTTGATGTCAAACCATCGTCTACGTAAAAGTCATTGGAAATGAATTCCTGAATATCAATACCAAAATCCTCTTTGCTTCTATCCGCTATCTTGCGTAAGCCATAAGACGCAACTGCGGGGGACGGGCTATTCCCGAAAACATGCACCCGCATACGGTATTCCACAAGTTCACAGTCAGGGTCATTATCTAGGTACCAGAAGAACCTTAAGAAATTCCTATGGTTTTCACTGACTAAGAAACAGTAAAACATCTTCTTTATATCAGCTGTCATAGCGACAGGCTCCTTTCTGAAACGAATCAGAACTCCTAACAGACTGTTTGTTAGATCCGGTCCAGATAATAACACATCATTTAATGAAACACCTTGATATTTCGCAGACGCATCAAACACACCTCTGATTTGGTCCGGCTTCTTCGGATGATAGACTCCAAACAATGGAAGATACCAACACTCCTCTGTACTACTTAAAGGTGGAGCTCTCTCCGCATGGCCACTATCCAGGATTTCCTTCATGAAAGTAACAAAATGACTTCTCTTGAGAGAATTTGACTTTAAGCTTGAATCAAGAATTTTGGCCCTATGCAAGGCTTGTGGCCTGTTATTGGGTAATCTTTGCCTAGACTGCCTAAATGGAAGGGGGGCAACCCAGTGCCCACTTGAATGCATACAGAAATCACTGTCCATGATGCTTAAAAACTCACGGTCCTCAGCAGAAAGGCCAACCTTATCATCTTGCTCAGTCTTAATGAATATATTGTTGTCATCATTATGTTGAAAGGGAGGTAACTCTTTAACCTTAATTTTGTTTGGACAGGGAGGGCAGACAGATGCCCGGTTTTCCCCAATTAGAAATGTTTTGTTGCAAGTAACTAGGTCAGGCTGATGCACCCTTCCTAAACAAACTTCCCCGATGACCACCCATCCCAACCCAAGGCGCTGGGCAAATGGGGAACCCACTGGGCCAGTTCTCTGCTCAATAATGTGATGAGCATCTATCATGTCCCTGCCAATTAATAGGAGTATATCAGCTTCCTCGTCAATTTCAGGAATACTAGAGGCAATGTCTTGCAAATGAGGGTGATGCATTGCAACACTAGGGGAGGGAATCTCATCTCTAATATTGGGAATTTGAGAACACTCAATTAACGTAGGAAGCCGATAACTCGCACTACCATCCAAACTCTCAACAACACAATTTTGAGCTCTACGACCACTCTTTACCACAGTATCAGAACATGTTTTCAGTGTGTACTCAAATAGTTCACTTTTAATGTGTAGCTTTGAGAACAATTCTGGTTTTGCAAGAGACCTGTTGCTTTGTTCATCTAAAATAGCGTAGGCTTTTAGTTTGTGGTGTGACCTGGTATCTGTACTTTGATAGATATTGACCAAAACTAATTTGGCACAAGATTTACCATCAAGATATTGCTTATTCCCACAAATTTGGGTACATTTGGAAGTTACAGTTTTCCTTGGTGTCTCCTCCTCCCCACCATGCACAGACTGATCTGACTTATCCTTATAAATGTGCATGGCTGTGCAGTGGCTTTCACTGCCACAGTCACCACATTTAATTTTCTGTTTACATTCTCGCGCACCATGATCTGTAGATGCACAACACTTAAAACAGAGGTGATTATTTTTGAGAAATGCTCGTCTTTCTTCAAAAGACAGAGACTTAAAGCCTCTACAGTTATGAATAGAATGTTTAGTCTTGTGCATAGGACAACGAGGAGCATCACCATTGGTTTCTGATTTATTCTCCTTCTTAACATCAGTTTTCTTGGCTGAAATAAAAGTTTTCTTTTGACTATGAATCTGTGGCTTCTCTGAGGGTATCTGTGTATATATAAACCCTGGGTCATTCCTAATTTTGGCCTGATCATGAACAAACTCTGTGAAAACCCAAAACCTTGGATAGGTTACATTGTGATCCTTCTTGAAGTTATTAGCTCTGGTTGTCCATTTTTCTTGTAAATTGAAGGGTAACTTTGACACTATCGGGGAGATACCTACAGAGGAATCAAAGTATGACAGCATCATGTCATACTTGGGGTCCCCTTTTAAGGCTTCAACCTCTCCGAGAATGTCAGAAAGTTGGAACAATTTCTCATTTTCTTTAGGCCCAATTTTAGGGAATTCGTTCAGCTTTTTCAACACTGTCGAATAAACCATTTCTGGAGCACCATACCGGTCTTCGAGGCGTTCCCACACTTTCTCTAGGGCTTTCTGAGGATTGTAACTATAACATGACCTTATGCTTAATGCCTGCTTTTTTGATTCAGGACCTAACCACTTAATGAGAAGATCAACTTCTTCAGACGGTGTGACACCTAACTCTTTCACCACTTCATTGAAACTGCATTTCCACACCCTAAACGACTCGGGCTTGTCATTAAACTGATATAGCCTAGATAATGTGAGATCTTTTCTCAATAGAAATTTGGTGAAATCTGCAGCACAAGACTCAGAAAACTCATTTCTAGGTTTCATAACTTGATTTTCACTTTTAACTACCGGGGTACGAACATCTTGATTATTCTCTTCCTTCACTGTTATATAGGACGTGGAGCTTTCTGTGGAGGTTATTTCAATGACTTCGTTTTTCAGAGCATTCTGTTTCTCAACGAACTGTTCTACTCTTTCAAGAGGGTCATCTACGGGTAGACTTTTGATTCCCTGCGAAACTGATTTATTAGATCTGGTCTCCAAAGCTTGTGTCTCAGCAGCACAAGCCGCTAACTCTTTTTCCTGATTAAGAAAGTCGATATCGGCTTCTAACTCCTCCTTTCTACGAACACGAGCAGCTTCGGCTATTGCTTGTTGTTCTATAATTTGAGCTTTTTCTTTCTTAAGGACGTTTTCACGAGCAGCATACTCAGTTCGTACCTTGGCTGCCTCTAATGCTGCCTGTTTAACAGCTAAAACACTGCTTATTCTAGATGATGTAGTATGGGAACCGGATGAAGCATGAGAAGTTTCTTTATGCATGCCTTTCAGGTCTTTCAATCTATTGTTAAAGTCTGTGTACACCTTCAATGAATTAATGAACTGTGATTGAAACTTTTGACTGACTAACAAACTGTCTTGAGTTGACACTCTTAATAAATAAGCTATATACTCTTGTACGAGTTTCTTATATGTTGAGAACAGCTTATTTAATTCTTTTTCAAGTTCATTAAGGGTTTCAAGGCTACTTGGGGAAGGAAGGACTAAATTGTCACTCAAAAATTGTGCAACAGGATCCCAAGCCTTTTGGATTTTCAATTCATATTCAGATTTCCTGGCCTCGTAAATCTCAGCACCCTTTTCTGTCAATGTTCGAGTTCTTTTCTCTGTTTCAGTCTCAGTCTGAGAGTTTGTATCACCTGCTTTACTCATGATGATGATTGTTTTTTGACAGTCAAGTTCTGTGAGGGGATGGGTGCATGTCAAAGGCCCCAGGACAATAAACACAACAACATATAAAAGTTTATTCATCACATAGTCTGGTATATCAATTGTAGGAGAAAATTTATTTGGGGTGTTTCGAAGGACCTGTTTGGGGTGTTTCGATGGACCTGTTCCACAAAATGTTATTTGGGGTGTTGTGATGGACCCCCACACTGATGTGATGCCGTTAACACGGGGTGTTTAGCTCGAACCAGCTGTAGCGAAACCACGGGGTGGTGACAACGTTGTCGACAAAACCGGCCTCCAATCCAGGAATTCTATCGTCTAGGTTCTTTACTATGCCGCCTTAGATCTGCGGAGACTGTTACGGCTAGTTTACCCCTTGCACTTGGTTTGACGAATAAAGACGAGAGGTGGATTAACTTCAACTTTAATTCTGTCAGTCGTATGTGCAAATCAGATGATGATATAAGCTGATGAGTGAGGTAAAGACTGAAAATACAGCAAATAAGAAAATACAGGTTTACAACAAAAATGACAGACATGACTATCAAACGGACTGAGCGACTGCAAGACTTACTTAAAAAGATTGCCAGAAAGTAATCATAAAATAATTCTACAACACCTAAACTGTAGACAGAAATACTGGAAAAACGTTTATAACAACTTTCATGAGGTACGAAACATCTAGAGGCGAAATCTGTTTTAGGTACGAATCAGAAAAACATCGAAAAATACCTTAAATTTTGTAAAAATGATATGTCAATAGCATACAATAATGGATGGAACACTACAGAATTACAGTACTTACATCTAGGTGGATATACAAAGGATTTTAGACCAGAAAACAGCTTCAAAAATGAGTTGGTAACTTTGACAACTTTGGCGCGTGCAAAGAAGGAAACAAGTATAACGACAACCCGAAAACTAAGTTTTGATAACTGGCGAACTCGCACACCCGGTACAAAATAGGACAACTCGCTCTGACATACAAACTCACAAACTCGTGACACCACATATTCTGATAATTTTGTTTTTATTTAAATATCCAGTTATAATATCATGTGACTGAAGGAGTATACTACAATCGAAATGTGTATTTATAATATTATTCATTTTATTTTTCAGACGTCTAGTTATTTCTTTGGAAACGGAACATAAAGCAAAAAGGTGTTTCACGTCTTCAGTTTCACTTCTGCAAAAATGGCAAACACCGTTAGATAAATTCATTAGCTGAAGCCTGTGCTCAGTAAATATAGCATTGTGGAGAATTTTCCAGTGAAATTGTTTTTCCTTGTTGCTGCAGGGTATTTCGAGAGATGTGTGCCATATAGCCTTTTCCAATCAAATTCTTTGTTGAATAAAGTGTTCCATTTTGTTTGACATTTTGGTATGTAGGTATCATCTAGCAAAAAATTGTGCAAAATTCTAATTTTCAGTTTTTCAGGTTCTACGTATTTTCCATTTAAAAGAATCTGCAGATTTTGATTAATACTTATATAAACAGGAGAAGGTTCTAATGTGCATGTTTCCTTCAAGATATTGACCCATGAATCTGGTATATTGTTTTTTATCTTGATATATCTTTGTCGCCAGTTTGTTTTATCCTCCAGCCTGTTTTTTATATAAATTTCATCATAAAATGTCTGTGTATTTTTATTCCATACGTCATTTACAGTCTTGATGTTACTTTTACAAAAATTGTCATAAAAAAGAGGTGTGTTTCTAACACATATGCTATTGTTACCAAACAAATTTGAGTTTATAATAGAAGTTTTGTCAGTTATTTTTATTCTGCTTTTGAAGGAAATCCATGAGTTAATGGCCCTTTGGTAAAATATAGGAAGGTCTGAAATATCTAGGCCTTTTATATTTGATGCTTTGCATAGAAAGAAGCTGTCATTGTACTGTATATCAAATTTCCGAAGCCAGTTCTTCCCAATCATGTTCCAGTGGGCATATTTTGATTCAAGGATATTATAAATTACTTTGATTTGCTTAGACATTAAAATGTTACGCAAATTCGGCATATTAACCCCTCCAAATTCTTTACTAAGGTGCATAGTGTTTCTGCTGACTACGGGTTGTTTGCTATTCCATAAGAACGACCAAAGAAGTGATTCTATCTCTTTAACAAATTTTTCTGCAATAATAAGAGATTCAGTCAAAAACCCTATTTGTGAAAGGAGTAGAGTTTTAATGACAAGTACTTTTCCTATAAAGGTTAAGTCTCTACTTTTCCATACTTTAATGCAGTTTTTCATTTTATTGATCTTCTCTAACCATATTGTATTTTCATCTATGTTATACCCATGATGGATCCCAAGGGTTTTTACATTATCCTTAGTCCACTGTATGTCTTTAAATTCAGGTGATTTATTTTTCCATGGGCCGATATAAAGCCCGTATGTTTTAGCCTTATTAACCTTAGCTCCCGATGATTTTTCAAATGAGTTCAATACATTAAAACATTCTACTATAGAGTCTTCATTTGATACAAAGAACTGGCTGTCATCAACGTAGGCATTTATTTTAGCTTCTGATGCTTCATGTATCTCTGGGTTTGCTATGGGTAGTGGTATTCCCTTAATGTTAGTATTTTTCCTTAATGCACATGCTAATGGTTCTGCCTGTAAGATGAACAGTAGCGGGCTAACTGGACAACCCTGTCTCATCGAGCGGCTTATTTTAAAATAAGAACTTCTGAATCCGTTTGTTAAGATTGAAGTTTTAGCATTTTTAAAAACCATATCTATCCAAGAAATAAATTTATCGCCAAAATTGAACTGTTTTAAACATTGTAAAGTCCAAGACCATTCGACCCTATCAAAGGCTTTTTCATAATCCAAAAAAATGATTGCAGCGTTTTGTTCTTTTTGATCCGAATAATGTATGATATCTTGAAGTAATCTATTGGCTTGGTTTATATTTCTGCCTTGTACAAAACCTTTTTGGTCAGGATGTATAATTTTAGGGAGAACCTTTTTCAGCCGTTCTGCTAATATTTTTGTTAATATTTTGTAGTCAGCATTTAAAAGAGATATCGGTCGCCAGTTTTTGATATCCTCGCGTTCGCCTTTTTTATAAAGGAGAGTAAGAATGGCATTGTACTGACTTGGTGAGAGTGTATTTATGTTGAAAATGTATCGCACTACTTTAGTGAATTGTTCACGTATTAAATACCAATATTCCTTATAGAATTCCGAAACTATACCGTCATCGCCTGGTGATTTATTGGGTTTTAATAATTTAATGGTATCAAAAATTTCTCCTTCTGTTAAATCTGCGTCGCAGTATGTTTTCTCTTCATCGTTTAAATATTTATCAACATTCGCAAGAAGTGCTCTTGCTTCTGTTTCATTTGATCCCTCTGAGGTAAATAGTTTTTCAAAGAAGCGTTTTTGCTCATTTAAAATAACATTGATATTAGAATTGTAAGAACCGTCATTACATTTGATTTTTGTCCAGATTTTATTTGATGCATTTTTCTTTTCTGTGTTGAAGAAAAATTTTGAGGATTTTTCTCCCTCTTCGAAGCATTTTATCCTTGACCTTATTTTTACAGCCTGCAATTGATTTTCATAGTATTCTTTTATTTGTTGTTTTAAAAAGTCGGATTCTCGTATTAGATTTTTATCATTCGAATCCTTTATATCATTTAATCTTTTTTCTATATGCATGAATTTATTTTTAGATATATTTATAGATTTGCTTATTTCTATCGTTAAATGTTTTACTTTATATTTTATACTTTCCCACCATACTATTGGATTTGGATATGAATCCATATCCATTGACCATATCGGCCATAGTGTTTCAAGACTTTCTCGAAAAATGTTCGAAAAAATGGTTTTTATATTCATCTTCCAAACACCTGGCCCCCTTTTACATTTAGTCATATCGATATCAATGGACACTGCGTCGTGGTCGCTGAAAGGGAAGTGTGTTATTTGGGCATTATTCACTTTACTATCTAGAAGGCAGGATATTAAGAAATAGTCTATTCTGGACTTAGACAGACCTCGTGAAAAGGTAAAAGACTGTTTAGTCTCGAAACGTTTACGAAAAATGTCAATCAGATTGTAATCCAGCATTAAGTTAGTTAATTCTGAGCTTCCCTGGTCTCTGTTTGAACTTGCAGGTCTTCTATCTAACAAACTATTTAAGACACAATTAAAATCACCTACAATAATGTGACAGTATGATTCATCGAGATATTGGACTAGTCTATTCATATATTTTTTGCGATCTGAAGCATTATTAGGTGCATAAGTGTTTAGAATCTGTATATTTTGATCATTTATTTCTAATTTTAAAGAACTGAGTCTACCGGCTTCATGTATATCATGTGAAAGGACTGTCACAGCTGTGTGTTCTCGAATTAGAAAAGCTACCCCTTTGGATAAGTTTGTGCCGTGATTCCAGAAACTACTACCTTTCCAGTCCATTTTCCATTCATTTTCTATTTCAACAATTTCACAGTGAGTTTCCTGAATCAAAGTAATGTCAATGTTGTGCTTATTTAACCAATGGAATATGTTTTGTCTCTTTCTAGCATTTCGTAGTCCGTTTACATTAACCGATAATATTCGTACCATGTCTGAACTGGATACACAGATTTATATGTAATTTATTTTAAGATTTTGTTCGTTTTCGACATTTGTTTATCCGAAGGGGGAGTGTTAGATAGCACACTGCGGTTGCGTTTGTGTGCTCCTGGAGTCATGAAATGATCATCATCAGAAGCTGGACCACTGTTGAAGAAGTCTTGGAAAGAATCTGCTAGAAGATCTGCGCCTTTAACACTTAAATGAACACCTGTTGTGTCACTAGGGTCATACAGAGCACGAATCGGAACACCGTGATGTAGAAGATCTAAGTCATTATCGTTAAAGCTTAAGTATCTTTCCTTGATGGCCAGCCTTTTGATGTAATCGTTCACAGTTTTCGCTGTAGTATTCATTGCGTCGATCGCGGTTGATTTTCCTCTGCGCGGTAGTATACTAGAAAACGCTATTTCAGCGTCAGGAAACCTCTTGTGGGTTTCACTTATTGCCGTTGACACTTCTAGTTGTACTTGTGCAGCGTCGGTTTTGTGTTTAGAAACGTCATTTGTGCCCAAATGCAAAACTATACGTTTCACTTTTTTATTTTCAGCCGATGCGAGGGAATCAGCAGCATCAAGCAGAGATGTAATTTCCGCTGCCTTATGGCCTGATTTCGAGACATTCTTAACATCTTTGTCTTTGATATGTATTCGCAAACCATTTGAGTCACCAATGAGGAAATTCATATGATCGCTTGTAAACTGAGTAATGCTGGTTGGGACTTGTTTTGTAGATGTGTCTTGTTCAAGAGATGATTTTGTTTCTGTTTCATGTGTATCGACTACAGTTTTTGTATCTGATTCCACATTATGCTCTACAACTGCAACTGCACTTTCGTTAACCATGTCATGTTCAACTTGGAAATTCAAGTTCAACCTTATTGGGTCATCTGTCGCCGAGACTGCAGTTGTATCTGTATTTCTGGGTGTCGAGGTTTCTGCCATGGCTTTCACCTCTTCCTCTTCATTGGCTTGTCTCCCCTCCAGTATGTCGTGTGCATAAACCCCGTAAGACTGCTGGGCAATCATCAGTTTATATTCTGCACAGTCCCTTTGTTTGTGGCCTGATTCATTGCAGTGGTTGCATACTACATCATTCGTACAATCTCGGGTTTTATGCGTTGAACTTTTACAGCGTCCACATAACCTAGGTGGGGGATTGTTTTTCATAGGACACCTGTAGAAGGGATGCCCAACCTCCTTACAAACCTTGCATTCAGTTTTATTATCAGAGAATACCCTGACCTTGAACCTACCCAAGGTCACTAACGTAGGCAATACGTCCTTTACATTGACCATCTGCAGGTACCGTGTCCCTGTCTCGATTTCAGTTCCTTTTATTTTACCCCTTCTTACACTGTTCTCTATAATACCCCCATATATTTTAATATGGTGTAATATGTATGAATCACTTAGTTCAAAAGGGGCATCCTTTATGGTTACATTGGTAATTATCTGATCAACATCAAAACAATCATTGAACACATTTCTTACAGAGATTCCAGAGGATAATAGTTTTTCCTTTGCCTCTCTGGATGCAAGAGTTACAAAACATGCAGACTCTGTTATTTGAATTGCCTTTACATCAGCACCGTCAAGATTTTCTTCTACACCTTCGAGGACCTCTTCGTGGCCTAGCCTTGAAAAGTGACGCGTTGTGAAACGCACTGTCAATGGGCGTGTTAGTTCAGTCATCGTCACAGAGAGCACAAACACAAAACGAAAGAAAATGCACACCAGACGCATACATATAATCATGAATGAATATACAGGCAAGCTTATCAAACATGCATGATAAACAAAAAGAGAGAAATCAACAGAAAATATGTACAGCTTTTACAAATTTTTCTAACTGCAGTTGTCGTTGTACAAATTATACAGGTAAAGAAAAATATTGAGAAAGAAAATAAAGAAAAATACCAATAAATCTAATCCAAATACAGCACTCTCTCCTAGACAAAGATGAGACGAGTTTAGAAAGTCAAAAGTAATCCCACTTCCATTGTCGCCGCCAGGTAGCGCTGTAAGCACTGACCTGTCGCAGTTGACGCTTGGCTTCTGGGATTGACCGCCATTGCGGCCATATTTTCCGCCATAATTAGAGTACCAGACATTCATTTTATAATCAGGAATTGAAGGTATTTTGTAAGATTCTCTTTCGATGTGTATTATGTTACCAAGATAAATATAAACATAAGTTTTGGAGAAGAAAAAAATAATTTAGATAAGGTTTTAGATAAGGTATCGTCTGATCTCATGAACACGAGATTAGCCGATTTTGGCTATATCCCATAATTCAAAGCGTCAAATGCGAGAGATCTAGATGAGGTCTCGTCAGATCTCGCGAGAATGATCCCACTTCCCCAAGAAAGAGAGATTATACAAAAACAAAACTCGGAGCTCACAAAAACACAACCTATCAAAACAAAGGCAGGCAACTCCTCCTTTTCGAATGATTTTCGTTTTTTATATACAACACAAATCGGGGAGGGACACGCGTACGGTGTAGTTACAGCCACGCTCCAAGCTGGTCTAATTCTAGCATGATGATGTTACTAAGATGTGTTGTTCGCTGCAGGTTCTAAACAAGTCAGACGATCACATGGAGCAGATGTCCCAAATCCTCCATCGGGAGGAGGCTTTATTAGTGACGGGCTTGATATGCTGCTGACCGATCTTCCAGGTAGAAAAACATGACTACCTCACTGGGAAAGAGCTACTTTAGTAATCTTTCTCTTTATTAAAATTGTGTGATGTCTTGCATCGTATTTTCTTACCCACATAAAGTACAGTCGACAAAATGCCATGTACGTATAGTATGATATATTCCATTCTCTTCTATGTTTACACAATTCAGTGCCATTCCGTGTCGTCACTATATGGAGTCAGTTGTTCAACTTCATCGTTAAGACCTCAACTCGTTAAGTAAATGCCCACTGCATAAAGCAAATACACTATTATTTTTTGTTGATAAAATGCGAGAAACCTTTGCAATGCAAAAGATTTTCACATTTTATCAACAAAATTAACAGTGTATTTGTAAAATTCATATTTGAAATTTCAACGAATCGTTAACTAAAAGAGCAGTCACACATCAGCGTATAAGTGAAACGCGCACCAAGCGTGTTGAAAAAATAGCAAAATTCCTCACACGCCAGACGCACGTCGGAAACACGTTCAAAACTCGCTACAAGCGCGTTGGGTACTCTTGGTGTACGTCCGGCGCGCGTCGCTGTGCGTCGCTAAAAGTCTCTGCGCGTTTCGCGCGCGTTTGGGCTAAAAAAAATTTTAAACATGCTTAAAAATTTTCTAAAAGCTCGGCGTGTCCCGGGCGTGTGACTTATACGTCCCGAATAAGTTCCACGCGCGCTACGGGCGCGTTGAATACGCTCTGAACGCGTTTGGCGCGCGTTTGAAGCACGCCAGTGTACGTTCCATGCGCGTTCCGATTTTATTAAGATGTTGCTTCAGTAGCGTGCCCCAAGCGTGTGTGAAACGCGCGTTGAACGTTCGATGCGCACATGTAGCGCGTGCTTAGCGTGTCTGGGACGTATCACAACCGTTCTCCAAAACTTTGAAATTTTTTATACTTCCGGCACACGCCCCAGTTGCGCGCTAATGTGTGACTGCTAAAGCGTGTTAAAGGAACAAATTAATTTTTATACGCCCAAAGTCTTCAGCGTGTTGAGATTTTTCATACGCCCGGCGCGCGTTTGGGTTATACGCTACAGTGTGACTGCTGTTTAACACTGACGACATATTTAATTTTGAAAAACTGGCCCCTTGTTTCAGAGTCTCGAGACTTGTACAACTGCCCTCCTATCTATTGCCCGATGGACATGTATATCCCCCAACGGTGTCGGAGGCCTACGTATATCCTCGGTTTGGACAAGGTCACGCGGTGCAGAGTGTGTGATACATCCAATTGTGGTAAGTTATCTTAAACACGTTTATGCTGGTTACTTATAACTTTGTTCTTTTTTATTTCTTTTTATAATAATGATTTGGGAGCGTGGTAGCGTAGTGGTAGAGCGTCGGACTCCGAATCGAGAGGTCCTGGGTTCGATCCCCACATAAGTCACCGCGTTGTGTCCTTGAGCAAGACACATTAACTCCCTACAGTTCTGGTTAAACCCAGGAAGAGTTGGCTCCGACCCGACATGACTGAAAAATGTTGACTGGGACGTTAAGCCTCAGTACAAACAAACAATAATAATGATCTATTAGGAAGATGTTTTAAAATAGGGATCGAATTTTAAACTGAATATATTAATGAGCCGCATCGTGAGAAAACCAGATTTTTGCCTATGCGAAAACAAAGGCGCAGATCAGCTTCGCGGTAACCGCGAAGCTGATCAGCGCCTTTGTTTTCACTACACGGATAGTATATTTCCTCTTCTTCTTATATCCGAAATTTCAAGCTTCTAGCCCGCTTCTGTGACTGTACAGGTCAGTTTGTGTCAGACCTGGGCGGAAACTACGAAGACCGGTTTTCTCGCGTCGCGGCTCAAAATTTTTATGTTTAACAAAGAGATTTACTGACAATAACTGGTAATGACAAACTAAGAAGTAAAATATAAAATAAAAAAAAAAAAAAAAAAAAAAAAAATCTTCCAAGTAGAAGCCCTAAACGGACACATTTTCTCGTTTTCTCTCATTTAAGATTATTTTCACAGGTTATGTCAATGTATGCCCTCCTCGCCCTCCCTGTCCCAATGACGATCTGATTCCTGACGACTGTCGAGTCCCCTCTTACATCACCGGTATCGACGGTCGACGGTGTCGAATGTGTGATGAGTCGTCTTGTGGTAAGGATAAGTATGGACCTGGTCGGATAAGACCTACATGTATATTGTATAAGGTGGCGTCATACCTAGCCGATTTTGACACACGATGGCCACACGAATATGAAATTTTCAATTTCGCGCGATTTTCGTCACGAATTTGGTAAAAAGCCAATATTGAGCCGATGCATACACGAAGCCTGCCGATGGCCACACGATGGACACACGAATAGCTTGACGATTATACCCGAAGGACTCGCGAAGATAGAGGAACTGGCAGTTTTGCATACGATGTTGATGCGAATGATACACGAAGGCCTCACGATGGCTTCACGATGGCCTGACGACATCGTGTTAAGTGTTAAATGTATTCCCGATTGTGTCCCGAAGGCATCACGTGAATCTGGAATTTATTATCGGTTAAGATTCATTTTCTTACAAATGTTTAATATATTTGGCCCCATTTAGATAATATTAGTCTTTCTATCGACTACCCTGTTGAAAGTTCAGTAATTCTCTTTGGCTCCATGTTGCCATACCTAAAGCGTCACTGACGAGACTTTAATAGTCGAAACCGCGGTATGACCCATCCCCTTTCTCATTAATGTGCTAGCTGCTCTTAATGGATCTCAAGTTTTAATTTTTATTTATGGGTTGGAGTCAAGGCTTGGAGTCTTGGAGTGGCCTTAGGCTGCCGTATTGGAGTGGATTCTTGAAGTGGAACCCTGGAGGGAAAGTTTCGAGTGATAGCCATACCATGTTCAAACAGATTATCTAAGATAAGGATCTACCAAAATGTACATGAATGATGTGCTTAAGACATTAACAGTCATCTCCAAAATAACGTTTTATTGGTTTTGTTTTGATATAGTTTTCTGCTCAACTCCGCAGTTCCACTGCACTCCATGCCTCCATAAAATACACGGTACCTACATATACTGTAGGCTGGTGGTTGAACGAGCCCCAGTTTCATTTGCGTGCAAGCATGGTTTCTTTTGAGAAAGCATTTTTGTATGCTTTCTTTGTTGATGTCCATAGTAATAAGTTAATTAATATCAGTTACTTTACAACACTGTTCAAGCGTCATGGTGACAGTTTGCTAGTACTTTAAATCCGTTCACATGAAACTGGCACAAAACTGTTCTTGTTAAAACTCTCGTTTGTCGAACTCTGCAATGGGTATACCTGTAAGAGATGCTGTTGCTCCTGCAGGAGTTTTTTTTTTTCATGCACCAGCTTGATGTATGTATAGCAGCAGTGCTGCAGCCTTTTTTTTTTTTTTTTTTTTCATCGAAATACGCCATGATTTAAAAGTATTCCACTTGAGGCTTCTGAGAAATGTTGTGTGGGTGCTAATTGTTTTTGTTTTGTATGTCCACGCTATCCGGGGAAATATTATAACAGTTTTGGTTAATATCGTGTTTCCATCCTGGTGCCATCGTGTTCTAGATTTTTCAAATACGATGCTTATACGATGGCGTTGCGAAGGCTTCCCGATGTCGTGTTGCCTTCGTAACACAATCGGGCAGCATCGTGTCCCTCGTAGTGCCATCGTGTAGCAAAACCTAGCCGATGGTGCCGATGACCACACGACAGAAGTACGATGTAGTCCCGATGTGAGAAGATGGCCTCACGATGGCTTTACGATGGCCAAGATGTACTCGCGAACTCAACACGAAATTGAACCATCGTGTGTCCTTCCTGTATTTTTTTGGCATGTCAAAGATTTTGATGCCGCTCGCGATGGTACTGCCGAAGGCTTAAAAAATCTCCCGATGGACATACGATGGGTAACGATGCACTCACGAATAGCCCGATGTCTTCACGATCCCCGACGAATATGAAAATTTTCATAATCGTGTTTCCATCGCGTGTTAACATCGGCTAGGTATGACGCCTACATTAAGGAAGCAATAAGATTGAGACAAAAATAAACATTTAGGTGTAAATTTCAGGAAGTTTACAGGAATAATTGTAGTTTGCTGCTTTGATAAAAATCTCAAAATTAAATTTTGCTGAGACTTTTATACACAAAAACAAAATGCTGATTAAATATTTTTGTAAGGTTAGTGCACATACAAAATTATAATTATTTTTTCACTAATTTGCATATTGTTTCATATAAAAACAAAATGGCTGCCTGAACAGCATTTGAAGCCTATTGAGAGTCCAAATGGTTAAAATGATGGGTGAGAAAATAATCATTGATGGTGTTTAGGCCTCAACAAGGAAATCTCTTGCTCGTTTTCAGATTATTCGAGTCTCATCCAAGGCAGAGCCTGAGATTTGCTTGACTCAGCCTCAACCCAATCATATATTCTTTTAATCACTCACTCACTCCGGGTTTCTTCAGTATACTGCACTTAATATGTTTTCTTTTTCCAAGCAGGATAATTTTAAGTGTTTGTAACTCTCTTTCTCTCTTTCTCTCTCTCTCTCTCTCTCTCTCTCTCTTGTCCACGCTTTCTTCGAGGCTCGGGACCGCTTGCATTCCTTGTATGGACACGCTCCAGCCTGAGCCTATTATTTTATCATTTCAGGTTACACGTACGAGACAAAAATAGTTGAACCAGATTTTGACGGGACGATTATACAACATGAATACATGTATATACATTAAATAAAGAAGCTATAAATCATTACCAGAATCGTTTAGATTTTATTTTTTCCTTTTATAATTGGACGTTAAAAATGCATTCCACTTTCTAACATGTTTCGATGTTTTCTCTAGTCTTAAACTCATTATATACGTATCTTTGTATTGTTTATCGTCGTCTCCCCATGAACTACATAGTCCCATTTACCTGTTCAGTGAACGGAACACGGAACTAAAAGTGACTTTTTATTTGACACATGACATGTTAACAAAATGGTTATTATACTCGCAAGTTCGAAAGTATGGACACATCCCTAATATAACTGCAATTTGCATTCCGCCTATTTGCTTATTACTTTTTTTTTTTTTATTCAGTTCTTTCACATATGAGACGGACCAATCAGTAGATTGGGCGAAAACAGGAGAACACAAAAAACACCAGGCACGCCCGCAAGCAGAACTTGGCTTGTCTCACTTGTGCCCAGTGTGGGGCTCGAATCCTCATCAGACAAAGCGGTGAGATGATCGAATGGCCAAGTGCGGAAATGAAAAAAGTGCGGTAATGAAATAACGGCGCTAGATATGATTCGCATCAACGAAAGCGTCCGACTTCAATGCGAGAGGTCTATAGTGTTCGCAACATACCGCTATCAAGACTACTTTAATATAAGACCCTTTCCAACTAAGTACTCATGGACTTGCCTGATATGATTTAAAACTTGTTAACTTGGAAGTCGTTTAACCAAAACGAAAACAATCATGTCACTAATCGTATGAATGTGTGAAGTTCTTGTAGACCGGAAAACCTTTTAATTAAACAGAAAGGATACAAGATCATACAAATTAGGATCAAAATAAAACAAGTCAAAATAATAAAATATCGGAATATCGGATTTTATTATCAACAAGCGTTAGCAAAGAAAACACGTGATCATTTCTCTCTCTCTCTCTCTCTCTCTCTCTCTCTCTCTCTCTCTCTCTCTCTCTCTCTCTCACACACACACACACACACACACACACACACACACACACACACACAGACGCGTGCACGCGCGCGCACTGATTCAAGCTCGGTATTCAACATCTTGAAGCAAATACAGTTTTCTACCCAATATAGAACCAAATTCAGATTATTGAGCTTTTTATTGCATACGAGGGTCATCCAATAAGTTCTGACAATGGCCTCATTAAACAAAATATAATACCCTAAGGTGTGGTTGTGTTATATTCACATGTACCTGCATATGTATAGACCGACATCAACTGGAAATATATTAACCATGTTGCTACTGCAACGGTTGCTAGGCAACTAAAGACTAGCAGGTAAAATGACATGGCCGCGACATTACAAGACATTTTCATGGCCCAATTGCATAAACATAGCGAAGTCCTCTTTAAAACTTTTTATGTAAATGAATAAAGACACTATGTTTGCCATGTTCGACTACCATAGTGAGAGGTTTTGAATGCAATTGTAATTTTTGTCGGGTTTTGTTTGCGGCATGTGACCATTTTGGCAATGGAAGTTTACCATAAGATTAGGGTTATACATGTACTACAAAGTGTAGTATATTTTGTATATAACAGTCACTGCAAGTTGCTTTTTATTTGTGTTCAGAAGACCATACAACAGCTTTGTCAAAGAATGTATCCATTAGTATATTAACTGTTTGGTTTATGTTATGGAACTGTTCAAAATGTACAATAACACTTACAGAGAGAAAAAAGTCATTTTTCTGTTGTTGCCTAGCAACCGTGCATGTCAAAAGCTACTCAGTCAATGTTATTGCAATAGCTGCTTTTGTTCACCTGTTGGGTATTCAAAATGCATCACAATCCTCTAATAGGGCTAACCAAAGAAACACAGTGAAGCTTTTGCTTACTCTACCCCCGGTCAAAATAAAGACAAAATCGCAATTTTCGTGGCCATGAGTTCTCACAATGCTGCATACAAATTGTTACAGCATCAAATCAGATTGTTATAAAGACTTTATATTTCACACACCAGTAAACAACATACACGGTCACATTTAATTAACAAAATTATTTTGATTTTATACACCGTCTGGGAGATACGAGGCCTTTGTCAGAACTTATTGGATGACCCCCGTACATTGTGGTTAATAAATTTCAGTGTCCTGCTACTACACATTTTATGTGAAGCTATAATATGACCAAAAACATCGGAGAATGGAATCAACATGTATGGATTGAATCCATTGATAACTTGTGTCTGATGGTGGGTCGACAAATGGTACAAATGTATTGGCAGGATAAACTGTTTTTCAAGTTACAAGCTACAGTTTTGAGGCCATAACGAGCATGGAAACGTACATCTAAACAGTAAAGAACCAATCTTCAAAGCTATAGTTTTAAAGAAACACCCTTTCTAGTTAGAAACATATAAAGTGGCTGCAGATAGGACTTCCTGATCGTTATTGTTGGTTCTCCAGTTGTTGGCCCCTTGGCTCTGGTAAGCCTGAAACATATATTTTGAACGCATTAAACAAGTACATGTATCTACGCATGGGTTAAATATACACAAAACTGGGCCAAAATATTGAAAACTTAGACTCTAATTCAAATCGAAAAAAATGATAAATGGTGGAACAATAACTTTAAAAGTTCGAGTTGTCAAAGTTCTGTTAGCTAACTTTATATACGTAATGAAAATGTATTGTAGTGCCTAACCGACACAAACCGATTTTTTTTGGCGGCCCCCGTCCCCGTGGCCGAGCGGTTAAGAGCGCTGTTTCTTAATCACTCGATCATTTCACCGCTGTGTCTGGTGTGGGTCCGAGCCCCGCTCTGGCCACATGTGAGACAAGTTCTGCTTGCGGGTGTGCCAGGTGGTTTTTCTTGGGGTTCTCCCGTTTTCGCCCACCTACTGCCAAGTTGGCCCGTCTCATATGAGCTGAAATAATATTGAATGGACGTAAAACTGAATTAAAAAAAAAAGTTTTTAAAAAACGATGAATTAAGACAGTTACAATCATTAACAGTAGATGTATTAGCAAACCTCAATATTGATGCACATATGCGGCTGTATACCTGCTTTAGTCATTTGTCTGTGATTTGTATGCATAATGGACGAGAAGCAAATACTAAATAGCATTTGTCACTGACTTACCTGCAGCAAAATTCTGGCCTACTGGTCCTGGCATTGCACGTTTGCTGCAGATGCAAAGATAGAAATACGGATTACACGAACAGCCCCTTGGACAATCCCAGTCATAACTGCAACCGTACGCTGTTGTCACTACGAAGAAAATGTTCGGGAATCAAGTTAATTTTCTTAGAAATTAATAAAAGACAACAATTTTTCCATTTGCCCTAACCATGCAGACGATACAAGTTTACTCTTTTATTATATGGCAAGTGATGAAATATGGAGAAATATGTATTAAATATAACCAATATTTGAAAAAGTTATATTTTCACATGTGAAAATATAAAAAAAATTATATTTTCACATGTGAAAATATAAGATTTGGGAATACGCAAATTACGATTCCACCGTTTCATTTCTAATTTATACTTAACTAAATTTTATAATCTATGCTATTGTTGACGCAATGAACGTTCACACACAATAGCGACGTAATGACGTGACGTAATGACGTCATTTAAGATTTTGACGTCATATGCTTTAGCGCGCATCGTTACAATGACTACATGCAATATAATAAAAAGAAAATTCAAGTTTTTGTCGTGAATATGACTTTTATTTCATCTCGTGAAGTGAAAAATTATATATTTCATTCGTGCCTTCGGCACTCATGAAATATAAAAATTTTCACTTCACTCAATAAAATAAAACTCATATTCACTCCAAAAACTTGAATATCCTCTATATATTTGTTTGTTGGAATAGATGCTTTACGTCCCAACCAACAGCTCTGTCCATGTCGGGATTTCGCCTCCATTTTATGGAACTTCTACAAGTCATTAGGATGCCATGACACCCAAAAAGTTGAAAAAATAAACATCAAAGTAAACAACCAAGGCTAATATGTTTGGATGGTTGGACTAGAACAGTCACTACTTTCTTATGGACAGGTTCAGACCTTCTAATCGGTTAACCAATAATCATAAGGTGCAACAAGCTTTGCCTGGAGACACAAACAGTCCCTCTTTTTCTCACAGCCCCAATGGGCGGCGGCCCTTGCTTGTATATGACGTAAAATTTCAATTACTCCACACAAAAGTTAGGTAAATATATTAATTTTGATTTCGTTTTAAAATTTATGAAGGGATTCGAACGTCTCCATATTTTTATAGTCAAACTTGTGCGGAGATGAGACGTTGAAAATGAGTAGGCCTATGCACCAGTCAGTTGGAAAGTAGCCTGGGTTTCTGCAGTGGTTCTTAATGTTTTGTGTTTTGGAGTCGAATTTTTGTGCTGTTTGAGCCTTATGTACGTTTTCATATTTTAGTTCAGTTCAGGTAACTGAATAGCTGCTCACTCGGTTTACTATATGTTTTCCTTGTATAAGTACCCAAGTGTCTTTTTAGTTTCTTCCCACCCCTTGGTTTATGGAGTGGGGATTTCTTTCTGATTGCACCATTTCCTGACCATTGCATATGTCTGATTATTATTATTATTATTATTATTATTATTATTATTATTATTTTGTCAATATCTACCGAAATCAATAACGGCTGCCGATACCATTGACGTGTAATTTTTATAACGTTCTCATTGTCAAGAAAACAACATAAGCATACTACAAAATAATATTTGGAAAAATATTTATATTGACTTGTTTAGCAGGAGAATAGAGGGGCTTTAACTTTCCGATTTTTAAAGCCCAGTTCCTGGAGGGAATAGCAGCTGGGTGTCGTTATAATTGGGAAAATAACAGGTAGGCGCTCAGCATGTAAATATACAGCATATATATTTTCAAATCAGATATTTAGGGCCGTGGACTAAATGCGAAAAATACAACAGTTAGTTTTGAATTCATGTTACCGTGGTATGGTGGGAAATTAAAACCACGGCACTGCCGGAACTCCTCGTAAGTTAAATCCCGGTTCTTAAGGCTTGCTGTGCTCCCGCCATCCCCGGGCCGCTGATACAAAATGGCCGGTGCATTAGCGCTCAAGTCTAAGGTTAGGTCGCACGTTAAGTTATATGGATTTTCACTGTATTTTTAATAAAATAACATAGGCCTATAATCGTTGAAGGTCCCCCGCCCATCGGGGCCTGAAGAAATAGATGGCCTGGCAGAGCTTCTACGCTGCTGACTGGCCATCTGATTACTGGTTAACCGCTCAGGTCCAGGCCTGCCCAGGATAAGTGTTTTATGTCAAACCATCTATACATATAAGGGCTCAAGTCCATTATAAGACTAAAATAGTTCGGTGTACTAATGTATTATTGCGCATAATTGATTTACTAATAATGTATTAATACGCATGTCTGTTACTAATAATTTACATTGCGGCCGTACATTGTTATGCATAAATATAAATATGGCATACATAGTTATGTATGAAAATGGCATACATAAGCAACAGTCCAAACATTATAAGCACAACCATACACTTACCACTGCGAACTATTTTAACAATTCTGACATGACAGGTTGACAGGTCGACAGGTTGACAGGTCGACAAGGTTGACAGGTCGACAGGGTTGACAGGTCGACAGGGTTGACAGGTCGACCGGGTCGACAGGTCGATAGGGTTGACAGGTCGACTGGTTGACAGGTCGACAGGGTTGACAGGTCGACAGGGTTGACAGATTGAAATTTCACACTATTGGGTAATATGTTTTCCCGCGACGTCTTGAACGTTTGACGTCATCTTAAGTAACGTATTGTTGCGGCAACATGTGCCGTATTATTTATAGCTGTCGACCTGTCAACCTGTCGACCTGTCAACCTTGTCGACCTGTCAACCTTGTCGACCCGTCAATCTTGCAATATGTTAACTATATAAACTATGTAGTAATGCAAAACAAAAACCAGGTAGACAGGGTCGACAGGTTGACAGGGTTGACAGGTTGACAGGTCGACAGGGTTGACAGATTATAGGGATCAACCATGGTTTTCAGTGTTCAAACATTCGATGGATCACGAGGAAGGTGTTTGAACACAAGGCCGCAGGCCGCGTGTTCAAACACCTTCCGAGTGATCCAGCGAATGTTTGAACACTGAAACAAACCATGGTTGATCGCCATTCTTGCATTTTCACTCTAATCCAATTAAAATCGCTTGAAAATAACATTTTCAACCGTTAAAAACGCACCAAAAACCGCGGAGCTTCTTCAACGTCGGCCATTTTGTTTCTATGAAATATATGACGTCACGTCACTTTGACCAATGACGTCGGCCAAAACCCATGTTCAAACGGCACGTGAATTTCATGATTTGAACATGGGTTTTGCGGTTTGAACACGGCTTTCGACCAATCAAAAACGGCTTCAAACAGCTATGTGCATAGATATCTATGCAAGAATATAGGGATCAACCATGGTTTACAGTGTTCAAACATTCGATGGATCACGAGAAAGGTGTTTGAACACATGGCCGCAGGCCGCGTGTTCAAACACCTTCCGAGTGATCCAGCGAATGTTTGAACACTGAAACAAACCATGGTTGATCGCTATTCTTGCATTTTCACTCTAATCCACTTAAAATCTCTTGAAAATAACATTAGCAACGTAAAAACTCACCGAAAACAGCGGAGCTTCTTCAACGTCGGCCATTTTGTTTCTACGAAACACATGACGTCACGTCGCATTGACCAATGATTTGAACATGGGTTTTGCTGTTTGAACACGGCTTTCGACCAATCGAAAACGGCTTCAAACAGCTATGCGCATAGACATCTATGCAAGAATGAGATTTCACACTATTGGGTAACATGTTTTCCCGCGACGTCATGAACGTTTGACGTCTTAAGTAACGTATTGTTGCGGCAACATGTACCATAATATTTATAAATGTCGACCTGTCGACCCTGTCGACCTGTCGACCCTGTCGACCTGTCAACCTTGTCGATCTGTCAATCGTGCAATATGTTAACTATATAAACTTTATCATATAACGTCGCTGTTTTCCAGTGGATAACGTCATGTCATAAAAACCATATGAACACACGTGTAATAACACTTTTGCGGGAATACGTAACGTCATTGACGACGTCCGTAACAACAATGTAAATTTTCATTGAAAATATGTCCACTTCGAAGGCGATAAATTCCTATTTTAAAAGTCATATGATAAAACGAATCTTACACTCGTGGTCTTTTCATATGAAATTTATTAAACTCGCCAAAGGCTCGTTTAATAAATTTCATATGAAATGACCACTCGTGTAAGATCCTCTATATGTAGTAATGCCAAAACAAAAACCGTATTCGGGATTCCACATTATGAGGTACGTAATATGTTTTTACGACGTGATGAACGTTTGACGGCATCTTACGTAATGTATTGTGACGGCAACATGTAAACTGTAAACTCTGTCGAACTTGATATTTTGTCAATCTGCGAATCTGATAACTATGTAAACCTGTATTATCTAGTATTAGCAATGCAAAATAAAATAAAATAAAATAAAATAAATAAATAAATAAATAAATAAATAAATAAATAAATAAATAAATAAATAAATAATACAAAACCGATTTACGTATGAACGTAAGGAAAACATGCGCAAGGGACTATTTTAGTCTTATACTGGACTTGACCCCATATAAGCCTTATGGGCTTAGTTGGGTGGTTATATTTGAAGCACTTTTTGGATGTCATGTCCTTATTTTGGGTACAAGTCCAATAAAATGGAGGCAAAGTCCCGACATAAACATATCTGTTGACTGGGACGTTACACCACAACTCAAACAAACTATAATCGTTGAAATCACATGCGTTCTATACATGCAAATATTTTGCACTCAGCTGTTGTTTGTCATTTTGTAAGACTCGGAGGGGGGGGGGGGGGGTGTAGCAGGGATTTTGTCACAAATTTGAAACGCAGTGCCGTATTATAGCAGCAAATGAAAAGCACCGTTATTTCCTTGCCCTATACGGGCTGTGGATACAAATAGCTGGTGTATAAAATCATAAAACGTTAATAAAACAAACTTACATAATGTAGCGACCAAAAGTGTCAAACACAGAAAGACGAACGCCCTCATGTCTGCAAGTTCGATACTGAAGTATAGCTTCGTTCCAAGTGCCAAGTAGGTACTCGAGTCGCAAGTGAGGCGAACTTATACTGAGCCTCGTATTTATAGCGAATTTGTTGGTGCAATCTTCAGTTTGATACGTGTGCATACAGGAAAGGAGAAACACCACTTGAAGTCAAGGTTTCTTAAATAAGGTAGTCCAAGAATAGTTTAGCAAGCAGGAAAACTGAGAATTTTATAAAGTATCAGGATAAATGCCATTTATGGTAAAGTAGTCTGTGTCCAAGTGTCAAGTGAATTTTGACAATAGTGCAGATTATATGAGCCGGTGCATGAGAAAACCAACAATTTAGGTTCCGTCTAGGTCTGACACAAACCAGCCTGTACAGTCACAGAAGATGGTTAGAGGCTGGAAATTTTGGATTTAGAAAGTAGAGGAATTGTACTATATCCGTGTAGCGAAAACAAAGGCGCTGATCAGCTTCGCAGTTACTGCGAAGCTGATCTGCGCCTTTGTTTTCGCCTATGCAGATTGTTGGTTTTTCCCATGCGGCGGCTCATATTATTTCCTTCGGTAAGAATATTCAGAGTATTAAAATTGTATATATAGTGCCATCTTTTAAACGATGTTTTAATTATTTGACCCCGTTTAAGCATAAGTCTTTGATGAAGACTTACCTTATGTAAATTTTTGAAATTGCAGTACGATTTATCTGGCTATCGTCGCCGGCTTATTAGGGTTCAGTACCCGACATTGCACAATATGACCCATAATACCTCCCTTTGAACGGTTTCACTGCTTCCAAAGGATCAAGCTTTTATATTTGATTTGAAGAACATAACATACAATTTTCCTCCAGGTTCCTGATCGTGATGAGCAGTGTCAGTTGTTCGAAATTAACGACATTGTTACTTAACGATTCGTTAAAATTTCAAACGTGAATATTACAACAACACTGTTATTTTTGTTGATGAAATATGTGAGAATTCTGTGAAATGCAAAGGATTCTCACATTTTATCAGCCACAAGAAAATTATAGCATGTTCTTAGTAACATGCTATACGGAGGGGTTCAAAGAAATTTGGAAGTTTAAAATAATATGAGATTGTGATATAAATCTACACCAACAAGAAGAATTATTCCTTTTAATTAGTAACGTTATGTGCATTCTCGTAAGCGTGAAGAAAATAGATTTATTTATCGAAGTGATGAAAAGTGACAAAAAAGCCGACAAAACAAACTCTATAGCCTAGTCTAGCCTCGAAGTGCATGGGGCCCAAGAAAGGGAATTCAATATCGTGCATTGAAGCAGTTATGAAAAATGCACCTTCATAAACCCATAAGGAGCCTTATTACGTCAAATGATTGACAGAATACTGAAAACATATGGAGAGGTCAATACTGCGGTTAAACACTTCCCTCCTGAAAATAACAGTGTATTTCTTTATGTAGTCGGCATTAAAGTGCCGGTCCCACTGAATCGTTAGCAATCGTACGATTGTCTAATCATGGGTTTATTGATAAGACTGCGTATGCAAAATTTGTAAAATATTTTGAAATTTCCAATGTGTTTCTGCTTTATTAATTTGCATATCAGGGTCAATTGATATTAAGACAATCGTGCGATATTAAACGCAGCGGGACTTAACGAGTTGAGGTCTTAACAATGACATTGCGAAGTTTAGTACAACTGGACCCAGATCTTACCAATAAAAGAAGAAGGAATATACATGGACATGTATAACGTACTTGTTCAAAGCATTATTAGCATATGGAAACATTATGTAGTTCTTATTCTTACAGTACTATTGCAAATCTATCTTAATATGACAGCCAAAAAATAGCCATTTTAACGTTTTTTGGCTACTGACAGTTGACTGGTAATAGCCATTTTAACGTTTTTTGGCTACTGACAGTTGACTGGTAATAGCCACTCCGATTAAAATACTTAAGAAATGGAAGACTGTGGTTCCAGCTAAGATTTTTCCCTGTCTAAATGTCGGCCTCATCTTCCTGATTTTGAAATACACATGCGAACAAATCTGATGAAACACTGAATGTCAGAGAGGCTCAGTATTCCTTGTTACAGTAGCAGGAAGTCTTGCTCCTTGTTACAGGAAGCAGGACATGTTTTTTTTTTTTTTTTTTTTTTTTTTTTTTTTTTTTTTTTTTTTTTAATTTTAATGCTTTGATTGTATATTGCCATGTTTGTTGTTACATGTACCATGTTTTGAGGGCCCCAAGGAAGATTGGTTCTGCCAATTGGGTCACCCTCGTAAAATAAAGAATTTACTTACTTACTTACTTTACTTGTTAAAGTGCGCTAGCCTTGAATCAATTGAGGCTTTCCTTTTCAAAATGAAAAAAGTTCAAGGTATCAGATGAGCTTTTGCGTGAGAAAACAAACAATCTAGATTTCCAAACAGCTCTGACAAAAACCGGCCTAACGGTTACAGAAGGGTCAAAGCTTTAAATTTTGGTAGAAAGTAGAAGAGGAATTGCACTATTCACGTAGTAAAACAAATGCGCTGATCAGCTCTGCAGATATAGCATGACTGATCTGCTTCAGTTTGTTTTCGCATACACAGATTGTTGATTTTCTGGTGCAGTGGCTCATGTATTGATGCGATCAAGGAAGATACAGAACCATTCGTAAAAAGGAAGAAATGTTGATGAAATTTGCATCATTTTGTTTTAAAGTTCAATGCCAATCTTGAGCTGACAAAGCAATATCTGTAAGTCGTAACATGTACATTACACCCCAAGTTACTATGAAATTTCACTGAGCTGAAAATGAAATGAATCGAACGCATGCATGTACGCCGATATGTAATTATTTAGACGGCACGAAAAGGTTCATTTATGTGTGTGCAATCCAAAATGGCGCAGATTCATTATATGTCATTTCATAAATACTATTCCTGCATCTACGGATACAAAATATACCATTTTGTAGTTGTGTGCTCGTGTATTAGGGGTGCTGTACCTTTCAACGGTTTTCGAATAAGCAAGAATTATGTTTTATCATGATCATGATAATTGCGAAAAAAATGTTAACTACATGTATATGTTAAGCTTGCTTAGTTTATTGACGATTTTCATTGAAAGTAATTAAACGGTTTTCCAGTGACATAGGAATCTAACACTGGACCTCTTGATTCGGAGTCTGGTGCTCTAGCACTACGCGACCACGCCCCCACCAATGATATACAGATATATCAAAACTGTGCATCCATAGTTGGGTTATCAAAGCCCTATTTCTATGTTTAAATGTTGATATTGTCATCTACTTTTTTCCGAAAATATTCGTACGTTATAAATCAGGAAGTCTAATGTGTAAGAAGTATGTTGGTTGTTTTAGAATAAGTACCAGCCAATTTTTGCTCTTTTAGGCTTACAACCTTGCCACAGTGGCGCTTTGGGCTGCGATGATAACACATGTCAGTTGATGTGTGAACTACCGTGACATGGGTGCGAACTGGGCGTATGTGGTGGGGGCAAGTGTCTGTGCTCGGGGTGTCATAGGTCAAAACAACAAGGTGATATATGAGGGATTATTTACAAAAAGTTCTCTAGTTGAATCATAAAATTTGAGCCGCCACATGGGAAAACCAACAATCTGCATTTGCGAAAACAAAGACGCAGATCAGCTTCGCGGTAACCGCGAAGCTGATCAGCGTCTTTGTTTTCGCTACTCGGATAGTACAATTCCTCTTCTACTTAAATCCGAAATTTCAAGTTTCTAGATCTTTTCTGTGCTTGTACAGGCTGGTTTGTGTCGGACCTGTTCTGAAACCACATTGTTGGTTTTCCCACGAGGCGGCTCATTTTAAAGTGACAATACCTGGCTTCGTGGTCTCTGACGTAATCGCATTTGGAAACAAATTCAAACAATACATGTTTCAGAATAAAACCTACAGTATGTGTTGGCAATTATACTCGTAAATGACAAACAAGAACTAGACTATCAGGGTTCAAAATAACCTCGATTCTTCTCTTTTTAAATTTTGTACAATGAATATTCCACAACAAAATTTTGGCTGTGAATATAAACATCAAAAGCCTAACTAGACTTTTAATTTGGCTTTAAATGGTGCTGAAACTATGGCCCCAATCTCTTGGAAATGTGATAGAACTTAGTTAATTGTACTACTAAATTACCCTTGGATAACCTCAATGAATATAATCAATACTGTGTGACAGGTAATAATCCATATACATGTACTGAAAACATTAGAAACCAACCTCCACTACAAATCAAGTTCATATCAAGAAAACACATAATAAAGAAAATTAAAGACATGTCACATCATGACGTTAGCAGCTTATGGTTGCCGAGAAAACGTCAAAACTTCAAGATAACCCTTTTTAAACGCCACAGAGGTACAATTCCTTACATTGATTTGAACATTATATTTCAAACTAATGTTTGTTTTCAAAAGCATAAAGGACAACAGACGCAAATATGGAAATTTTATGCCTTGGTCGACGTTTATAAAGTGTGTCTGACGTGTTTAAGTTTGGACGTAATTGGCTGATAATAGGAAAACGTATATCAATAATCGAAACCTTTTAATGACATACTGTAGCCCTCAATACATTACCAGAAATGACAAAAAGTTCGCGTCCTAGTCGAGCATAATGAGTATGTAATCACTGAAACGCATCAACTAAGAGCACCCTGTATACCGTTGATGCAACTGAATATGTTACGGCACAGATTGATGCAACATTTCACGAGGGTAGGGAAAAATGGAGAACGGTAAGTTGACGATTATTTCAATTCTACAGGCATAAATGCGTAGATGTCTGGGTCGTGAGTTGTAGGGAAAACAAAGTAAGGATGCTTTCAGTTTTTGCCATAAGAATTTTGTTAAAACACCTTACCTTGTGATAGAAATTATACATTTTATTGGAGGAATATGCCACCAGAGACACGAAAATTGATTACGTTTGCTAATTGCTCGAATTCTTCATCATCGTTTTTCAATGTCAAAGTTTCGGTATATACCGGAATCATTCCTTGTTTCATACCACCAAAAGACAATCCTGAACTCAAACCGGCTTTTGTACAATACGGTGTTTACACACCTAGATTGGAACGTTTGGGAAACAACGTACGTCAATGTGTTCCTGGCCTGGATGCAAGCTACGTCTAAGATGTGTTGTTAAAGAATGAGGCTACCTACGGCGGATCTTTGGGGCCGAAAATGATATTTCTTACGGCGGACAAATCGTAGAATGGAAATAATGTTCAATTTTAGACATTTTCTGCTGTGAATTGACAGATTCAATATCAATTTTGATAAACATATTATATCGCTCTACATATTTGTTGTATTTATCTACACGCGTTGCAGAATTATTAATATACTTGAGGAATAAAGAAACGCAACAAACACTTTGGGTCACTGTAGTCAGGATGTGTGATGCAAGTCTGTGGTGAAACTGGTAGTTACATGATCGCAGTATCTTTACGTCAAATTACAGCAGTTTCAAAAAACCTTTGTCCGTTACGTTTGCTTGATAGCGTGTGCATAACCTCACTGGCCCACAGTCACGCACTCTGGAAACATGATCAGTTAAAGTCAAATTTGAACCAAACCAATTTTATTGTTTCCAAATCTGCTTAAAGTGATTGCAGAGGTAATCATTGACAGTGGGTAGCAGTTGTTGTGATTTGGGACGTTTAACGCCACTTACGTCAATGCCAAAACAAACGTTAGGTGCCCCATTACTAAAGTAATTGTGGCGTCATTGTTGCTTGAAAAGCATGTCGTGTTTTGGTTCGATGAATACCGTATATAGAGGATATCTACTTTTTTGATGTGAATACCAAATATATTTCATCGAGTGAGTTGAAAGCATCAAAATTTTCACGAGTGCGTAGCACGAGTGAAAATTTAGATGTTTTCAAGTCACGAGATGAAATATATTTGGTATTTACCGACAAAAAGTTTTTTTTTTTATTTTATACAATACACGGGCATTTTCCTATTCACAAAGCAGGCGGTGAAAATGCAAAAACCAAAAATTTTTGAAAGCACAAATAATTTTGGTACCACATTGTTCCTAACGTTCTAACTAAGAAAATGAATACCCGCACTTTATGTTTTCGTTCGTAAACAACGGAGTTATAGGCATTTGAATTTCTGAAGTGATGCACATTTAATGACGTCAAGTGAATGGAAACGTCAGAAGTAATCCAAACTCTACAGTGAAAATATCGGCTGATATCAATCACTAGTGAAAATATCAATATCAATTCTGCAGTGAAAATATCACTTTTATCCATTTTTGACATACATTAATTTCACTGCTAAGTATAAAATAAAAACACAAAACGTCCACATCGAAAATTGTAAATGACGTTAATTGCTTATCATTCATTATTGTGCACTTTTGCATTCCGTTAACCAGTTATGGCGCAACATGGCATGACACCCAAGTACGCAATCACGCCAGTCCTAATGACATATTTTCTAGTCCATGTCATATTACCATTACCAAGCATGTACAGTATTTGGAATATTCACCTTGGCCCCGACGTTTACGTCACAATTTGCTTTTTCCATGGTTTTTTACGTTTTGACGTTAATCTTATCAACAAAATGACGTTTTCTCATTTCACCACATGCCACATGCAGTCTGCAAGACATTTCTAAAAAAGATTTCATCAAAATGTTAAATACATACGTTACAGTTGAACTTTTATGTGTTGCGTTTTTTAATTCCTTAAGTATATGATGAAGAGCATGGAACCATATACACATTGTACCTAGTACTTAGCGGTTTGTTGTATGCTCGATAAAGACACTTATTTTCTCGGAACACTGATTAACAACCCGGACGCGGTGGCTCTGTCCGACATGTCTTAAAATTGTTGATTTGGACGTTTGAAGCCATCGCCAAATCAAACAACATGTTTTGAAAGCCCGTGGAGCGCGTATATAAGGAATACATGCAAAAATGGCCTAGACCCGCTCACCCAAGAAGATTTTCCATTCTGCGAAATTGTTCGCCGTAAGAAATATCATTTTTGGCCCCAAAATCCGCCGTAGGTAGCCTCATTCTTTAACAACACATCTTAGACGTAGCTTGCATCAAGGCAATGAACACATTGACGTACGTTGTTTCCCAAACGATCCAACCTAGGTGTGTTAATACCGTATTGTGCAAAAGTCGGCTTGAGTTCAGGATTGTCTTTTGGTGGTATGAAACAAGGAATGATTCCGGTATATACCGAAACTTTGACATTGACAAACGATGATGAAGAATTCGAGCAATTAGCAAACGTAATCAATTTTCGTGTCTCTGGTGGCATATTTCTCCAATAAAATGTATATTTTCTGTCACAAGGTAAGGTTTTTTAACGAACTACTTATGGCAAAAAATGAATGCATCCTTACTGTGGTTTCCTTAAAACTCACAACTCAGACATCGTAACATTAATGCATGTAAAATTGAAATCATCGTCTTACATTCCTCACTAACCTCGTTAAATGTTGCATCAATCTGTGCCGTAACATATTCAGTTACATCAACGGTATACAGGATGAAGAGTGCTGCTAAACAATATTTTGATTATTATGTCTCCCCCCTTCAGGGTCGGGAGGCATATTGTTTTCCCCGTGCGTCTGTCTCCATCCGTCCGTCCGTCTGTCCGTCACAAATCGTGTCCGCTCTATAACTTGAAAACCGTTAAAGATTTTTTTAATGAAACTTGGTACACTTGTAAACCCGGACGGACGATGTGTCATGCATAAGAACCATAACTCTAGCTTGAGTATTTTTGGAGTTATTTCCCTTTGATTATTTTCGATACAATTTCGTGTCCGCTCTATAACTTGAAAACCGTTTAAGATTTTTCAATAAAACTTGGTACACTTATTAAGTATGATCAGACAATGTGTCATGCTCAAGAACCATAACTCTGGCTTGAGTATTTTATGAGTTATTTCCCTTTGATTATTTTCCATACAATTTCATGTCCGTTCTATAACTCGAAAACGGTAAGAGATATTTCAATAAAACTTGGTACACTTATAAAGCACGATTAGATGATGTGTCTTGCTAAAGAACCATAACTCTTGCTTGCATATCTTTGGAGTAATTTCCCTTTGATTATTTTCCATACAATTTCATGTCCACTCTATAACTTGAAAACCGTAAGAGAAATTTCAGTGAAACTTGGTACACTTATAAAGCACGATGAGACAATGTGTCATGCACAAGAATTATAACTCTTGCTTTCATATCTTTGGAGTTATTTCCCTTTGATTATTTTTCCATACAATTTCATGTTCGCTCTATAACTTAAAAACCATAAGAAATAGTTTAAACATATTTATTGCTCTTGTTAAGCATGGGGTTGGGCCACAAGTTTTTCCAACATTAGTTACGGCCCTTCCCCTACAGTGTACATACAAAACGTAGAAAAGCGACATATACACCCTTACATTTTACTCCACCAAACTCACTGAAATCTCAGGGAAGCTTTCTCGGAGGCATATCGTTAAATAAATGTTTACAATGTATACAAAAATCAGGGGAACATGTCAGACAGATGATTATCAGCAGTTTCATATGAACTCTTGAAGAAAGGTCAGAACCTGTATAAGAATTTTATACATGTAGGATCTTTTTATATTTAACGAAATGCTCTAATTCGTTGTTGCATGCAAAACATTGTGATATTTATTTAACCTAATGTTTTACATTTTTACTTACTTATTAGTGACAATGCGTATGCTTCTCATAGTAGATGCTATTATTTTCACGCCTAATAGAGTAAGGTCACAGAAGTGCAAAAATAATTTGATCGTTTGTTTGAATTGATGCTTTACCTCCCAGTCAACAGCTATGGTCATGTATGGTCATGTTGGGACGTTGTATCCATTTTGTTGGACTTTTACCCAAATGAAGGATGTCATCTAAACAGTGCTTTAAAAAGAAATATTTTAATAAAAAAAAAAAGGCTTATGATGGATGGTTTGACTTGAACCATCTTTCCTGGGCAGACTCAAACCAGAGCAATTAACCAGTAATCAGATGGTCAGTCAGTAGCGTATAAGCTTTACCTGGAGGCACAAGCAACCCATTTCTTTAGGCGGCCCATATTCCCACCCGACCACCCTTATACAGATCAGAAAATAACTTAATGAATAAAAATTCAATCATTACGAAAACTTGCCCATGCAATATACAGAGAATTTTTTCCACAAGCAAAAATTGAAAATTTCATTGGAAAAAATTAGATATTTCGGGTCAAGTATAGTATAAGAAAAAAAAATATCCCTGCTTTGTTATGTCTTTTTAAATAGGTAATTCGGTTTAATATTTGGTATTGAAGGGTACATGTAGTATACTATTAAATTAAAATGTAATCCTTTTTTTTTTTTTTTTTTTTTTTTTTTTTTTTTTTTTTATTTATTTTTTTTTCGGCACTAAAAATTAGAGAATAAATAATCCCTGCTTTTTGGTTTGTTTTTAGCGGTAATTCGGTTTGAGCTTTTAGTATCCGGGTTACCGGGTCGCCGAGTTGCCAGGTTGCCAGGTCGCCGGGTTGCCGTGTCGCCGAGCTGCCGTGTCGCCGAGTTGCCGAGTTGCCGGGTCGCCGAGTTGCCGTGTCGCCGAGCTGCCGGGTCGCCGAGTTGCCGGGTCGCCGGGTTGCCAGGTCGCCGGGTTTGATTTATGACATGGTAGATTAGGAGACAAAGGGTTGTTACGAATGCAAGAGTGACGCCATATTCGACGATTTGATTAACAGGATGAATGAAACATTTGAAAGCAATTCATTGAACTTTACAATTTATCATGTGGCATAAAAACCTAGTCTTGTTGTATCTTACAGGTGATTAACACAATGCTTCGTCATGAGAACCTAAATGTGATTTAAAAATGCTTCGTCCTAAGAACCTATGCTCTTTGCTCAGATCCCTGTTCCTCTAAATGACAGGTCACACATTTTCAAAGTATTTTAAGGTAATGAATGTCACATGTTGGCGGGTTTGATTGAAAGGGGGATGAGTTCATTCCATTCATTTCTGATTATCAGTGCTGTTATTTAGCCGTGCGATATCCCGCCAACCCTACAAACTGGCGACCCGGCAACCCGGCGACCCGCCAAACATGTCATACAATCACTTGGCGACCCAGCAACCCGGCAACCAGGTGACCTGGCGACCCGGCAACCTACCAAACATATAGAATCACTCGTCGACCCGGCAACCTGGCGACCCGGAAACCCAGCGACCCACCAAACATGTTATTGAATCAGCCGGCGACCTGGCAACCCGGCAACCCGGCGACCAGTTGATGTCATAGACCCGGCAACCCGGCGACCTGGCAACCCGGCGACCCGTCGACCCAGGAACCCGCCACTGAAACATATCATATAATCAACCGGCGACCCGGCAACCCGGCGACCCGGCAACCCGGCCAAACATGTCATAAAATCCCGAGAACCTGTGTATTATGGGCCTTATCGTGTATTAGGATCATTTGTCTTCGGATTAATACATTAAAGCTGACAATAATTATTGCTCGCTACTTCGGTTTTACAATCCATTTTACCAGCGCATTAATCTTCACTCTTTGCAATACTTTTAATATGCGCAATAATCTTTATACATGCACTACTTTTTGCTTATACTATACTTGAGCCGATATTTCTAATAGTTTTGCTGAAAACATGGAATGTGGGCGCCTTGCCGAAGCGGTTCTAATGAGTACCCACAATTTATGTAATGGATCGAAAATAAGAAAAGTAGATATACCCCTGTAAACCCCAGTTTTACTATATAAAACCGGAGTTTAAGGGGGTAAATGTTTTCCTGATGAATGTTTTGAAAGAGAGTAATTTTCTTGATAGACAAAGGCTAATGATGAATTAAATAAGGTTTGACTCAAATCGGACTGCGCTGTGTGCAGCTGCTGAAAATGACTTGAAAATGTTGATTTAAAATTAGAGAAACAAATTATCTAAACAGAAAGTGAAATAAAAACAAAAACACAACCAGCTTCACGGTTACCAGATAGCTGATCTGTGTATTTGTAAAATTTGTTATTGCATCTACAAACATTTTCTCATTATGCAGGCTGCACTCATTTGAGTTAAAAAAAATTCCAACCGCTAAACATCATAGATACAGTGTGATATGACTTGTGGCATATTCACTGTCTAAAGCACTAACACTTACTGTTGGTTGCAGAAAAATAATTTTATCAGTTATTCGATCACAAACATAAACATTGGCTAGCATCATCAAATCAACACCAGCTGTGCTAGGAACCAAGGCAAAATTTTCAGAAAGTGGAGTAAAATGTAAGGGTGTATAATAACTTTAAGAAAGCTTCATCAAGAATATGATAAACGGTGAAGAACGATGAATGATAATAATAATTTCAGAAGCTGAACTCAATATGATTTTGAGATGAGGAATGATTATGAATGTGGTGTGGATGAAAAACATGATGAGACGGCCTTGGTGGTTTAGCGCTTTTTGATACTTTGGAGAGCATATTTAGAATCTTGCTTTTAGAGTGTTATCATTGGTTTACGTGCCATCAAAGCGTGATGATGTCCGAATAAAAGTGTGGACAGCCTCAAAAATAGTTTGATTGTCTTCTTCAGTTAGGTTAGGATTTCCAGACATCAAAAGTTCAACTGATAAAGGATGATATGTCCTCAATTTTTGGAATAACTCCATACGCTGGTCATTATACTTGTAACATTTAAAAAGGTAATGCTCAGCATTTTCTGGTTCCTGAAGACAACTACAAAATGAATCGGGGCGCAAGAAGTTATTAAACAAATCCAAATTTAGATTACTGCAATTATTGCGCATCCGTGCATGCAGAACAGATAGACGTCTGTTACCAGCTATGTAGTAACTGGGTACTTTAAGGTTTACCATGGATATACGCTTTTGTTGATATTTAAATGACTGAAGAGAGTTCGAATCCTTCAGCGTATTGTCGGCTGCGTTCCAAAGACAAATAGATGAAGGGATGCATGATTTTTTAAAAATTTCTGTACGAGCGAATGGAACTGAATAGTTATGCATATTTCTAAGAGGGTAGTTTGATACATCTCTGACCAAGGGTGGAATCAGATCAGAAATATAATTTGGCACTTGGCCCTGATGGACTTTAAACATGAAATTTAGCTTTTGTTGTTTTCTTCTTTCCGAAAGTGAAATCCATCCACATTCTTTATATAAGTTTTCTAAGGAGACAGATCTGGTCAGCCCAGTAACGATTCGGGCTGCTTCATTTTGAATTTTGTCAAGCATTTCCGCGTTTTGGACGGAACAACCATCCCAAACTGAGGAGGCATATTCCAAAGTCGGTAAAAGATAAGAAAAATAGATTTGGTTAAGTGCACTACGACTAAGTGAGAATTTTAATTTACGCATAATACCTAATACTTTTGCTGCTGAGCTTTTAACATTATCTAAATGGTCTGTCCATTTACCATTGAAGGAAAGTGTAAGTCCTAAATGCTTGTGACTTTCTACAAATTTAACAAAGGTATTCTCAAATTTAAGGAGTGGCATATAAGTTAGATTCTTTAATGTAAACAGAATCGCTTCTGTTTTTGAGGGATTAAAAGTAACAAGCCATTGCTTAGCCCACTGAGATAATAATATTAGATCATGATTTATAAGACCTTGAATGTCATCTAAGCTTGATGCAGAATAGAAAAGAGAGCTATCATCAGCGAAGAGGCGTGTTAGGCTAAGAAGAGAATCTGCGATATCGTTCACGTAAACAAGGAATAGCAGCGGGCCTAAGACAGAGCCCTGTGGGACACCTGCATTTATAGGTTTCGGACTGGAGATGCATCCTCTAATTATAACCTTTTGTTGCCGTTCTGAAAGATAGTCGGTTAACCACTTAAGAAATTCGCCATCGATGTCATGCTGTTTGAGCTTGAAAATAAGACCTTTGTGCCAGACTCTGTCGAACGCCTTTGAGACGTCGCAGAATACCATACATGAATATTGTTGATTATCAAAACTTTGACAAATGTTATGGTAAATATCAATTAATTGGAAAACAGTTGAGTGTTGTGGAAGAAATCCAGACTGGTATTTATATAATAGATTGTTGGTAAGTAAATGATTATACAGATTCTTGAAGGCTATGCGTTCTTGTATCTTGCTTACATTGCTTAGAAGGGCGATCGGGCGATAATTTGAAGGGGAAGATTTGTCTCCCTTTTTTGGAATTGGAACCAAACCAGAAGTTTTCCAGATATCGGGAAATATGCCTTCGGAAAAAGAGCGATTTAACAGAATTGCGAGCGGTTTAGATATATGCTTTTGGAAACTGATTTTAGCATTCGATTACTAATTCCATCTAGACCATTTGCTTTGTTGGGATTTAGTGTTTGTATCAACAATTCTAGTTCGTTTTCAGTACAAGAGACTTGACGAAGTGAATTTTGAGATTTACAGAAGAAAGGCGGCAAGGTTGTATTACGATCACCCACGTTTGAAATTGAAGAAAAATACTCATTCAAGCATTCGGCCTTCTCTTCATCAGAAAAATGAAATTGTTTCTTGCCGGATGGTAGTGTAGAACACAAAGGGGGAATAGCAGAAGATGAATTTTCATTTTTAACGAAATGCCTCACCACTTGCCAAAATTTACGTCTATCATTTTTCTGGAAATCTGATATGGATAACTCAAGATTATTATAAAATAATTCTTTCGCTTGCTTTTTTTGGTTATTTACTGTATTTCTAACTTTTTTGTATGATGTCCAATCGGAGGTTTTTACCTGATTTTATTGCCTTAGTTTTAAGCCTATCTCTCTTACGTGTTGTTCTTCTTATTTCTGAATTGTACCAGGGTTTATCATCTGGCCTTACAGTAACACTTTTAGATGGAATAGAGGATTTAACCATTTCAATGAAAATATCGTTAAAAAGACAACTTGCTTCGTTAACAGAGCCGTGAGACAGGCAGGACCAGTCAAATTCGTTAATTTTCGCATTCAGGGAGTTATAGTCGGCCTGGTTGTAAAGCCAAACAGTACGCTTAAATGGGCTTTTGGGTTCATATTGAAAAGGTAGAGTAATAAAAGTTGCCGAATGATCGCTTATATGATTAGGTACAGGAAATGTACCGGCATCTAGAAAACTTAAGTCCTCGTTTATGACAATAGGGTCAAGAAGAGCATTCAGTCTTGTTGGTTCGTTAACTACATTCATTAAGGAATTAAATAACATTATGTCTTTTAGACATTGATAATCGGGGTTAAAAAGATCTTCATTTAGGTCACCAAGAACAACTATATTGCTACAGATTTCCTGAGCTTTCTCAATATTCTGGTTTAACCCATTAAAAAATAAAGCATCGGACGTGCGAGGACTATAAAAGACGCCTAATAAAAATGATTCGTTCCTAGCTTTGATTTCCACCCAGATGGACTCATCACAATAAATCTCTAGTTGGGGCTGTCTTTTGTGATGCAGGTCGTCGGAAACATATAACATTACACCACCCCCATGGTTTGTCCGATCTTTCCTGTACGGTGAGTCAAAATTTTCAAGCATAAGACTATCCGTTGACACGCCAATGTCTAAATGTGTTTCTGTCAGGCAAATAATGTTAAAATCTAGAAACTGTTCTTTAATGTAATCCAACTTGTTTCTTACGCTTCTTATATTGCTATGCAAAATCGAAAGTGAACCTTGGTGTAAAGTAATAGGACCTGGGTTAGTTTCGATATCACCTGATTGCAATATTAGTAATATTAGGATCAACATGAATTGCGAATTAAGCAGATACGACTCTTTCATGTAGCTATAGAGGTCAGGATACAAAATTTATCGCACAGTTCTAAAACAGTTGCAAGACTGACTGAGAAATTGAGAAAACAGAATCGGAATGTACATTTTCTACAGCAAATATAAGTATTACTGTTGAACAGCCCTATACAAACACGCCACTGGTCTAGGCTGTTACCTATTTGGTAACAATTTAACAACAACAAACATAAGTGCTTGTACAAGGGCTGTTGAGCAATAATACCATTTAGATGAACCATTCAGACCGTCTATGAAAGAAAGTGAAAACGAAATGAAAACAATGAAAATGTGCATGAAATTATGTAGAGTGTATATGATCATATTATACAATGTCAGACAATATTTGTTGTCAGTAAATTGTGGAAAAAAAAAAACACCCAGTATATACAAAACCAATGTGCAACTCTCAGTAAAAATGCATCTCTCGCCCATGCATTGTAATCATATTTGTAATTCATAATCATGCGCACTTCTGTCCAGTTATTAAACGCATAATATATATGTCATTTTCAGCTCTTAGATTACGTACAAGGTGCATGGGCGAGTACGCATCACGAATATATTCCGTGGTACTCAATTAGAACCGTTTCAGTTTGGTATATAGCATACTTATCTGGACCTCTTATCGATCCATCGGTGTTAAATATAGTAACCAATATGCAATGTCCCATGCAAAAAACAACCAGCTATATCTCCACACTTGAGAGAAATACAAAAGTTTTATTTTCAGTTTATCAAAGCTTAGTCCACGTAAATTACTTTACATCTGTCAGAAAGCCGCACACAAATTTATAACATAATTATTTCCCAATTCACTGACTCTCGACACGTCACCGTCCTCCTCTATGTGTCGCCATACTATTACTATAACTCGAAAACGGTAAGAGATATTTCAATAAAACTTGGTACACTTATAAAGCACGATGAGATGATGTGTCTTGCTAAAGAACCATAACTCTTGCTTGCATATCTTTGGAGTAATTTCCCTTTGATTATTTTCCATACAATTTCATGTCCACTCTATAACTTGAAAACCGTAAGAAATATTTCAATGAAACTTGGTACACTTATAAAACACGATGAGATAATGTGCCATGCTAAAGAACCATAACTCTTGCTTGCATATCTTTGGAGTTATTTCCCTTTGATTATTTTTCATACAATTTTGTGTCTGCTCTATTACTCAAAAACCATTTGAGATTTTTCTATATGAAACATGGTACACTTATAAAGCGTGATGAGACGATGTGTCATGCACAAGAATCATTACTCTTGCTTTCATACCTTTTGAGTTATTTCCCTTTGATTATTTTCCATGCAATTTCGTGCCCGCTCTATAACTTGAAAACCGTAGGAGATATTTCAATGAAACTTGGTACACTTATAAAACAGAATGACAGGATATGAGATGCACAAGAACTATAACTCTTGCTTGCATATTTTGGACATGCACGTAGAAAGGGGGGAGACATCAGTTTTCACATAGAAAACAAATTCTAGTTTTCCTAACATTTTTGTTGTTTTCTGCTTGTACAGACACCAGGCTATCGGTCGATGCTATTTGATTTTAGATCGAAATAAATATCCATATTTTAGACACAAATTGTTGAAAAACACAAACATCACATTAACGTCAGAACGAAAACGTGATCAAATCCAGTTTATGGCAAATCATTTTTTTTTTGTCACAGGCACCACAAAAACGTCAAACATAAGATTTCAGACGTAGGTGGACCGGTTTATTGTATAATTGTACCGTGGTAAGTTGTACCGTTGTAAGTCGTATCGGTACTCAATTGTGTGTAAGGGTGGTCGGGTGGGAATATGCCCATTGGGGCCTAGGAGAATTATATGGGCTGCTTGTACCTCCAGGCAAAGCGTCTGATCTACTGACCGACCATCTGATTACTGGTTAGCCGCTCATATCTGAGCCTGCCCAGGAAAAGTGGTTTAGTCAAACTATCCATACATATAAGCCATATTGGCTTAGTTGGGTGGTTTTATTTTATACTTAGCAGTGAAATTAATGTATATCAAAAATGGATAAATATTTAAAGTGATATTTTCACTGCAGAATTGATATTGATATTTTCACTAGTGATTGATATCAGCCGATATTTTCACTGTAGAGTATGGATTGCTTCTGACGTTTCCATTCGCTTGACGTCATTAAATGTGCCTCACTTCAGAAATTCAAATGCCCATAACCCCGTTATTTACGAACGAAAACATAAAGTGTGGGTATTCATTTTCTTAGTTAGAACGTTAGGAACAATGTGGTACCAAAATTATTTGTGTTTTCAAAAATTTTTGGTTTTTGCATTTTCACCGCCTGCTTTGTGAATAGGAAAATGCCCGTGTATTGTATAAAATAAAAAGAAAATTTACTTTTTATCGGTAAATACCAAATATATTTCATCTCGTGACTTGAAAACATCTAAATTTTCAACTCACTCGATCAAATATAATTGATATTCACCTCAAAAAAGTAAATATCCTCTATATATTTTGAAGCACATTGTGAGTGTCATGACATCCTAATATCGAGTAAACGTCCCATAAAATGGAGGCAACATCCCGACATGACCATTGCTGTTGACTTGGACGTAAAACATCAATTCAAACAAACAAATTCAATTGTATGTAAGGTGACGATGATACTGATGTGATAGACAAGTCTGACCTCACATCTCTGAGTGAAGTCATGTGATCATAAGTACCGGACATTCCTGTCATTAGTCCGGCAGAAAACAAATTTGACCTGGAATTGAGTTCTAAAGTTTTTTTCTTTACTGAATCATGTTCATTAGACATTGCCTTTGAAGAATCTGAATGATGCCACCTTGGCATCATTGAGCATTTTTGTATTTTCAAGATGGCGTTTAAGATGGCGGCCAGAATATAAAATATTCTTTACTCCGGGTCTCTAATTGTTTTTATCCTGTAAAACTGTGGTTATTTCGGTGCCAAATGATGAATAGGTATCAGATTTGTGAAAGTATGTACATTCTATCACAGTTTTTCAAGATTGGATACAAGATGGCTGTCAGCTTTCTTATAAAACACTGTATAGATGAAATAAGTCAAGGTTTTTCATCTTTTTGGTTTTACTTTCAAGTTTTGATTCATACATTTAGCACTTTAACTTTCAGAACCATTGCTCAAGCTAGTTTGTCTTATCAAGATGTAGTGATTATCATATTCAAGATGGCATTCAAGAAGGCAGCCATGATTTCTTGCGCAAAACGAATTTGACCTAGAATTGAGTTTAAACATTTCCCCGCACTGAATACACTAAGCACTTGAAAGTCATTACACTAGACATTTTGCCTTATCAAGATAAAGGATAACAGAGCAAGTTTGTATTTTAATATTGTGTATTTGAAGATGGTGAAAAGATGGGTGAAAAGATAGCGAGTGTTGATAAAGATCTCAAACTAGGTACAAAAACAATGAAACGGTTTGAAAGCAAATAACACACAAGCTTTAATGAGGAAACTTTTAAGATGTAGAAACTCAAGCAGCACTATAAATGATCTTACAGCTGGTAATACTGAAGCGGTAGCTACCATCTTAATTAACACTAGAGTGATTGGACAACAGGCAAGGTCATATGACATAGGCATAAACACATTAGCACATGAGTTTGCACTAGAGACAACTCGATATTTGCAGATACATATACAGGTGATATTCAAAGCAAGACGAAGAAAATATCACAAACAAAAGTATACGTGGGTCAAATAAAAGAAAATCATTTGTTCTATATCTGTCATTTTATAAACTGGTCTACTAATGATCCGTCAAAGTACAATGGGGACAATTTCCAAACCAACCCAAAAGTGAATGATGTTTACCTGGTATTTGGTAGATAAAATTTCAGCACAACAATGTCACAATGCATGCAATTATTGTTCCCACAAAGTGTTGTACAGACAGTGATAGAAAACCCACAGTAGCTGATTAAACTTATTAGTAAATTAGTGTAGCAGACAATCAGAATTCTAAGTTGAATTTTAAAAGGGAGAAGATGACATGTACTTTCAGAAGTTTGCAAGGATATTATCATTGAAAGAAGTGATAGGCAAAACACCCATGAAGAAGGGGGCACCCGTATGCAGCAAATGGTATTGGCAGCACTTGAAAATCTGAAAAGGATTTCAGCCACTATAGATGTCAGAGATGTATTTGTACTGTTATGTTTTCAGTACCTGACCCACAGGCTAAGCATTGTTGTGGGAAAGTCATCACCAGTGAAAGAGAGGTCTGCCATGATTAATGTAGGGAAACAATAGGGAATAAATATTTTTAGCTTTTGATCCTTACCTGATTTAATTTAGTGTGCATGCCCTTTTGGGATGCGACACAGTCAGCTATTGTTATGTCATTGGTAATGGCATTGTGGTCAAGGTATTGCAGGATGGTTATTTACTTTCAATTCTGGTGACACTGATGTTACATTATCTTTTATGGTTCAAGAATAAGCCATGTGCTTCTACGTGCTTCGGTTGCTGCTGAGCAGGACTTGGTTGTACAATCTTTATTCTTGCCAAGACAACAATGTATGCATAAATGAACAGACAGTTGTGTTTTAAAAAATGTTTACATGTGATTTGAACACTTATCTTTCATACCATTATGTTGGTCTAAACAATCATTATAATGGATAGATTTACCTTTTTTCTTCTTCATGACTGGAAGACACATAATGGTGCTTTACATTGTGTAAAATTGTATTTTTTAAGATACATATTTGTTTGGTTTGATTGTATTGTGGTTAAACAATCCATTAAATAAACAATCAGTCATGTTGAGATGGAGCTTATATTTCTTTGGTATGAACCAGTACTATTATAACCAGCACCATGGAAAGGTTAACACGGCATGCACAACTCTGTGGTGGCGGGCTCAAACACCAACCTCTCAGTTCAGAGTATGGGCTACTGTGTCGTCTTTCAAACCTTTGTGATACTTGCGTAGCTTAATATATATGGGCCAAGATCTGACAAGAGGGTCTTATGTCCTAAAATTCAAAAATAATATATATTATAAAGATAACAATGTGAAAGACCAGGTTTAGCTGAGTATTTCCTGAAAGTTTGAAGAGATTATCTCCATAAATATATGAGAATCAAAAGGTGTGTAGCAATCTAAACATGACACCATAAAAAATGTTGATGGCGTTTTGACATTGATGATGTTAACGTCTTTATACCATTGTACTGAAAAGAATATATGACTGAAATTCTCAAACTTCTATGTGTTCCTTGAAATTCAACACCTATACCACTGTTCATATTATGAAATAGGCACAAAATTCACACACAATTTGATAAAATATGTACAACAAAGAGCATACCTTTTTTAAAATGAGGGTATTCCTTATGGCGCAACGGTTGCCATGGCAAAATGCGTGATACTAATATCTTTGTTTCATAAGATATCATATGTGTCTTGGATTGTTTTACAATATCAAAGCAGTTTGGCATAAATATCAGAGCATGCCAAATATTTCAAATGTATTTGTTTGTTAAATCTTAATTGCATACAATGTACTTTACTGTCAAGATCTCTTTTGTCTGATCCGCGCTCATATATGAGCTACTACTTGGCAAAATTTACGAAAACAGCTAAGCTCTTAGCACTAAATGGATTATGACCAAAATAAGACTGGACTGACATGATACACAAATGGATGGCATGTACATGTATATTATTATGCAGGTTGCCAAAGAAATGAAGTATTGCACAGTTAATACAAGCGTAAAATACATGAAATACAGTTTTGATGTTTTGACTACCATCTTGGATGCCACCCTGCATATTGTAATTAGATAATTGGTGAAATAGACATGCCTCCATTTCTTAAAATGCTATGCCTTACACAAAATGTTTACATTAGCACAGCATCTCAAAGTGAACAGGTAATATTGTGTTTTTGTGCTTCTTATCATGGCCGCCATCTTGGATGCCATCTTTGTTTCTTAAAGCTACAAAAAATGCTATGAATTGTTATGAACTGTTATGTTTCATAATTTCTTTATCCATGTCTTACTCAAGAGCAAACCAATAAATCAAATCATAGATTAGTCCCATATATATAAAAATATTGATTTTTGCTATTTCCGGCTTCCATTTTGGATACTATCTTGAATATATCAAAATGCTCAATGATGCCAAAGTGGCATCACTTGGATTCTTCAAGGGCTAGGTCTGCTTAACAAGATTCAGTAAAGAAAAAACACTTTAGAACTTAATTCCAGGTCCTCTCAGATGCAAAATATTGATTTTTGCTATTTCTGGCTTCCATCTTAGACACCATCTTGAATATATCAAAATGCTCAATGATGCCAAAGTGGCATCACTTGGATTCTTCAAGGGCAAGAGGTCTGCTAAACAAGATTCAGTAAAGAAAAAAAACTTTAGAACTCAATTCCAGGTCCTCTCTGAATTCAGCTCTTTTCTACCGGACTACATTTTTTCACGTTTATTGGTTGGTTGATTTATTGATTTTTTTTACGTATTACTCAACGGGTCAAACTGGAGAAGGGACTTAGGTTTAAAGTCTAATCCAAAAGACTTGAGACGCCCGGGACAGACTGTATTTTGATTGGGAGGCGCATCTAGATACATGTACACAATACATCAATAACGCCAGCAAGATTTATTAAGAGCATTAGACACGTAAACATACAATTCATTCAAACAGCAATTAAAGTGATAATATTTTAATAAAGCATCCGGTATTGGAATAAATAAGTTAATATTAAATTATTAAAAAACTAGATTTGAATTAATCCAGAAGGGTAACAAAACCCAATGATATTTCAGATATCAAAATGTATGAACAAGAAGTATCATGGTAAAATATTCAACTGTAAAGCAGAAATTAAAGTACACTGTAATACATTTTCATACTTTGGAATTCATGGTTACAGGTAAAGCAGAAAATGTTCTAAGATTATGCATTGCAATGTATATCAAATCGACAGAGTAAAACTTGGCTTATTCATTATTCATTCGTCAAAACACTCCATCACACTCAAACGGTTAACAGTTTAGAAATAAGCATGGTATTTCTCGATACCACTTTTAAGCGAGCATACACATCACACACTCGTGCACGTAGAGTAAGTGCTGGAAGAAAATGCTGGAAGCGATATAAGTTGTCTTCATTTATCATCATCATCCCCTGGCGGATTCTCTGGTGCCCGTGGGTCAGGCCCTGCAATGAATCAATCGCATGTTTGATAATGAGCTAAATACAACGTATAAATTAGGGTAAATACACATTTGTAATACATGTATTTAATACTGTGATATGATTTTCAAATAAAATGCCAATTGTGTGTCCATTTTTGTTTGTTTTGATATGTTTCGTCCCAGTCAACAGCTACGGTCGTGTCGGGACGTTACTCAATAATGGGACCTCTACTCAACATTGGGGTCCGGAATGTGCTTTGAATACCCAAGTAAGCAACTGCTTTAGGCTTACATGTTTAACGGTTGAATAAGCCCGGTTGATTTTCATGACTAAATCACTTTTCCTTGGCATAAGCAGAATATGAAGTCTTAGTTTTTTCCCACCTCGGTTTTCGGAGTGGGGATTTCTTTCTGAATGCGCCATTTCCTGATCGTTGCCTACTTTAACTTTTGCATCCTTCATCGCAGACAAAGTGCCAAACTAATAACACTTTATACGTATAAAGGAAACGTATTTGTCCAAAAATATGCTCATGCTTCAATGAACAGTTTTCTTAACTCGTTTAAGTTTGGCGTCTTTTTAATGGGACATACGCCATTGAAAACGGTATAGCTGTTCTGTTTGCTAAAGAGACATTTCATCAAAAAATGAGATTAAAAAAATGAAAAAATCATTCTTAACGCCCCTAGACAATAAGAAAGTTGACTTGCCCATTTGTTAACGTTGGGCGAATCCATTCGTCATTAGTGAGTTAATATACGAGCCGCCTCATGAGAAAACCAACAATCTGCCATATGCGAAAACAAAGGCGCAGATCAGCTTCGCGATAACCGCGAAGCTGATCAGAGTCTTTGTTTTCGCTACACGGATAGTACACTTCCTCTTCTTCTTAAATCCGAAATTTTAAGCGTCTAGCCTGCTTCTATGACTGTACAGCCGGATTTGTGTCGGACCTGTTCGGAAACCACATTGTTGGTTTTCTCACGAGACGGCTCATACATGTACATGTACACTCACCAGCTGCAAACCGATTCAGAAGCCATGGTTCTTCGCGTCTGAATCTGCAATCACACCGTCCAAACCAATTACATGTACAACCCCGTGGACATTCCCAATCACTGCTGCAACCATCATGGTAAGCTGCTGAGCTTGATAAGCCTGTAGCTGTAAAAATAAATTCGCTTTGACGATTATTTTAGAAAAAAATGCGAAATTGCTGCTGTCTGTTTAATTTATATTTTGTTTCCATTTTACCAATTTTGAGACCGATTTTTGCTTGGATATGCAAGAAATAATTTTAAATGGGGTGGAAACTGCAACAAATTAGCCGAGTGGACGATTACCGCGCTTAACCATTCGATCATCATCGCTGTGTCTGGTGTAGGTCGAGCCCCACACGGTGCCACATGTGAGACAAGCCAAGTTCTGCTTGTGGGTCTGCCAGGTGGTTTTTCTCGGGGTTCTCCCGTTTTCGCCCACCTACTGATTGGCCGGTCTCATATGGGCTGAAATAATCTTGAAAGGGACGTTAATTAAACTGAATAAGAAAAAAAAAAAACATTTCCCGCTAATTTCCTTCCAACCAGATATTTAATATTGATGAAAAAATGGAAAGCAAACTGCATACATGTATTAATGGTCAAATATACGTAAATTGCAGTTGAAGCGCAACTTGAGTAAGAATCTTGTACAAGGATAAACCGATCGCAACAGGCTCTCGAGACACTTGTTGAGATATAAAATATGCAAGTGCTATTTAGAACAACACGTACCGATTTTGACACTCCCACTGGCTCATCATCCGGAAAATTGTCTATGCATTTCCCAAATGGATGTGCCGATACATCACCAGGAAAACATGCCCGTATAATGTATACCCTGTATACCCCACTTTTATATTGTAAAAGTGTGGTATGCAGGGGTAAACCTATTTTTCTTATTTCTGCTCTAAAACATAGAATGTGGGTACTCGTTACGTGTACCCACAATCTAGGTTTTGAGGAAAAAAAAGAAAGAAAAGTATCAATTTTTTTTTTTTTTTTTTTTTTTTGCAATTTTAAAAATCTCTGTATTCATCTACATATTTTTTCATTCACATACCTGCAACAGCCGCCTGGTCCAATTGTTTCGGTGCTTCACGCTTCCATCTGCTGCAGTCGCAAATACCATACTGACATGTACAGTGCCATGGGCACTGCCAGTGATCAGTGCAGAACCTAACTGCACTGCTGGATAAGCCTATATTAACAGAAAAAATGTCAAAAATATTTTGATATTTCAAAAAGAGCTAAATGGAAAGCCAAGTGGGTGCCACAGTAAAATTCCCCGCGGAAACAGTTACGACTTTTAATTTGGATATTGTTTGGAAATAAACAAGACATAATAACTTGCCAATGGTGTTTATAGATGCATTTGAAGACTATATCATTAAAATAAGTATTATTACTATACTGTAAATGACAATATTTATCATACGCATATTTATCATGATAGCAAAACTTACGCAATGCAGCAATTAAGACTGCGAAGCACAGAAAGCCAAAAGCCTTCATATCTGTAGTTTCTGTGTAATTGTATTTCTGTGACAAAAATCCGAGTCACAAGTGATGTAAAGCGACGATGAGACTTACTTTTATAGCCGAACATACCGGAAGATTCTTCTACTACTCGCTGTGTGTACGCATGTCAAGGGCACATGCAACAAGAGTCACTTGAACTCAAACCTTGAAAAACATAAAAAAATATAGGAAGAAACGAAGAAGGCAAAAAAATTAACAGCCGGGGTAACCGCGAAGCTGATCAGCGCCTTTGTTTTCGCTACACGGATAGTACAATCCCTCTTCTACTTAAATCCGAAATTTGAAGCTTCTAGCCTGCTTCTGTGCTTGTACAGGCCGGTTTGTGTCGGACCTGTTCGGAAACCACATTGTTGGTTTTCCCACGAGGCGGCTCAAGTGTATATCGAACATTCTTAGTTGTGGTGGAGTGGGGTGTCCGGCGTTCTCTGTAACAAGGATCTTTTAAAATCAATTCCACGAATCTTGCTCAGTTCTCATTACACCAAGTAGTGGGTTGAAACTATTTGATTGGACAGCGCTTACAGAAAACAGGATGTTACACGCGCACATCCGGGTAGTTCTGAGATTTATTCAGTTTTACATTTTGAAACAAATAAAAATGAATCGACTTTTGTTGCTTGGGATCGCATTTTTGACTCTTTTAAATTGTAAGTAACTTTATTTATTTATTTATTTATTTATTTATTTATTTATTTACTTATTTATTTATTTATTTATTTATAATTAAATATAAGTTTCAAATTTTGTGGCGTTATTATGTAAATGTTAATGTCACGGATATCTTAAACTTTCCTCTTTAGACAACTTACGTCGCTCGCGCATAATGTTTAGTAGGAGAGCGCGGTGGCTTGGTCATCGGACTCCGAATAGAGCGGCCATGGGTTTTGCTTTCTTGGGTTGTACACATGCATTGTCTCGGTTTCTTGCAACTGTAAAGCATGGGCATGGGAATTAATTTGGATCATGACTGTATGTAGCGTAAAGGGACCAGCAGTGATCGATCAAAAATAGCCATGTTTGATAAATTTACGGATCAGACATGCATTGGAGAATGCATGTGCACATACCATATCTAAGCTTGAATTTCAATATGTCAATTTATGACGTCATCATGTCACGTTCTCAGTGTCTTCATTTTAACACACCCACCATCATACAACGTGAATCAGGGTCAGGTGGACCAGTGATCGATCACCTTCTTTTTCTCTCCAAAATCGCGGCTAACTTGGAAGGTATGTAAATTTTAGGAAAGAATAATTATTGTTTACCTCTAGCCACGAAACACAATTTGGAAATTTTCAGTGAGTTGAAAGAAATAAAGCAGCGAAATGAGGTGGTACGCCCATAGAAAAAATGGAAAACTGTTGAAAAAATAGCTCGAAAATCACAGAAATTGTCCATTTATCGCCGCGTTATCCTATACAATTTGGAATGTGGATCAGATTTGTTTAGTATGCAGTAAAGTTAAAAAAATTAGCAAGTAGGAACTAATGCAAGTTGTTTCATCTTGAAGAATTTACTGAACAATCACCGCTTTTAAGCAGTACAACTGAGACCCCCTCTTCGTAAAGTGCCAGAAAATGCAAGATAGAAAAGCTTTCCAAATAAATTTAAATTAGTGTTTGTAAGGTAATATAAAGCACTTTAAGTTGAGACCAGCATAAGATTTACTTTTGGTATCCTTTGAGAATTAATAGCCGACAGCCACTAGTTGATCGATCACTGGTCCCTGATCGATCACTGGTCGCCTTACGCTAGTTAACTTATTGTTGAATATCTCGTACAGATAATTATATCAAAAGTTGAGTTATCAAAGCTCTATTTCTGCGTTGAATTTCGCATACAATCTACTATTTCTTTCCGAAAATATTTGTTCAAGTAATAAACCAGGATGTATGAGTCATACAATTTTGGTTGTGTTAGAATAAGTCTTAGCCATAAGTATTTGCTGTTTGAAATTTCTCTTTTAGGCTTACAGCTTTGCCACAGCGGGGCCTTGGGTTGCGATGACAACACTTGTCAGTTGATCTGTAAACTACCTTGGCATGGGTGTGAACTGGGTGTATGTGGCGGGGGCAGGTGTCAGTGCTCCCACTGTCATATGTCAAAAAACAAGGTGATATACGTTTCAGAATTTTTAAGAATTGTAGCTTCAAAGTTGCATTGTAAAAGCTATCAAAAATGGTTTCTTGTCAAATATTTCGATTTAGCAACTATGATGCTATCTTTTCAGTGAATACCAATAACATTGATCATACTGCACACGAGAGAAAATCAGTCACCTAAGAAAAACAAAGATTGTCGATTTCTTAGTAAATGCTGCAAACATGGTTTTCACTTTTTAAAAAGGAATTCAAGACTAAGTCACAACCGGGAAATAGTGATTTTTTCTGATTTTTTTGAATGGCTGAAGATGGAATAGAGACTTGGACAAAAGATGTTGTTTGACAAAATATTTTCTTCTCAAACAGACACACTTTGCACGTATCAAGATAAATGCATATTCATGTAAAGTATAGGCACTTAAAGGCAAAATGAACCACATTTGTTGTAGTTTTTGAGACTGTATATCAGTAAATAGGAGTAGTCATGATTCATAATAAGTTTGTTGTTTGTATGTCTAAATTCTTCTTTTTTTTTTTTTTTTTTTCATTCCAGAGCCTGTAGAAAATGAATCTGTTCATAGAAAGAGCTCACAGAAATCTTTGTCATGACATTTATCCCAACCCTAGCTTTCAACGGACAGTGTTCTCAAACATTTTTGAGCTGAATATTACAATGCAAATTTTGTACTGTTGTGTGATAAAAACAATATGGAATTGTTGGGTTAATGGCAGTGATACTTAAGCATTACAATGAAAGAAGCTAACTTTGTAAAGCAGGTTTATTTCTAACAAACCTGTCTGGAAACTTACAATATGAGCCATGAAATAGGAAAATTGGTCTTGGTGTTTTCCAACGAGCTCTGACACAAACCAAACAAGCCTGAACTATCACAGAAGAAGGTTAGAAGCTTGAAATTCTGAATTAATGAAGAAGTCGGATTGTACTATCTGTGTGGTGAAAACAAAGGTGCTTATTACTGCACAGCTGATCTGTGTCTTTGTTTTCGCACAGAAATGAATCTGATTTTCTAACAAAGCTGCTCAAATGTATAATTCTTTTAAGAATTTTCTGATAACCTGAATTTATGTTAATACCATGTCCAACATGAATTAAATAAAGACAAAATATTTCATATTTTGTTTAATTAATCTGTCTTATTCCATTATTTCTCATGGTCATTACTTGGGAGTCAAAATCAAGACAGTGATAGTTTAAAGCATGACTGAACAAAACAATACATGAGCCACCCTATGGGAAAACCAACAATCTTCATAGGCAAAAACAAAGGCATAGATCAGCACCTTTGTTTTCGCTACAGGATAGTACAATTCCTCTATTTTCTAAATCCAAAATTTCCAGCCTCTAGCCATCCTCTGTGCTTGTACAGCCCGGTTTGTGTCGGACCTGTTCAGAACCCAAACTGTTGGTTTTCACAAGCACAGGCTCACAAAGAAACAGAAAGCAACAATAATGGCTACACATTTGAGCCGTCTCGTGGGAAAACCAACAATCTGCATATGCGAAAACAAAGACGCAGATCAGCTTCGCAGTAACCGCGAAGCTGATCAGCGCCTTTGTCTTCGCTACTCGGATAGTACAACTCCTCTTCTACTTAACTCCGAAATTTTAAGCTTCTAGCCTGCTTCTGTGACTGTACAGACCCGTTTGTGTCGGACCTGTTCGGAAACCACATTGTTGGTTTTTCCACGAGGTGGCTCATTTATAAAGGCTTAAACAAGTATTTTGGCAAACTGAATTTTCTTAACACCATTTTCTTAAAACACAGGTTTTACATGAAAACTACATAAGCAGCACACCAAAGGTTAACATAGGAATAATTCGATGTTAATGGTACATGCATGTATGTAAAACATTTGAGCCGCCTCATGGGAAAACCAACATTGTGTGGTTTCCGAAAAGGTCTGACACAAACCGGCCTGGGCAGCCATCGAAGCAGGCCAGAAGCTTGAAATGTAGAGGAATTGTACTATCTGTCTAGCGAAAACAAAGGCACTGATCAGCTTCGCGGTTACCGCGAAGCTGATCTGCGCCTTTGTTTTCGCCTATGCAGATTGTTGGTTTTCCCATGTGACGGCTCATTTGGCTGAATCAGTATTACAAATATTCATACAAACAGAAAATAAATTGTTAAAAATAACAAATAATAAATATTGCACATACAAAATTTGGTCGATTATATGAACCACATCATGAGAAAACCCTGAATTTTCGCCAACGCGAAAACAAAGGCACAGATCAGCTGTGCAGTAACTGCCTTTGTTTTTGTTACACGGATAGTACAATTCCCCTTCTACTTAAATCCAAAATTTCAAGCTTCTAGCCTGCTTCTGTGCTTGTACAGCTTGGTTTGTGTCGGACCTGATCGAAAATCCAAATTCTTGGTTTTCTCATGCAAAGGCTCATATGTCATATGGAAGGGGCCACATGATATTTGTAGCTGTGCTTTACATCCTACTTAACAGCTACCATCATATGGACCTTGCATCACGAAAACATATCCGTGTAATGTATACCCCCTTATAACCCACTTTTATATAGCGAAACTGGGGTATGCAGGGGTATACCTATTTTTCTTATTTTTGCTCCAAAACATAGATTGTGGGTACTCATTAGAACCGCCTCAGCGGTACACACAATCTATGTTTTGAGCAAAAATAAGAAAAAATATCAAGAATTTTCTACTGAAATTTTTCAATTTTTACAACTTAAGAAAAATCTGCATATGACTCAGGCATGTTTTCATAATGGGTTTACAGTTACGCCCAAAAGACTGCAGAAGCCAAGGATCTAATTGATCCAACAACACCGTGGTTAAGTGCCTTAAAACACTGCGCCAGGCTTCTGACAAACTACCCAAGGCTAAAGGCGGGTTTTATTATGATGCAAACAATTAAAAATAAAATCATAACACAATTTAGGAGCAATGAAAAAAGCAGTGAGATATAATTTACAAAAAGACTTAACATCTTCAAAACAATGTACAAGTTTTGTTACTATAAAATCACTTATTGTAATATAATAAATAAAAGAACATGACTTTTATACACTTTTGATCATAATACATGTATGAATACACTAAATTTTCCAAGTTTTTGTTACCCAATAGAAAATCAAATTTTTGCAAATGGAAAACAAAGATGCATACCAAAGTGTAGTAAAACAGCAATAGATCAGTGCCTTAACAGCAGAATGCCATGACCTAATGGTAGAACATCTGAATCCTATTCTAGAGGTACTGTGTTTGAATAACACTGACACCTGGCTCTGCCTTGCCATGACTGGAAATTGTTCATTGGGATATTAAACCACAAAATATACAAATACATTGTAATATGATTTTGTTTCATTCATTCACGTAAACAGTTGTGAAATTTTATCAACATTAGGAAGTCTTTCCTTCTTACAAAAATTTGTAATAATTTATCGCACGTCATTTAACACTTATTTTGGAAAGGGCATTGCACATTTATAAGGAAATAAATACTGAAAACATTGAATCAAATAAAATTATTGTGGATTTCTTTTTTAGGGGTGGCTTTATCACAGTTTGAAAACAAATGTTTGATTAACTGCTTTACGTTCACCATCAACAGCTACGGTCATATGGGGATGGGACATTGGTTTAAAATCTCATCCCATGGACTGAAGAAACCTGGGATCAGGCTCCTGTCTCTTGGTTCAAAAGGCGAGTGTCTTTACCATTACACCACACAGTTTGAAAATAATTGTTGTTGGTTTTATGAAAAAACAATTGTTGGCAATTTAACATTTATGAGCAGGTTAAATTTTAGTCTCAGCTGAGCTAAGCATGAAAAAGTTTTTTATAACCTCGAGACCAGACACATTACCAATCAAGCTATCAGGCCTTGTAGTTTGAAAATGATAACAAAAAAAAATAAAGTAACAAAAACATAAGAATAAAACAACAGAAAAGAATGTAAAGTATAACCTAAATGATTAATCAACAATGAACCTCGGACAGTTTATAAATGAAGAAAATAGATCATGCCATATGAGCCATGTTATGCGATGGCTCATAATATTGATTATGGGAATATTCTGAAAAACATTGGTCCTAGTGAATAAAGTGATAAACGAGCCGTCTCATGAGAAAACCAACATTTTGCATAGGCGAAAACAAAGACGCAGATCAGCTCCCGGTAATCGTGAAGCTGATCAGTGCCTTTGGTCTCGCAACACGGGTAGTACAATTCTTCTACTTTCTAAATCCAAAATTTCCAGCTTCTAGCTGTCTTCTGTGCTTGTACAGCTTGGTTTGTGTCTGACCTGTTCAAAAACCACATTGTTGGTTTTCTCATGAGGTGGCTCAAATTATAATGAAAAGAATTAACTGAAGCACAATTTAATGTACTATATCTTCTATCATACTAAGTACCAGCAATTGGATATCCCACCCCCAAGGGACCAGGGATAGCAGGGGCAGAAGTCATCACCAGGATAACACATCTGTGACATCAGGAAAACATGTCCGTGTATTGAATACCCCCTTAAACCCCACTTTTATATAGTAAAACTGGGGTATGCAGGGGTATACCTATTTTTCTTATTTTGCTCCAAAACATAGATTGTGGGTACTCGTTAGAGCCGCCTCGGCGAGGCGGTTCTAACGTGTACCCACAATCTATGTTTTGAGCAAAAATAAGAACTAGAGGACCATCGGTCCTGTAGCTCACCTGAGAGATTATCACATTGTAAGCTCATGAGATTTAAATTAATTGAGAATCGACCAATGAAAGTCTATGCATGGACACTATTGACCCCCGGGGCATGGCCAAATTTGACCCAGGGGCATGACTGGCACAATTTATAATGGGGACTACCAAACATTGCTACATACAAAATACAGAAGCTCTGGGCCTTTTGGTTTCAGAGAAGAAGTTTTTTTTAGTTTTTCCCATTGTAAGTCTATGGAGACTATCTACCCCCAGGGCGTTGGCCAAATTTGACCCCAGGGGCATGGCTGGCACAATTTATGTAGAGGACCATTAGCCATTGCCACATACAAAATATCAAAGCTGTGTGCCCTGTGGTTTCAGAGAAGAAGATTTTTGATTTTTTTTTCCCATAGCAAGTCTATTGAGACTATCAACCTCCGGGACCTCGCCAAATTTGACCCCAGGGGCATGAATGGCACAATTTATGTAGAGGACCATTAGCCATTGCTACATACCAAATATCAAAGCTGTGGGCCTAGTGGTTTCAGAGAAGAAGATTTTTTTAATTTTTTTCCTATTGTAGGTCTATGGAGACTATCGACCCCCAGGGCGTGGCCAAATTTGACCCCAGGGACATGATTGGCATAATTTATGTAGAGGACCATTAGCCATTGCCACATACAAAATATCAAAGCTGTGGGCCCTGTGGTTTCAGAGAAGAAGATTTTTGATTTTTTTTCCCATAGTAAGTCTATGGAGACTATCAACCCCCGGGGCGTGGCCAAATTTGACCCCAGGGGCATGAATGGCACAATTTATGTAGAGGACAATTAGCCATTGCTACATACCAAATATCAAAGCTGTTGGCCTAGTGGTTTCAGAGAAGAAGATTTTTTTAGTTTTTTCCCTATTGTAGGTCTATGGAGACTATTGACCCCCGTGGCGTGGCCAAATTTGACCCCAGGGGCATGATTGGCACAATTTATGTAGAGGACCATTAGCCATTGCCACGTACAAAATATCAAAGCTGTGGGCCCTGTGGTTTCAGAGAAGAAGATTTTTTAATTTTTTTCCCATAGTAAGTCTATGGAGACTATCAACCCCCGTGGTGTGGCCAAATTTGACCCCAGGGGCATGAATGGCACAATTTATGTAGAGGACCATTAGCCATTGCTACATACCAAATATCAAAGCTGTGGGCCTAGTGGTTTCAGAGAAGAAGATTTTTTTAGTTTTTCCAATTGTAAGTCTATGGAGACTATCGACCCCCGGGGCGTGGCCAAATTTGACCCCAGGGGCATGGCTGGCACAATTTATGTAGAGGACCATTAGCCATTGCCACATACCAAATATCAAAGCTGTGGGCCTAGTGGTTTCAGAGAAGAAGATTTTTTTAATTTTTTTCCTATTGTAGGTCTATGGAGACTATCGACCCCCAGGGCGTGGCCAAATTTGACCCCAGGGACATGATTGGCATAATTTATGTAGAGGACCATTAGCCATTGCCACATACAAAATATCAAAGCTGTGGGCCCTGTGGTTTCAGAGAAGAAGATTTTTGAATTTTTTTCCCATAGTAAGTCTATGGAGACTATCAACCCCCGGGGTGTGGCCAAATTTGACCCCAGGGGCATGAATGGCACAATTTATGTACAGGACCATTAGCCATTGCTACATACCAAATATCAAAGCTGTTGGCCTAGTGGTTTCAGAGAAGAAGATTTTTTTAGTTTTTTCCCTATTGTAGGTCTATGGAGACTATTGACCCCCGTGGCGTGGCCAAATTTGACCCCAGGGGCATGATTGGCACAATTTATGTAGAGGACCATTAGCCATTGCCACGTACAAAATATCAAAGCTGTGGGCCCTGTGGTTTCAGAGAAGAAGATTTTTTAATTTTTTTCCCATAGTAAGTCTATGGAGACTATCAACCCCCGGGGTGTGGCCAAATTTGACCCCAGGGGCATGAATGGCACAATTTATGTAGAGGACCATTAGCCATTGCTACATACCAAATATCAAAGCTGTGGGCCTAGTGGTTTCAGAGAAGAAGATTTTTTTAGTTTTTCCAATTGTAAGTCTATGGAGACTATCGACCCCCGGGGCGTGGCCAAATTTGACCCCAGGGGCATGGCTGGCACAATTTATGTAGAGGACCATTAGCCATTGCCACATACAAAATATCAAAGCTGTGGGCCTAGTGGTTTCAGAGAAGAAGATTTTTTAATTTATTTCCCATAGTAAGTCTATGGAGACTATCAACCCCCGGGGCGTGGCCAAATTTGACCCCAGGGGCATGAATGGCACAATTTATGTAGAGGACCATTAGCCATTGCTACATACCAAATATCAAAGCTGTTGGCCTAGTGGTTTCAGAGAAGAAGATTTTTTTAGTTTTTCCAATTGTAAGTCTATGGAAACTATCCACCCCCGGGGCGTGACCAAATTTGACCCCAGGGGCATGGCTGGCACAATTTATGTAGAGGACCATTAGCCATTGCCACATACCAAATATCAAAGCTGTGGGCCCTGTGGTTTCAGAGAAGAAGATTTTTTAATTTTTTTCCCATAGTAAGTCTATGGAGACTATCGACCCCCCCGGGGCGTGGCCAAATTTGACCCCAGGGGCATGAATGGCACAATTTATGTAGAGGACCATTAGGCATTGTTACATACCAAATATCAAAGCTGTGGGCCTAGTGGTTTCAGAGAAGAAGATTTTTTTTAGTTTTTCCCATTGTAAGTCTATGGGACCTATCTGTTGCCATGGAAACCACAATTTTGATACAATCTGCTCCAAAACCTAATGCCATCAATCCCCCAACCCAATTATGGTTCACATTAAATTTGATCAAGATCGGCCTACTAGCTTCAGAAATATTCTTCTTTGAAATTGTGGACGGACGACGGACGGACGACGGACGGACGACGGACGGACGGACGACGACGGACGACGGATGCCTGCCTATCCTATAAGCTCACCTGTGAGCCTTCGGCTCAGGTGAGCTAAAAATATAAGAAAAAAAATCTACCAAAAATGTTCTTATTTACAACTTTAGAAATCTCTGTATATTGCATGGGCATGTTTTCGTAATGACATGTATAACCCCTTGAACCCCACTTTAACATGGTAAAACTGGGCCTACAAGGGTAAACCCAATTGTCTTATTTTTTTATCCAAATCATAGATTGTGGGTACTCCTTAGACATGTTAGAAGAGGCAGTTCTAACGTGTACCCACAATCAAAATGTTTTGTGCAAAAATTGTAAAAATATCATTTTTTTTCCTGGCCCAAATTGGCCATTGAACTTGCACTTACTTGCCTGGATTTGATCAGGGCTTTTGGCAAAGCTTTGATCATAATATCGTACCCACAATGCATGTGTGGCATATACCCTCAGCTTTGGAAAGAGAATAGTCAATATCCTGCTATTCCCAAGGCTGGGGACATGGTTGTAAATGACTTGTGTATAATTGCTGCTTTTAATATGATGAACTGAAGAGCATAGGAAAATATTATTCCAACGCCAATATTTCAGAACATTTATAGTATATGAGCCATATCATGAGAGAACCAACAATGCGGTTTCCTAACACGTCCAACACAAACTGGTCTGTACCGTAATAGAAGGTGGCTCGAAGCTTGAAATTTTTGATTTAGAAAGTAGAAAAATTGTATTATCTGTGTAGGGAAAACAAAGGCGCTGATCAGCTTTGTGGTTACTGTGAAGCTGATCTGTGTCTTTGTTTTAGCATATGCAGAATGCTGGTTTTCTCATGATACAGTTCCTATAGCTATAATGGAATACTTTGGTTTAAGTGTATGAACACCCTGAGTATTTTCTCTTATTAAATGAGCCGCCTCATGAGAAAACCAACAATTTTCATAGGCAAAAACAAAAACCCAGATCAGCTTCACCGTAACTGCAAAGCTGATCAGAGCCTTTGTTTTCCCTACTCCAAAAGTACAATCCCTCTTCTTCTTAATTCCAAAATTTCAAGCTTCTAGTTGTATTCTGTGGCTGTATAGCCCAGTTTGTATCAGGACCTGTTCAAAAACCACATTGTTGGTTTTCTCATGAGGTGGCTCAAATATTGCGGAACTTTCACAAATACGGCTCCTATCTATCATAGTACATTTTAACAGTACATGCATCTTTATCAGCAATTCAAGCATTTCTACATATGAGCCACCTCATGTGAAAACCAACAATCTGCATATGCAAAACAAAAAGCGCAGATCAACTTCGAAGTATTTGGGAAGCTGATCAGCGCATTTGTTTTCGCCACACGGATAGTACAATTCCTCTATTTACTAACTTCAAAACTTCCAGCCTCTAGTCATCTTCTGTGCTTGTACAGCTCAGTTTGTGTAAGACCTGCTCTGAAACCCACATTGTTGGTTTTCTCATGACCCGGCTCAATTATATGTACATGTATGTCATAATTTATCAAGTATCCGACTGATTGAAGTATTTTTGCAGTAAGACATACTACAATATCCCCAAGCACTATTTACATGTAAAGGGCTCAGTTCCGCCTAGAATGACTGTCAGTCAAGAAAAACACCACTTACCCAAGCAAGAACAGTAACTGCAATCCCTTCTGTTACAGATCATGACCTGTATATTTATCCAGCAAATCCTTATTCTTATGCAATTTACTTCAACCTAAATAATTCCTCAATGGATAAACCGTTCTAAACCTCTAATCCTACTCCATATTTTTACAAGATTTTCCTAAATAACCCTCCTATCTTGCCTTCAGAGAATACAAGCCAAAAAGGTGAAAAACAAAGAAGCAGATCATACCTGTGGATCTACACATAATGATCTGCATCTAAGATTCTCATTTTGTTTACATAAAGCAAACTAAAGTCTTTCTTGTAAACAATCAAATCTGGCCATAAGCAAGTTGTTTTTATATCTGGCCAAAGGTTACAAAACTTTTTCTGGCTCAATTCAGCTGAGCAATAATTTGAGCCGCCTCGTGGGAAAACCAACATTGTGGTTTCCGAACAGGTCCGACACAAACCGTCCTGTACAAGCACAGAAAAGAGCTAGAAGGTTGAAATTTCGGATTTAAGTAGAAGAGGAATTGTACTAGATCTATCCCAGTAGCAAAAACAAAGGCGCTGATCAGCTTCGCGGTTACTGCGAAGCTGATCTGCGTCTTTGTTTTCGCCTATGCAGATTGTTGATTTTCCCATGAGACGGCTCAATTATAGAGCCAGGGTTTTTTTTTTTTTTTTTTTTTTTTTTTTTTTTTTTTTGGCAATTTTGAGAATGGGCCCTAGGGCCTTGCTGATTGGGAAAATTAGTGATGTAAAAGCCTGATTTTGGGAAATTTTTAGAACATTCAGAGTTGATGATATTTTCCAAGTTGATATAATTGCCTATGGGCTATTCATTTAGAATAATTCTTAAATAATAATTCAAAATCAAATTCAACATCATTTCAAAACAGCAGAGTTTGAATTTCAAAGTGTATGGAACTGTATGAAAATTATTTTCAGCTGTGATTGTTTTGTTTTTCTCTAGATTCAGAAAAAAGTCACCTAAATTCCATTTTGAATGGGGCCTCATTTCGGCCCCTGAGACATCTGAAAAAGAAAATCCCTGACTAAGCTCAGAATAAATATTGAAAAACAGTGAAACAATAATTGGGGTTTTCAAATAAAAAATAAATATCAAATAGTTTTTTTCCTCTGCATTTCAACATTTATAAGAAGAATTACTTTACACGTTGTAGCTTGCCATTGCAGCCACTAGTATTTAACATGACCTGTTGTTAACATTACGAAAACTTGCCCATGCAATAAACAGAGATTTTTTTAGCTTAAAAAATGAAAATTTTCTGCAGAAAAATGTTGATATTTTTCTTATTTTTGCTCAAAACATAGATTGTGGGTACACGTTAGAACCACCTCACTGAGGTGGGTGAGGCGGTTCTAAGGAGTACCCACAATCTATATATTGAGCAAAAATAAGAAAAGTATTGAAATTTTTCTGATGAAATTTTCAATTTTTACAGGTGAAAAAATTGTAGTTTCAGGTGAACAGAGCATGAAAAAAAGTTAAATATTCCTCTGAGCCCCCTGTAAATTTGGAAGACAAGATGCCATTCTCTGTAACCCTTTAATCAACTATCTACACTTGGCGAGCACAAACAGTAATACACCACCGTATATTCTGGTCTACACCATCTGAGCTGGCAGTGGGTGATATGAATGTAAAATGGACTAGATCTGGGACTGTCATCAAAACAATAATACTGGTGGTTCTCGTACTTCTAGGACATCTGAAAAAGAAGACAAAACTCCTAGATGCAGTAAACCATTTTTTTTTCTTTTTGCTGCAAAAATGAAAATTTTCATTTTTATTTCAAACTTCTCAAAATATTGACAAATCTAATGTGTACCTACCATCTATGTTTTAGATTAAAATTAAGAAAATTGATATTTACCTCAGTGCACACCAGTTTTACTATATGAGCTGCGTGTAAGAAAACCAACAACATGCATAGGCGAAAAGGCGCAGATCAGCTATGCAGTAACTGCACAGCTGATCAGTGCCTTTGTTTTCGCTACATGTATAATATAGTCCCCTTCTTCTTAAATCCAAAAATTCAAGTTTCTAGCCTTCTTCTTCTGTGACTGTACAGACCAATTTGTATCGGTCCTGGTCAGAATCCCAAATTGTTGGTTTTGTAATGCAGCGGCTCCTATAAAATTTGGGTGTATGGGGACCTACATGACATGGACATCGTCAGCCGGGTGCCAAAACCTCTTATCTAAATTTTTCTTACTTTTCAGGAGAGCAATTTTTAGATATTATCAAAATGATGTATCATAAAAAATTGGACAAATTGTCAAGGCAGAACTTTCAAAATTGACTTACGACTTTTTGTCATTGTATTATATACATGAAAAACATATTCTGTAATAATGTTTATGATATGAAAACATATGATATGCCATTCTGTGTCATTCTATCACTAATCCCAGGAGTTTGAGTTACCGCTTTTCTCAAAATTATCAAGTTTGGTGATCCGTCTTTTTGGTATGAATGACCATGATGAAATGTTTTCAAAATTTTTGTGATACGAGGTTTCAGTACAATGCGATAACTTGGACATCGATTGGCGTAGAGATACGCCCTTTTGACAGATTGTGCCCTGTATGGTAAGCATTCCCACGTTGTTAAAAAAGCTTTCCCGCCAAAAATTGAGTTACGAGGTTTTGGCACCCGGCCGACGACGTTATCCTGATATTACATTAACACTGCAATAACAACCCTTTTCAGTATACAGCTTCAGTCTCTTTTATCATATGACGTCACTATTTTCCAGTGGATAACATCCTGTAACCAGAGGACCAATGGTCCTGTAAAAGCTCACCTGAGATCTGTTGTACGTATATACCAATAAACATGTTAGCATATTATGGAAAAAAGCCCCAGTAAAGGGGCAGATGATTCCCTGGTGTCCATTATTTTTCTTCATAATAATCAATATCCTGTCCATTTGCCAATTTCCTGCAAGTCTTTCCCTTCAACCGACAAATAACAGTTATCCCCCATTCAAAGGCATAGGCAACCTATGTTGACCTTGTCGTAAAATAGGTCAAGGTCATCACAGGGTCATGATTTATATATACATTGTAGTACTTAAGCCATTGATGTTTCATGACAAGTTTTGTTGAAATCGGTCCACCGGTTCCAGAGAAGAAGATTTTGGAAGGGTTTTTACCATATATGGGCATGGCGGCCATCTTGGTCATGTGACCTGGATCATTTATATACACATTGGTTCCCTCATTCTATAAATGCTTCACATAAAATTTGGCTTTGATTGGCCAAGTGGTTTCAGAGAAGAAGATGTTTTAATATTTTGGTAATATACATGTATATTGCCCCGGGGTGGGGGCATATGATCCCCTTGGGTCCATTTTCTTTTTCAGAATCATTAATATTCAGTCAAACTACCCATTCCTGCAAGATTTTCACCTCAAATTACTTTTTAAAAGTTTTCCCCATTCAAATGCATAGGCGACCTATTTTGACCTTGCCATAAAAAAGGTCAAGGTCATCACAGGGTCATGATTTATATATACATTGTAGTACTTGAGCCATCAATGCTCCATGCCAAGTTTCTTTGAAATCAGTGTACCGGTTCTGGAGAAGAAGATTTTGGAAGGGTTTTTACCATATATGGGCATGGCAGCCATCTTGGTCATGTGACCTGGATTATTTATATATACATTGGTTCCCCCTTCCCATAGATGCTTCATGTAAAATTTGGCTTTGATTGGCCAAGCGCTTTCAGAGAAGAAGATGTTTGAATATTATGATAATATACATGTATATTGCCCCGGGGTGGGGGCGGATGAGCCCCTGGTGCCCAATTTTTTTCAGAATCATTAATATTCAGCCCTACTGCTCATTTTCTGCAAGATTTTTCCTTTAAATGACAATTTAAAAGTTTTCCCCATTCAAATGCAAAGGCGACCTATGTTGACCTTGCCGTAAAATGGGTCAAGGTCACCACAAGGTCATGATTTATATACACATTGTAGTACTTGAGTCATCGATGCTTCATGCCAAGTTTGGTTGAAATCGGTCCAATGGTTCCGGAGAAGAAGATTTTTGAAGGGTTTTTACCATATATGGGCATGGCGGCCATCTTGGTCATGTGACCTGGATTATTTATATACACATTGGTTCCCCCTTCTCATAGATGCTTCATGTAAAATTTGGGATCTTTGAAAATGGTGGACGACGGACGGACGACGGACGGACGGACGGACGACGGAGCATGGGTTTACTATAAGCTCACCTTGTGAGCCTGACGGCTCAGGTGAGCTAAATAAAAGTGTTATGACCACACGTGTATTACCACTTTTGCGGGACTTTGTAATGTCCTTGACGATGTCCATAACAACAATGTTAATTTTCAATGAAAATATTTCCAGGCGATTAAATCCTATTTTAAAAGTCATATGATAAAACAAATCTTACACTTGTGGTCATTTCATATGAAATTTATTAAACTTGCCTAAGGCTTGGGTAATAAATTTCATATGAAATAACCACTCACGTAAGATCCTCTATTTTTGATATGACATACAGTAATACAAACACTAACCTGCAATAATTTGGTGCCAAGGCAATGTGACGTAAGTAAGGTACACGTTAAGGGAGACACTATTTGAACGTCTTTTATCCTTAAACCAGTGCCATGCTTGGCCGAATGATTTACCCCAGAAGCCATTGTACTGTTCTGAATCATTTAATTCTGAAAAATAATCATGCATGAAACTAGAATTGTCAGAGAATCTGACTATAGCCCCGCTTCTCAGCTTTTTTGCACGGTGAAAAAAACAATGACAGGTAACTATCACAAGCTAGATCTCGTCAATATTAATGTGCATACAAAATTTGGTCTGATTATGTCAATTCGTTCTCAAGATATTGAGCAGAAACGAAATTCTGACGTCAATTAAGAGCCGTAACTCCATCAAAATTTTGCGAAAAATGACGGGTAACAATCCCAAGCTAGATTTTGTCAATGTTGATGTGCACACAAAATTTGGTCGGATTCTGTCACTTCGTTCTCAAGATATTGAGCGGAAACAAAATTCTGAAGTCAATCAAGGGCCATAACTCCGTCAAAATTTTGGGAAAAAATGATGGGTAACAATCCCAAGCTAGATCTTGTCAATGATGACATGCATACAAAATTTGGTCGGATTCTGTCAATTTGTTCTCAAGATATTGAGCAGAAACAAAATTCTGACGTCAATCAAGGGCCATAACTCCGTCAAAATTTTGCGAAAAATGACGGGTAACAATCCCAAGCTAGATCTTGTCAATGATGACGTGCATACAAAATTTGATCGGATTCTGTCAATTCGTTCTCAAGATATTGAGCGGAAACGAAATTCTGATGTCAATCAAGGGCCGTAACTCCGTCAAAATTTTGCGAAAAATGAGGGGTAACAATCCCAAGCCAGATCTTGTCAATGTTGATCTGCATACAAAATTTGGTCGGATTCTGCCAATTTGTTTTCAATCCCAAGCTAGATCTTGTCAATGTTGATGTGCACACAAAATTTGGTCGGATTCTGCCAATTTGTTTTCAAGATATTGAGCGGAAACGAAATTCTGACGTCAATCAAGGGCTGTAACTCCGTCAAAATTTTGCGAAAAATGACAGGTAACAATCCCAAGCTAGATCTTGTCAATGATGATGTGCATACAAAATTTGGTCGGATTCTGTCAATTCGTTCTCAAGATATTGAGCGGAAACGAAATTCTGACGTCAATCAAGGGCAGTAACTCTGTCAAAATTTTGCGAAAAATGACGGTCAACAATCCCAAGCTAGATCTTGTCAATGTTAATGTACATACAAAATTTGGTCAGATTCTGTAAACTGGTTCTCAAGATATTGAGTGGAAATGAAATTTTGACGGAATAACGGAATAACGGAATAACGGAAGGACAGAACGACGGAAGGACGGAACGACGGAAGGACATGGTGAATCCAGTATAGCCCCACTTTTTCAAAGCGGGGCTATAATAAGAGACAAAAAACATTTGCTACATTTCATTTGAGCCGCCTCATAAGAAAAACAACAATCTACATAGGCAAAAACAAAGGAGCAGATCAGCTTCGCAGTAACTGCGAAGCTGATCATCGCCTGTGTTTTCGCTACACAGATACTACAATTCCTCTACTTTTTAAATCCAAAATTTCCAGCCTCTAACCATCTTCTGTGACTGTACAGCCTGGTTTTTGTCGGACCTGGACGGAACCCAAATTGTTAGTTTTCTCACGCACAGGCTCATTTGTTAGTTTTGTGCTTTAACATCAGTAAATAATTTTCAGTCTTGTCAAGAGGGAGCATGCGGTTTCTTGGTATTATATATTACTGTAGGGATACAACCCAGTGCTAGTGATATTCAAGCCCTGAAAATCTCCAACTGAATCAGCTAAAAAGTAAGAATGCCAATATAAATATCTTCATGATCAAATCTTCATGAAAGAATTGTACCTGAGGTGAGCAACAATTGTGGGTACCCTTCACTATGGACTGGGCATGCTACTTACCAAGTTATTGTGTCTGGGGTAATTTTCTTAAAGTATTCTGCTGAAGAATTAATCAAAATCGAAAACAGGCTTGCTCTCTTCTTATTACTGTAAAGAATACTTATTAGCAGCAATTTATGAAAATCTGGACCCAGTTGTTCAAAGCATTGTTAGCTTAACGATATCGTTAAGACATAAATTTGTTAAGCAAATATCAGCTAAAGTAACAAATACACTGTTATTTTTTGTTGAAAAAATGTGAGAATCCTTTGCAGTGCAAAGGATTCTCGCATTTTTTCAACAAAAAATAACAGTGTATTTGTAATATTAATGTTTGAAATTTTAACGAAACGTTAACTAACGACGTCGTTAGTTTTGAACAACTGGGCCCAAGTTGGCATGATCATTTCTGATCTAACAGCATAATAGGCCTATGTCTCAAAGCCAAGGCTCAACGTAGTAACCCAAATGCTTCAAAACACTGGTTCCCAGTTTCAATAACATACCATCTTGCAGAGTACCAGCCTCTACTTCCTGCCAGTCCGTCCCGATGGAATCGACGTCCGTTGCCTCCGACCGTGATTTCTGCATCGCCCTGCGAGCACCTTGCATGAAACCATTCAACGCTTGACTAGGATCACTCATCCGCCTCTGTTTATATTCATTAGGCTGCAATAGCACATGATTTGATTTTGTTTATTTCATATTTTCTAAAAATGCCGTGAACACTTTTTCAGTCTGTGACTAAACAAGCTGACCTGGTCAGAAACCCCAAGGACAGGATTTCTTGCAAAATATCTTCTTTTTTTTCATTTAAATTGCCCTTTATCAGCTCTGAAATACGTCAATTACATAAGAAAACAAAATGTCATATGTTAACCTTGCTTTAATATCAAAATTAAAGTATGCAAAATACGCTAACCGTGTTATTATATGTAAAATGCTAACCTCATTATTATCAAAATTAAAGCAAATGTCACATGCTAACCTCATTATTATCAAAATTAAAACAAATTAATACTAGAATTTGTTTTCTATGTGAAAACTGAGGTCTCCCCCCTTTCTACGTGCATGTCCAAAATATGCAAGCAAGAGTTATAGTTCTTGTGCATCACTTATCCTGTCATTCTGTTTTATAAGTGTACCAAGTTTCATTGAAATATCTCTTACGGTTTTCAAGTTATAGAGGGGACATGAAAGTGTTTGGAAAATAATCAAAGGAAAATAACTCCAAAGATATGAAAGCAAGAGCAATGATTCTTGTGCATCATGCTTTATAAGTGTACCATGTTTCATTGAAAAATCTCTAATGGTTTTTGAGTTATAGAGCAGACACGAAATTGAATGAAAAATAATCAAAGGGAAATAACTCCAAATATATGCAAGCAAGAGTTATGGTTCTTTAGCATGACACATCATCTCATCGCGCTTTATAAGTGTACCAAGTTTCATTGAAATATTTCTTATGGTTTTCAAGTTATAGAGTGGATATGAAATTGTATGGAAAAATAATCAAAGGGAAATAACTCCAAAGATGTGAAAGCAAGAGTTATAATTCTTGTGCATGACACATCGTCTCATCATGCTTTATAAGTGTACCAAGTTTCAATGAATTTCTCTTATGGTTTTCAAGTTATAGGGTGGACACGAAATTGTATGGAAAATAATCAAAGGGAAATTACTCCAAAGATATGCAAGCAAGAGTTATGGTTCTTTAGCACGGCATGTAATCTCATCGTGCTTTATAAGTGTATCAAGTTTCATTGAAATAACTCTTACGATTTTCGAGTTATAAAGCGGACACGAAACTGTATGGAAAATAATCAAAGGGAAATAACTCATAAAATACTCAAGCCAGAGTTATGGTTCTTGTGCATGACACATCGTCTGATCATGCTCAATAAGTGTACCAAGTTTTATTGAAAAATCTTAAACGGTTTTCAAGTTATACAGCGGACACGAAATTGTATCGAAAATAATCAAAGGGAAATAACTCCAAAAATACTCAAGCCAGAGTTATGGTTCTTGTGCATGACACATCTTCTTGTCGTGGTTTACAAGTGTACCAAGTTTCATTGAAAAATCTTTAACGGTTTTCAAGTTATAGAGCGGACACGATTTGTGACGGACGGACAGACAGACAGACAGACAGACAGACAGACAGACAGACAGACAGACGGACAGACAGACGCAAGGGGAAAAACAATATGTCTCCCGACCCTGTCGGGGGGAGACATAATTCTTACCTCATTGTTAGCAAATGTAATAATTATGCTAACCTCATTATTATCAAAATCATTCACAGGAAAGTTCTCCAGGTCAGGTGTTTCTGGTCCCGAACCTTTGACCCTGCTAACAGCCACCTCGGCCATTCCCTTAGCACCGGGGCCCCTCATCTTGACAAACTCAACCCGCTTGTGAGTCTTACTGATCCATCCCAGAGACATACGCTGAACCATTTTGGTGGTTAAACTGGCCTGGAAATTGTAGAGAATGTTTGATATGACTTAAAATAATTAATAATCAATGTATATGTACTGGTCATTACGACTAATGTCAACACCCTTGTGGGCCTTACACAGTTTAACAATACCAAAAGGTATTAAAGCATGATCTATGTCATTATGAAAACTTGCCCATGTAATAAAACGAAATTTTTCGACCTTTAAAAACTGAAAATTTTCAGCTGAAAAATTTTGATATTTTTCTTATTTTTGCTCAAAACATAGATTGTGGATACACGTTAGAACCACCTCGCCGAGGCAGTTCTAACGAGTACCCACAATCTATGTTTTGGAGCAAAAATAAGAAAAATAGATATACCCCTGCATACCCCAGTTTTACTATGTAAAAGTGGGGTTCAAGGGGGTATACATTACACGGACATGTTTTTCTGATGTCAAGCTACTATATCAGACTTGCTTTGCCAGATATCTTTAAAACATGGTTTATTACAACATGGTTTTGGATATAACAATCATACCCTGAATTAGTCACATTAGACTATTTTTACTACACTTATATGAGCCGCCCCATGGGAAAACCAACAATCTGCATAGGCGAAAACAAAGGCGCAGATCAGCTTCGCGGTAACCGCGAAGCTGATCAGCGCCTTTGTTTTCGCTACTCGGATAGTACAATTCCTCTTCTACTTAAATCCGAAATTTCAAGCTTCTAGCTCTTTTCTGAGCTTGTACAGGCCGGTTTGTGTCAGACCTTGTCGGAAACCCCGAAGACCGGTTTTCTCGCGTCACGGCTCATATATAAAGTGAGCAACTATGACAAACTATGGTCAATGGTATTAAAACTTGAACTATAAAAACAGCAACTATACCAAGCTAATAACAAACAACCTGAGACTACAGCAATACATACCCTAGAATCGTAGACACGTTTTAAGGCATCATATTTGATTGAGCCAAGGAAGACTACTCCCTGTAATTCTCCTTTCCGATCAGAGGCCAACAACTCTACGGTGACTAGCTCACTGTCTCGTACTACAATATCGGTAAAGGCCTGCAAATAGTTAAATGAAAACTCCATTTCATAAACCTGACAAAAATGAAACTCAGTGGTGAGACTTTCAAATACAAGTTCTTCATTAATCGTTGAATCAAAATGTCTAAGACCAAGTTAGGGTCAATATTAAAGTAGCATAAAAATTGCACCACTCTTCTATTCTTTCCATAATGATTTCTGCAGGTATTTGCTAGCTTTTGTGTAAACCTGGATGTAATAATGTCAGACATGCACCTTTTATCTGCATTTTGTTTAAACACAGTTCAAAAGGCTTGGAAGCTCCTGTGTCTTTCACCATTACATTACGAAAACTTGCCCATGCAATAAATAGAGATTTTTTTATCTTGAAAAATTGAGAATTTTCAGCTGAAAAATATTGATATTTTTCTTATTTTTGCTCAAAACATAGATTGTGGATACACCGCCGAGGCGGTTCTAACGAGTACCCACAATCTATGTTTTGGAGCAAAAATAAGAAAAATAGGTATACCCCTGCATACCCCAGTTTTACTATATAAAAGTGGGGTTTAAGGTGGTATATATTACACGGACATGTTTTCCTGATGAACTGACAAAAAGTTGAAGGATTATATGTCACTAAAGTCTGTTAGGGTTTGTCAAGAACAACCTTACCTCTTCAAAATTATCTACAGTAAAGAAAATATTTGGATAACAGATTTCCTCCGAGGTCCCCTTGGAGTCCATTCTTCTTCGACTAGGCGAGGCATATACTCTCTGTAAAAGATTTGTTTGTCCTAGTACCACTCAATATTTTTTTTCCGTTATGTGGGGATGCATTTGGTTTGATAACTATACCACTATACAATCATTGCACTAGACTTCTGCGCTCCAGAAGGTCTGTGTGGTTGTTCTGTGGGTTAAAATCTCAGTGCCTATCAACATTATTTTAGTCATGGAGGCACAGTATCCAAAATATGAGCCACCTCGTGGGAAAACCAACCATGTGGTTTCCGACCAGGTCCGACAAAAACTGACCTGTGCAGTCACAGAAAAGAGCTAGACTCTTGAAATTTCGGATTTAAGTAGAAGAGGAACTTTACTATCCGAGTAGCGAAAACAAAGGCGCTGATCAGCTTCGCAGTTACTGCGAAGCTGATCTGCGCCTTTGTTTTCGCCTAGGCAGATTGTCGGTTTTCCCATGAGGCGGCTCATATTTAACCAGTACTATGGGGAGGTAATGTGCCTTGCTCTTGCTCAAGGACACTAAATGGCATAAGTGGGGTTAAGAAACCTCTCCCTCTTAAGACAGGGTCTGATGCTCTATTCAATAGGCCACCACACACTACCCTTCTCTGTCAAAGACTCAAAGAGGTGCATTACTGTAACTACATGTATCAAAACTGATAGATCTATTATGACTATTATAATGTATCTAATATAACTGTCATAAATCTATCAAAATCTTTATAAAGGATAAATATAAATGGAGATTTGCATCAGATTTGCCTTGTGTTGAATGATTTATAGTTGGACAGTGGTCACCGATCAAAGTTTGGTGGCATTCCACGGTTTCCTGCAGCACAATGCCATTACCCCCTAACTAGGATCTGCCTCTAGAAATAAGAATGCTGAGACACTTACATGTAATTCATACATCAGGGCTGTCCGCCGCGTTTTAGAAAGTGGTCCGGCGGAAGATAAGGCACGAGAGGGGGAAAGCACAAAAGGGGTTTAGCCCCCTCTCGTAAGGGGGGTTCGGGGGATCTCCCCTGAGAAAATTTTGATAAATTGGTGCCTCTAAACGCGTTCTGAGCACGCTTTGGGATCAGAGTCTCGATCGTTTTTGATAACAGGCAGTTTAAATTGGAATATTTATCAAAAAAAAAAAAAAAAGTTCTTTTTAACAACTATTTCGACCCCTTTGCCAGTCTCATCAGGCAGTGGCCTACTGTTGAACCAAGACGGATTAAAACTTTTCACACCGAAAGTACATTGTGGGAACCGAAAAGTGTTAGGCTGATCTGGAATGGGCGGTACTTGTATGTCCATAATGGAATTACATTGAAACATTACTACACCTGAACCTCTTTATAACAGTATTGCTGGGGACCAAGCCAATTTCCGTGTTAGCTACCCAATCCGTGTTATAGCGAGAGTAAAATGTATAGACATATAGCATAAATAGTCCAATTGGAGTCCAGCAGTGATCAGTGTTATATCCAAAACCGTGTTGTAACGAACCGTGTTATAAAGAGGTCCGGGTGTATTAACATATTTAAATATACATGCATGCAAATTCACAATGCTTTTTATATTAGTTATTTGCCAGCCGACATTTCGAGATTAACAGTGTTAACCCATGTTCCTTCTTTTTTCATGTCATATTGTGGCATACAAAAAAACAAAAAAAAAAAAAAAAAAAAAAAAAAAAACAACGAACATTGGATTAAAAGGCAACAATTTAATTACAACTCTAATCTATTAATCCCTAAAATCTAATCAAATAGGTGCCATTTTAATGAACGCAATGTTTTGACACGCCTCGTGATTCCTGTGATGTTTGTTTTCGCACCTTTGCCTTGATGACACCGAGTTTCAGGTGTTGATGATAATTTAATCAATAAGTCGCGACTCGTTCAAGATGAGACGATTAGAAGAACAAAGACAGATACCATGGTCCACGGCTACCAATACAGCTCTTTCATAGCAAAATGCAATGATAATAAATTCATTTGCGGTACTTCCCACTATGCAGCTGCGGAGTTCGAAACGTGTAAGCGACTTCGTGTTCTCTAGTTTTATTATCAATTACTCCTTTTTTAAAGACATTTTTCAAAAATCAGACAATGACATGATGTGGGTAATTTATCTAGCTTTTTTCACCTTCAGCCGATCTGCTGAAAACATAGCACATGGTCTGGAATCACTTTTGAAGTGAGTGCAAAACATGCGTTTTTAGGCTGTATGTTAGATTTTCAACACAAACACACTGAAAAACTTTGTTTTCCGACTTATGCAATGCGTTTATTTTATTTGGAAGATTTTATTTTGACTAATGATCAAGATTTGTGACCATAAACGTCATTTGTATGCCTCTGATTTGAAAATAATTGATATGCTATGAAGCTGCGTGATAAGCAATGAAGAAAGGAAACTAGCTATGAAGAAAACGTCTTATACTATGAGCTAGAGCAGTCCAGTTGATTGTACTATAATGAAATGCACTGGTGAGCCTTGTATTGTCAGGAGGCTTATTTTATAGCCTCCTCAGCTATGGAATAAAGAAGCTACTTACTTATCTAAAGCTTATTCAACAACTAAGAAAAGCTGATAAATGTCTTTCTTGTTTTGAAATAGTATGGAAAAAGTAAGTATTCATTGCACATGGATAGACCTCTGCACTTTTTCTAGCTCATTATCAATCACTCTTGCGCTTACATCGGGTCATTCAATCAGTTGTTGGATTTTAAATCTGAGACCGCTGCACTCTTTTTAACTCTTTTTATAATGTAGCCAAGCTGGTTACTGAATGAACCCTGATAGTTCCATGTACAAGAAGAAGTGAACTGATCATTTTCTGTAAAGCATATAGCTCTTTTTCGTTCCTCCAATAAGAAACAAATAAATATAAGTAAGCATACATATCGAAAAAATACATGTAATACATAAATACATACTGTAAGTCAAAACATGTTCTTGTAACGGAAGAATCATGCTTTTTCAAAACAAGAAAGACATTTACCAGATTTGCTTAGTTGCTGTCGAAGCTGAGGATGCTATTAAATACGCCTCTTGACAATACAAGGCTGACCAACGTATTTCATTATAGTAAAATCAACTGGACTGCTCATCCTCCAAGCATAACACGTTTTCTTCATAGCTAGACCCCTTTCTTCATCGCTTATCACGCGGCTTCATAGCATATCGATTATTTTCAAATCAGAGGCATACAAATGACGTTTATAGTCACAAATCTTCTTCATTAGCCAAAATAAAATCTTCCAAATAAAATGGACACATTGCATAGGTTGAAAAACGAAGTTATGCAGCGTGTTTGTGTTGAAAATCCAGCACACAACCTAAAAACGCATGCGTTGCACTCACCTCAAAAGTAATTCCAAACCTCATGCTGTGTTTTTAGCAGATCAGCTGGAGATGAAAGACACTAAATAAATTACCCACATCATGTCATTCTCCGATTTTTGAAAGATGTCTTAAAATAGGAGTAATTGATAATAAAACAAGAGAACACGAAGTCAATTACACGTTTCGAACTCCGCAGCTGCATAGTGGGAAGTACCGCAAATGAATTTATTACCATTGCATTTTGCTATGAAAGAGCTGGATTGGTGGCCGAGATGGTCGGCCAAAAAAGTGGTCCCGCTCGCCAGACCTGCCGCACCGGTGACAACGGCCTTGAATCTGGCTGAATGTTAGGTTTAACAGCCCACACTAAGGTCATACAAAGCAGCTCCATTCATTTGAGCCGCGAAGCGAGAAAACCGGTCTTCGGGGTTTCCGACCAGGTCCGACACAAACCGGCCTGTACAAGCTCAGAAAAGAGCTAGAAGCTTGCAATTTCGGATTTAAGTAGAAGAGGAATTGTACTATCCGAGTAGCGAAAACAAAGGCGCTGATCAGCTTCGCGGTTACCGCCAAGCTGATCTGCACCTTTGTTTTCGCCTAGGCAAAAATCCGGTTTTCTCACGATGCGGCTCATTTGAAGGCTCATTCATAAGACAGAAGAAGCCTGCGAAAGCATTCATGAACCTTGTTGAAAACGTGAAATACTAAACCACTATGCCGTATGTGCTTCCTTTACCTTCCAACACCATAAATGAGCCGCCTCGTGAGAAAACCAACAATTTGGGTTCCAACCGAGTCTGACACAAACCAGGCCGTACAGTCACAGAAGATGGTTAGAAGCTTGAAATTTCTGATTTAAGAAGAAGAGAAAATGTACTATCCGTGTAGCGAAAACAAAGGCGCTGATCAGCTTGGCGGTAACCGCTAAGCTGATCTGCGTCTTTGTTTTCGCATATGCATATTGTTGGTTTTCTCATGAGGCGGCTCAAATGATTATGTAATTACAAACCTGTGAATACTTCTTCAAAATCTGTATATTGTGTTTGTCTGTCCTTGTACAAACGGCACAGGTCATGGTGTATATAAACTGTAATACAAAAGTACAGACTTAATTTTAGAAAACAAATAGCAAGTTTGTAAGTGACAAAAACAATGTACATACATGTATCTCACAAGCTCAACAGTATAGACTATAACTGTCATCAACTACCTAAGCCCATGTTGAATAAGAAAATCTAAATCTCTGTTTGCAAAAACAAAGTTACAGCTTAATAGCACTGCCTTTGTTTTTATATGTGTTTGAACAAGGCATTTCTTGTACAAAATGTTCTGTACAAAGTGTATTTGAGTCACAATACAAACCAGAGGACCAATGGTCCTGTAAACGCTCACCTGAGATCTGTTGTACGTATATACCAATAAACATGTTTGCATATTATGGAAAAAAGCCCCAGTAAAGGGGCAGATGATTCCCTGGTGTCCATTATTTTTCTTCATAATAATCAATATCCTGTCCATTTGCTAATTTCCTGCAAGTCTTTCCCTTCAACCGACAAATAACAGTTATCCCCATTCAAAGGCATAGGCAACCTATGTTGACCTTGTCGTAAAATAGGTCAAGGTCATCACAGGGTCATGATTTATATATACATTGTAGTACTTAAGCCATTGATGTTTCATGCCAAGTTTTGTTGAAATCGGTCCACCGGTTCCAGAGAAGAAGATTTTGGAAGGGTTTTTACCATATATGGGCATGGCGGCCATCTTGGTCATGTGACCTGGATCATTTATATATACATTGGTTCCCTCATTCTATAAATGCTTCACATAAAATTTGGCTTTGATTGGCCAAGTGGTTTCAGAAAAGAAGATGTTTTAATATTTTGGTAATATACATGTACAGTGGTGTTATGGCTAAAAACCCAAATTAGCCGTTTTAACGGCTAATTTGTAAACGGCTAATTGTAAAATTTCGCGGCGAAATTGTGTGTAAAATAAAAGTCAGCGCGGAAATTCCGTTGCGAAATTCCAGATTTCGCGGCGAAATTTCGCGGCGAAACTTGCGAAAAAAGTTTACCTGTTATTACGCATAAAAATCAATTGACCGGTGTTTCGCGGTGTTTCGCGGCGAAAAAGACGACAGTCACACATTTTTTTTGTGTTTAAATAATATTTTAAATTGAATGTTTTTATTTCATTTCAAGTTGTATCAATATTTTGTTTACTTCTCAATTTTGTATAATTATCGTTTTAGTCCCGACAGTCACAACAGTTTTATTGTTTAAATTTCATTTTAATTTGTATGCATTTATTACTTTTCACGTCGTATAAATATTTCATTTTTTTTTCAATTTTGTATAATTATCGTGTTTTATTTGTGACTCAACTACTTTGAAGTTTCTGAGACCCTTATTATTGGCTTTGTGTGTTTATTTTCATGCTTCTTTTTCAGATTAATCAGACGTACCCGATAATATATCTAGCTTAATTAATAGAAAAGAGCTCATAGCGGCGTTAGCAATTTTCATGGTATGATTGTCCACAGATTTGTTTGTTTGTATTGAGGCTGGACGTCCCAGTCACCAATTTTTTAGTCATGTCTGGACGGAGCTACCGTTCCTGGGTTTTAAGTAGTACTGTGGGTAATCAATGTACACAACACGGTTTCGCCAGTGCGGATCGAACTCAGGACCTCTCGATTCAGAGTCTGATGCACTACAACTATGCCACCACAATCCCAACCCACATATTAATACAAGTCTTTGGATTCAACATGATGAAGCAATCGGCTTCAACTTTGTTTTAGACATTTAATCGCCTATGGTTAATGACACTGCTAAAAAGCATCAATGATTTTCGATTACGTCAAGTGGATGCTGTTTCGTTGAAATCAATTTAGTCGAAACGACATTTGGTCGCATACGACCTCCACCGGGTCGATACGATATTCGGTCGAATACGAGCAATACAGCAACGTACATGTACAAAATTCTGTCGAAATTGTCGATTTTTGCTAACCGTTTTGAATTAAATAGCGTGTTGTGTTCCTTCCAAAATCCTCATGTACGGATGGCTTACATGCATATCGAATGACAAAACCTCATTGTATACAAGGCGCAATACACTAGAAAAGGGAAGATACTGTGTTTAAAACAAAGTACTGACGTCATTATATGAAGTGTTCAGTTTATTTTTGAACACATATATACAATAAGGGCCGTGTACGCACCGTAGCAATATGAGCGCATGCCGCATTAGATTAATAAGAACAAAGTTGAGCGCAGAAGCCTAGTGGTGGATTAAAGGAATTGACCGGAATCTAAATGTCCTGTGTTCGATTCCTCCTATATTCGTTGGGTTTCGTATTTGAGCAAAACCGGTATACATGTATTACCCTGAAAGTGTTGTCACCATGGGACTGTTGACTGTTAAAATGATCTTCGCTAGTTGTACTTCTACAAGGCAAGTATAATGTATAAATCGATATGATTGCAATTAGTCTTATGCTGGCATTCATAGAGGGTGCCCAAATGTCAATATGCCTCTTTTTGTTTTGTCGTTTCTACATGGTTGAGCTCAAATTAAGTTATCGTAGTTCAGGAAAATTTACAAAAAAGAAAGTAAGGATTCTGATTATTTAGTATTACCCTTTAGACAATGTTTGTGCTACAAAACAAGGCACAAAGTTAGATGGCCCCTGCCTATTGGGACCTAAACAAATATATAGGCTGCTTGTCCCTCCAGGCAAAACTTATAAGCTATTGACTGATCATCTGATTACTGGTTTACCGCTCAAGTCTGTGCCTGCCTAGGGAAAATGGTTTCAAGTGGATGGTAACCATCCATACAGATAAGCAGTATTGGCTTAGAGGGATCGTTATATTTCAAACACGTCCCATAAAATGGGGGCAGCGTCCCGACATGACCATTGCTGTTGATTAGGACGTAAAGCATTTATTCAAACAAACAAACAACAAAGTTAGATTCAACGAGCTGGCGCATTACGTTATAATTATTTTCGTTAATCCGTGATTTCGCTATCGTTCCACGTACGATAAAACATTAGCAAAGTCGCGTTATGCGCTTTTTTCATTTCTATACATGTATAATCGTACATATTATGTGCACGTAAATAACGATCTATACATGGAACAGATGAATCATAGTGTTGTCATTAAATTAAAAATTAATCATTTTATGTTAACATTTACAGGTATTTCGCCGTGTTTCGTGGCGAAATAGGAAATTTCAACTTACCTGTTGTAAACGTTAAAAAACAAATTTCGCCGCGAAACACGGCGGAATTTCACCGCGAAAATCGGATTTTCGCGGCGAAAAAATTAACCGATTAAACGTTTAAATTTTTTCTTGGCCGGTGAAATTTCGCGGTGGTTTCGCCGCGAAAAATCACAAGTGATCAGCGCGAACTGTGCAAAAGTGGGTTTTTAGCCATAACACCACTGTATATTGCCCCGGGGTGGGGGCATATGAGCCCCTTGGGTCCATTTTTTTTTCAGAATCATTAATATTCAGTCAAACTACCCATTCCTGCAAGAATTTCAACTCAAATTACTTTTTAAAAGTTTTCCCCATTCAAATGCATAGGCGATCTATGTTGACCTTGCCATAAAAAAGGTCAAGGTCATCACAGGGTCATGATTTATATATACATTGTAGTACTTGAGCCATCAATGCTCCATGCCAAGTTTCTTTGAAATCAGTGTACCGATTCCGGAGAAGAAGATTTTGGAAGGGTTTTTACCATATATGGGCATGGCGGCCATCTTGGTCATGTGACCTGAATTATTTATATACACATTGGTTCCCCCTTCCCATAGATGCTTCATGTAAAATTTGGCTTTGATTGGCCAAGCGGTTTCAGAGAAGAAGATGTTTGAATATTATGATAATATACATGTATATTGCCCCGGGGTGGGGGCGGATGAGCCCCTGGTGCCCAATTTTTTTTAAGAACCATTAATATTCAGTCCTACTGCTCATTTTCTGCAAGATTTTTCCTTTAAATGACAATTGAACAATTTTTCCAATTCAAATGCAAAGGCGACCTATGTTGACCTTGCCGTAAAATATGTCAAGGTCACCGCAAGGTCATGATTTATATATACATTGTAGTACTTGAGTCATCGATGCTTCATGCCAAGTTTGGTTGAAATCGGTCCAGTGGTTCCGGAGAAGAAGATTTTTGAAGGGTTTTTACCATATATGGGCATGGCGGCCATCTTGGTCATGTGACCTGGATTATTTATATACACATTGGTTTCCCCTTCCCATAGATGCTTCATGTAAAATTTGGCTTTGATTGGCCAAGCTGTTTCTGTGAAGAAGATCTTTGAAAATGGTGGACGACGGATGGACGGACGACGGACGGACGGACGAAGGAGCATGGGTATACTATAAGCTCACCTTGTGAGCCTGATGGCTCAGGTGAGCTAACGAGCTGTGACGCGAGAAAACGGGTCTTTGGGGTTTCCGACCAGGTCCGACAGAAACCAGTCTGTACAGTCAAAGAAGCAAGCTAGAGGCTGGAAATTTTGGATTTAAGAAGAAGAGGGATTGTACTATCCGTGTAGCGAACAAAATATAGTGTCCCTTTAGAATTTGTTTTTAAATCTTACACCTTAGGCTATATAAGCAGTTTGCCTTTATCAAGTCAGAATAGACATAAGACAATAACATGATAGTCACGTGCCAGTGCCTGCCATATAATGCTGGAGGCCAAGCAAGAAAGCCACTGGTATCATTTGTAAAACCTGTGGTATGGCATGGCCTGGTAAGAACCCTTGACCTACCACCCCTAAAGCAGAGCTCTAACAACTGAGTTATTGAAGCCAGAGAAATTAATTTTTGTATTACCTGAGAAAACGGATTTTGCAAGTATAGGCGAAAACAAAGTCACAGATCAGCTGTGCAGTAACTGCACAGCTGATCAGCTCCTTTGATTTTGCTACATGCAGTACATGCAGAATTAGTACAATTCCTCTTCTTCTTAAATCCAAAATGCCAAGCTTCTAGCAATCTTCTGTAGCTGCACAGGCTGGTTTGTGTCAGACCTGGTAGGAAACACTGAAGACCAGTTTTCTCGCGTCGTTTATTACCTGGTGTAATATAATGTTGAGGTAGACAGTTTCCTCCCAATTAATGGTGTGATCTGACAGTGATGGTTGTTTCTTGGAATGTTTTCGATAGACTTCAACTTCTGTCTATAAAACAAATAAACCATGAGTATGTCACTTTAATATCAATAACAAGCAAATGACAGAAAATGCTACTTCACTTTAAACAACTTTCTTTTATCATCTTTTATCAAAATTAATATATGAATTTATAAATTTAATATCACAAAATGCTTTAAATAAATGAAGGTTACTTGCTGAACAAAATATCTGAGACAAACCACTTAAAGTGTTATGTGGTTTAATGTCACTTATGTCAGAATTTGGATCCATTGCATGCGCGGATCCAGAGGGGGGGACCGGGGGTCCAGACCCCCCCTGGAATTTGAAAATTTTACCTAAAAAAAGGTAATTTCGGGATTTTTGGGGGGTTGGACCCCTCCTGGTTTGTGATTAAAAATTACCATTTTCGTTGGACCCCCTCTCATGAAAATTTCTGGATCCGCGCATGCATTGCTTGTGCATACATCAAAGCTTGAAGTAACATGAGCATTGCATTTAGACTCATAAGCTACTTGCAAAATAAAAACAAGAAGTTACCTTAGCTATGGAATGTCTTTTAGTTTCCCCTCTCCTCACATAGAACAACATATCATCTCTGGAGCCATCTGCTGAGTCTCCAAGTAGGAAATAGGTCTCAAATAAACCAGTCCAGAACTTTGTGGAATCTTCTGAAACTAACTCAAAATCTGAAAAAGTAAGATAATTCTTTTATGCACAGTTACAAAAATGTTTAACAAGACATCACTTGCTTATACACTGCCTCAGTCATCCCTGGACAGTATTAGCCTGCACTAGGGATAACTGTCCTTGCACAGGGGGCCTTCACTTAACATCCAGATCTGAAGAAAGGACAGCGCACTGTGCTCATGTCATTCCCGAAAATGACATGAAGGGCAGGGTGTTTGGACACCAAATTTTCCTCACGGCTGGCAGAGGTCAAACGGGGACCTCAAGCATCAGAGGCCAGTGAGCTAACCACGGAGCTACCGCAGATATGATCCTACATGTCAATATGGGTGTTGCTGTGATCTATCTTCTGATACTGAGTCGATCAATTTCTGATCATCACCACAGGTAATCACCAAAGCTATCTTCGTATACTGCCATACGCCCTCACGGACATTCTAGGCAGATGCGCTGTCGAAAAAGAAAAAGACTGAAAATTAATGAAGAGACAGGTTAAAAGCATTCAGTAAGACGGATAAAAGATGATAGGTTAAAATAGCTAAGTTGAAGTTAAAATCAGGTTAAAAACAACTATTTCTGGGTCTACGGCCTGGAATGTTGCAGCTTACTGACTGCAACCTTGAAGGAATCAAGGTCTGGTAAGCTTGCAACATCTGCAGGGAGGGCATTCCACTGGACAATCGCCAGTGGAAAGAAGGAGTATTTGTAGTAGTTTTGGGTAGTCTGGAGTTGTTGGAATGTCATTGAATGGCAATTCACCATTTTTGCATTATCGGCTGGTTTCCTGCTTACAAAAATCAATATTGGAAAAACAGGTAATCAGAACCCCCCTGACCTCAAAGGTCAGGGGGGTTCTGGTTACCTGTTTTTCCAATATTGATTTTTCTTAAGCTGGGAACCAGCGGATAATGCAAAAATGGTGAATGCCTAGAAATTCTGTTTGGAGGGTGGATATAATCAGGAAGGGGTACAGCAACAAGGCAATGTACTATTTTGAAGAATAGTACTAGACGCGCATCTGCCCGTCGTAATTCAAGCGTTCTCCATCCAAGGTTATTAACAGTGGCAGTAGTGCTTGACCGGTAGTCGTAATTGCTGGTGGTCCAGCGTGCTGCCCTGCGTTGTACTTTTTCCAGCTGGAGTACCTTCTCCTTAGTGTGTGGGTCCCAAACTGGGGCGGCATACTCCAGCTGAGGGCGGACCAGTGTGTTATAGGCAGTCTCTCGTACCTTTTGATTCTTTGTTTTAATGTTCCGTTGGATAAAGTTTAGCATCCTGGTGGCAGTTTTAGTAATGCGGTCTATGTGGGGATTCCAGGATAGGCCACTGGAGATATCAACCCCCAAGTACTTTGCACTTGTGACAACCTCCAGGACTTGGCCATGCAAAGTGTAAGTTACGTTAATAAGTTTCCTGGATGTTGTCACCCGTACCACCTGGCACTTAGAGGGGTTGAATTCCATGTCCCACCTGTCCTCCCACGCAGATAGTCTGTCCAAGTCATTTTGTAGCACTTTGCCATATCTCCAATTGTCAGGTACACGGCCGTGTCATCTGCAAATAGTCGAACCTGTGATGACAGTTCATCCGGCAGGTCATTGATATAGATTAGAAACAGGATCGGCCCAAGGACTGAGCCCTGGGGTACCCCAGAAGTCACAGGGACCGATTCTGATTCCTCTCCATCAAGGACCACCGTCTGCGACCGGTTTCCCAGGAAGGCACGGATCCAGGCAAGTGCATGTCCTCTGATTCCATACTGGTGGAGTTTCCAAAGGAGTTTGGAGTGATTCACTTTATCAAAAGCCTTTGAAAAATCCAACAGTATCAAGTCAGTCTGTTTACCTTTACTCACATTCCTGGCAAGGTCCTCGACCAACATGGTAAGCTGTGTCTCGCATGACCTCTTCTCCCTAAAGCCATGTTGTAAATCATACAGGAGATCATGTGCATTGAGGTGCTTTACCACATGTGAAGCGATGATATGCTCGAGGACCTTACAAAGTATGCAAGTCAGGGATATGGGTCTGTAGTTGGCAGCAGATGATTTATTTCCCTTCTTAAAGATTGGGGTGACTTGTGCTTTACACCAGTCTGCCGGGAGTTTGCCTGTCTGGAGAGAGCGCTCAAAGATGATTTGAATAATTGGAGCAATTTCATCCCACAGTTCTCTGAGCAAGAATGGTTTGAGCTTATCTGGACCGGCTGCCTTGAAGGGTTTCAGGTTTTGAAGCAGCTTTAAAATGCCATTGCAGGAGATGGTAAACTCTTCCATTTTGGGGTTGGAGGTGAGAATGCCTTCTGGTACTGTGTCATGACGCAATGTACCAGGGGCGGATCCAGGATTTCTGAAGAGGGGGTTCAAATGTACAAAAGGGGGGTTCATTTGCCTAATTATAAACAAAATTTATTGAAATTCTCCATGAAATTGAAATAATTTGGTTCAAGAGGGGGGTTCGAGCGAACCCCTTGAACCCCCTCTAAATCCGCCAGTGTGTACCACAATCTACCATGTCCTGGATTTGTGTCTTACATAGTCGAGAGAGTGACAGGGGTGCCTTGGTAGTGAAAACTGACTGAAACTGTTGGTTATGTATGTCAGCTTTTTCAGTGGTGTCAGTTGCAAGTCCGTTTTCGTTCTGGAGAGGAGGTGAGCCATATGATACTGAGTAGAATCAATTTCTGACCCTGCCTAGAATGTCCGCAAGGGCGTATGGCAGTATATAGAGATAGATAGTCTGGTCCTGCTTAGCGCTCTTAAGAAATGAGAAAAAGCTGAAACAATTTGTTCAAGAATTCGTGAAATAACCTGTCTAAAAAGCCTAGATTTCCTTAAAAGTTACATGACCATATGATACTGAGTAGAATCAATTTCTGACCCAAAACTAGTTGACTGGTTGATTTTAGAAAATAAAACTCTCTTACAAAATGTATCATTCAAAAGGAAAAGCAATAACCAACAACCTCCTGAAATTGAAAAGGTTGCAGTCTCTCTTTTTCTCTCCTCAGCAATAACTGCCAACATGTGCTGCAATGAGCTACTGCTCTTCATTGAAGAAATTTCTTCCTCATCAACCAAATCAGAGTCTTCTTCGTCCGCCATCTTGAACAACAACCTACGCTTCCGGTAAAATGGAATCGCCCTCTACAGGTAAATATTTATTTGATTCAGCTTTTTAGCACCCTTATCACTCTGGATTTAATAATTTTAGTTTATTTTATCATAAATAAGAAGACAATAAGATGTTTTATTAATTAATAATACAATTTGTATATCATTGCTTATTCGATAATTCAATAATTTGTTACTTAAAACCCTATTTTAAAAAACGAGTCTGACCCTAATTGTCATGTGATTATCAGTCGCAGGTCGATTCGATCCATAATTTGTAAGCTGGGTCTTTTCGATCTGCGATATTGACCAATGGCTATTTCGATCCAGTAAAGGCCAGACGCATATAGACACTGGTGAGGCCCTCCCAGGGGGGGGGGGGGGGTGTCTTCGCTCCCTGCTCCCTGAAAGAAAACTTACCTTTCTCCCCAGCTCCCTAAAATGTTTTTCCTCAGCCCCCTGCTCCCTAAAACTCCAAAAATTCCCCAAATCCCTGAAAATAAATGTCCCTTCTCCCCAAATCCCTGAAAATAAACAGCCCTTCTCCCTGAATCCCCAAAACCCCTGGGAGGGCCTCACTGGTCCGCCTTGTAGCGGTCTTCATGGTATTAAGATGCCCGGATAGATAGTTGCCAAAGCTTAGAAAACATTGAGACTCCATTCTGAGAGAGACAAGATGAAGTATTAAAAATGTTTTTGATGGAAACGAAACTGAACGGGTCATACATGTGTTTATATATAGTGATGGCTGTTCTGAATCTGAATCTGAATAGTTTACTGGTGACACGCCAAATGACATCATTTCACCAGGGGGTTCGGATGGGGGAGAAATTAGTCCCTTGAACGTACGAGTGAAGCGAACAAAAATTTGTTGGAAGGCTACGTCGTTACAAAAAAAAAATATTATTGCTAAGGTGCACATCTCACTAATGACATTATTAGACCGACCTTATAAGATCACACAATATGCCACAGGGCATTGTAAAACACGCCGAAGTCTGTTGACCATCAAGGAGACATGTACACGCTATATACCTTGACAAATATTATCGACACTGGTCCGCCTTATAGCGGTCTTCATGGTATTAAGATGCCGATCGTTATTGGCCATCATTTTAAACATTCAATACACATGAAACATGAAAACGAAAAGAAATCGCGGCGACACTTCACTCTAACATGCCTATCAAACTGTGACATCTCTTAAACAAAATCAATTATAAAAGATGTCGCTTGAAGAAGCAAGAGTGTTACCACTATTTATTGGGATTATGACCCCTGCTGCTGCAATATGGTTAGATTGTGAGTTGATTATAATCATAAATCTGCAGGAGGTAATAAAGATGCCCCTAAAGTCACACCACTGCCTGTACGTGGTACCACATAGTGTTTATTGGTTTTATGCCCCTATATTACCTATGCAGTAAAATGAATTCCTATACATTTGGCATTGGTTTCTTTTGGAGACCGGGCCTAGCTGCCTGTAATCAGAGTCATTGTCAGTTCCAAATGGTTTTTCAATGCATCATTCCATATCACTGATAAACTAATGACATTCAATGCATAAGAATATAGGGCTAAATCCGGATTTCAAACTTTACTCCGAATTCAGATTTAAGTCGGAGGATATTTATTAATTGTGAGACATACACGTTATATGTTGTGTTAAGAACTGTGTAATAAATATATAAACCAAGACAGAAGAACATGAAAACAATGTTTAGTTCGCATAATATGTTATTTGACCAGATGTGTTTTATGCTAATGCAATTAGCAGGAAATGGCACAATCAGAAAGAATCCCACGTCAAAAAACCGAGGTGGGAAAAAACTAAATTAAAAATCAAGTACTTATACTAAAAATGTATCAAAAGCCGAGTGTGCAGCTATTTTCTCGATAGATGCACAACAGTTAGTTCCCTAGTTGTTCGGTCCTCGTGGTAAATCTCTAACTAGTCAATGAATCACCATGGAAAAACAAATAAATTATGATAACCACCAAGATGAATAAAAAAAAAAATAAAAAATAAAAAAAAAAAAAAAAAATAAAAAAAAAGAATTAAAAAAAAAATAACTAGGACTCACAGGCACAATAAGCTGCCTGGCGATGGAAAGAACCTGTTCGCTATACAGCCTATTGAAATCCAGAGCAAAAGAGAAAAAAAAAAAACACCAGTTGAACCCCGGTGTTCAAGGTGTCTAAGTTATTCCATTCAAAAGTATGTGTTTTTGTGATCACTTGTTTGACTTCATTACGAAAACGTGCCCATATGATATACAGTAATTTTTTTCAGGTCAAAAATCGATAATTTTCAGAGGAATTTTTTGGATATTTTTCTTATTTTTGCTCAAAACATAGATTGTGGGTACACGTTAGAACCGCCTCGGCGAGGCGGTTCTAACGAGTACCCACAATCTATGTTTTGGAGCAAAAATAAGAAAAATAGGTATACCCCTGCAAACCCCAGTTTTTCTATATAAAAGTGGGGTTCAAGGGGGTATACATTACACGGACATGTTTTCCTGATGTGCCTCCGAGATTGTTCTAAAACCACTAGCACTATTTAAGTTTAAGAGCAGAAAAAAAATCTTACGTCAGTGTGCATAATGGTTTAAACTACAGGACCCAGTTGTTCAAAATAAACGACATCGTTAGTTAACGATTTGTTAACTTAAAATGCCGTTATTTTTTGTTGAAAGTTTTTTAAAATCCTATCATTTTATCAACAAAAATAACAGTGTAGTCTTAACGAAGTCATTAAAAGCTAACGAAGTTTTGAACACCTTGCCCCTCTTTATCATATGACGTCGCTGTTTTCCAGTGGATAACGTCATGTCATAAAAATCGTATGACTACACGTGTATTAACACTTTTGCGGGAATACGTAACGTCATTGACGACGTCCGTAACAACAATGTAAAATTTCATTGAAAATATGTCCACTTCGAAATCGATGAAATCCTACTTTAAAAGTCATATGATAAAACGAATCTTACACTCGTGGTCATGTCATATGAAATTCATTAAACTCGCAGAAGGCTCGTTTAATAAATTTCATATGAAATGACCACTTGTGTAAGATCCTCTATATATTTATTGGAGGAGTGGGAATCTGTTTCTGATTGCGCCTTTTCCTGATCTTTGCCTACTTGTACCTTTCTATATATTTATTGGAGTTTGAAATAAATAAACAACGCACACAAGAAGTACAAATTGTTCAAACAATTCATGTCAAAATGCAAATGTATTTATTATCAAGTTCTTCGACGTTAACTTGATCAATATTAGCTGTGGTACATCACTAGCAGCAACATTTTCTTACATCGGAACTGGCTACTTAAGCTTGAACCATAAACACGGACCAGAGGATGGCCGCAATCAATCTGTACATATTTGTTTACACTATATTTGAATATTCTAGTATAGGTGTGCAAAAATCTATGTCACTGTACAAATGGTTTAAATTGCATTTATTTGAAATTGAACAAAACACGTAAATACAAATGAGCCACCTCGTGGGAAAACCAACAATGTGGTTTCCGAACAGGGTCGACAAAAACCGGCCTGTACAAGCACAGAAAAGAGCTAGAAGCTCGAAATTTCGGATTTTAGTAGAAGGGGAATTGTACTAGACGTGTAGCGAAAACAAAGACGCTGATCAGCTTCGCGGTTACCGCGAAGCTGATCTGCGTCTTTGTTTTCGCCTATGCAGATTGTTGGTTTTCACATGAGGCGGCTCAAATAGAACAAACACTTCGTGTTAATAATGTTAAGATAATGATCTACAGGTTTTCATTCTATGGGCATAAAATAATATGATAAAACGAATTTACAATTTGTTGGAAGAATAAAAGCATGACTGATAATCAAATACAAGCGATTAGCGATCCATTTCCAATTCAAAAGCATACAATTTGGGATCATCAGCCTCATAATTTCTCATATTATCAATAATATACTGCATGTCATCATTAATATAATCACCATCAAACGTATTATCAATTTCTTCCACGTTAACTGGATCAATATTAGGTTGCGGCCCATTGTCACCATCTGCCACATTTTCTTCTATCGGAACTGGCTTTTTAGGCATTGCATACTCTAGCTTAGGCCAGAACCACGGATCACCGTATTGGAGATAAGTTCTTGTTTTCAGGTAATTTTTCAATTGGTGATCTTCCATATTATCTGAGTTTATGTCATGGAGCAGCACCATTATGATTCTGTTCTTTCTCTCCTCTAGCAACTGATGATGGGCTGTTTGGAATTCATATTGACACCATTCACTGTTGATGAAAGTTATCCGACAGAACGATTATCACTCGCTTACTCAGTTCAACAGCCGATATAATCGATTCTGCTATTGACGCACCGACTGCGAAATCGCGATAGTGGACACATAATCGATAGCCTGGTCTTCCCTGTCGTTCCTCCTCTAAATACGGTGCAAGTTCTCTAACGAGAAAACCCTCGTCTTGGCTGCTGTAAGACACAAAGGCGTCGTATGGTCGGTTAGCGTCATCCTTGTTTTCTTTTCGCGTAAATTTCCATCCAAATTTGACAAAACACCACACTTTCAGGAATTCGCGTTTCCAAAATATAATCCCAAAGGCAACCAGGCCTACAATTATTATAGACAGCACTGAGCTCATAGCGACAATAGCAGATCTGCTTAATCGGTCTATTTCTATGTTTGTGTGATTGAAAACCACAGTCTCATTGTCACAAAAGTCTGGTAGATGAACATCAGCTAAAGGATACTTTTCTAAAACATTTGCAGTAGAGTTTTGCATTGCGCAAGTTACATCATCGAAGTCTAAGATGCTGTGAGCGTGTGCTATTGTAAAATTTTTCATTTGTTCAAGATATTTGCAATCGCAAGACCATGGGTTGCTCGCAATCTTCAGTTGCGAAATATAAGACAAACTTTTGAATTCTTGTATGGAAATCACAGTCAGATTGTTATGAGACAAATCTAAATATCTCAAAGCTCGTAAATCAGCGAATGTCTTCTCAGAAATAAAACTTATCTTGTTATATTGCAGAGTAAGTGTCTTTAATTTCGTAACCCGCATAAACATGGGACTGCTTAAACTTGCGAGCAAATTATGTCCGAGGTCTAATTTGGTGAGATTAACTAATCCATCGAATGCATCTTCATGTACAAAAGAAATATTGCAAAACTGAAACACTAGTTCCTTTAGTCTTGTAAGATTTTCAAACATGTTATGTCCTAGGGTAGGAAGATAATTTCCTGAAAGATCATATGTCGTTACCATTGGAGATACTTTTACAGGAATCGTTGTGAGATTTGCACCTACACAGTCAATGACGTCTATGTCCATCCAATTATTGCTTCGATAGCATGTGCAGTTTGTAGGGCAAAATATTCTACATTCACAATATTCTTTAAAACAACAATCACCGTCGCAACGTCCGACACAGTTCTCTTGATATTTACAAAGAAACTTGTCGGTGGGAATGTTCTTAATCAAGTCATTCGGGTGACGATATGTATTTTGACAATATAGCGCAGAATAATCACGTATGATGTACGGTGTACGAGAAATATCGCCTTGTAGTCTCACGGCTTCCTTAAGCCACACAAGATTGCAGTCACAGTTATATGAATTATTTGAAAGATAAAAGGTAACCGGGCTTAATTTGTCAGGGAAAATTTCTATCACCAAATTGGACATACTGGATATTTTATTGCCTTTCAGGTCAACAACTCTCAAGTTTGGAAGCCTAAAAATGAAGCTGCCAAGTTGGCTGATTTCGTTCCATGAAAGAAACAGCTCTTCAATTGAAGATGGAAATAGTTCTCCCAACATCGGTGGCATGAGTCTTTGTATGAAATTGTATTTCAAATCAAGTGTTTTTAAATGCGAGAAATATGTAGGGGCAAACGAAAGCGTAACGTCTTCTATTTTGTTATGGCTCAGAATGAGCACCTCTAGTGGCGAATTATTGGGAAAACTTTGATATTCTAACTGAGTCATACTGTTGTGTGATAGGTCCAACAATTTTAGATTTATATTTGTGATGAATGCGTTCCTCGGCAAGAAGTTCAGTTTGTTGAACCGCATATTAATCCCTATTAAATTGACCAAGCCGTTGAAGGAATTTGGATCAACGGAAGTGATATCATTATGGCGTAAATCTAACACCAACAGTGATACAGGAAACTGCGGTAGCTCTAAAATGCTATTGTAAGACGCGTTCAGGGTCTGTAGGGAAGCGAGTGGCAACAAAGCGTCATGCGGCATATTTACTATTTCGTTGTGCTTCAAATCCAAAGTGGTTAAATTCGAAAGTCCTTCTAATGAGTCACTATAAAGTGTCTGAAGGTTATTATCATTGATCTTCAATAGTCGCATTTCATTTTGGTTTTCAAAGGTGCCATTTGGAATACATGCTATACTGTTTCGTGAAAGGACAAGTATTTGAAGTTTCTTTAGTTTCTGCAGTGAAGTTTTCGTAACACTTGTAATATGAGTATTTCTGCTCAGGTATAATGCCTTCAGTTCTATGAGATTAGCTAATCCTGCCCATATGTTGTCATCCAATGCCATGTTTTCTAGACGGAGAAATTGTAAATTTTCCAGATTAGATAATAGATCGAATTTTTCAGACATTTTCCAAATGCGATTGTGCGATAGTGATAAGGTTGTTATTTTAGAATTATCGTGAAATATGTCTGGTGGAATGTTAAATATATTATTATGATCCAGTTGAACCACTTCCAGGTTAGACATGTGGCTGAATATAGTCGGTGAAATATTAGATATAATATTTCTTGAAGCTGACAACAAACGAAGATTATGTGTAACGTCGCGGAAGTCTGTTGCAATGTTATGAAGCTTGTTATGCGAAATATCTATCATTTCAACATTCGTAGGTATATCACACACTAAACCAGTGTCTACAAAGTTTTCCATATCATTATGACTGATATTGACCATCCATAACTTGTCCAGGTTACACATAGAAGGGGCCTTCTTTGTGTTGGAACCTGTGATAGAAACAACCTCAAGATTTGATAAATCTGGAACTTGTAAACAATCTGTATGAAACGTTGTATTCTGTCCTCCTTCTATTATTAATGTCTGTAAGGAAGTCATCCCTTTAAATGCATGACTGGACACATTTGTTATCCGACACTCTTTTATCTTGAGATAAGTAAACGCATGTAACCCAAGAAACATTTCATCATCTAGAAAACCATTCGATATGGTATTGTGGCAGATAAGCACCATTCGACTGGGATAGTCCGTTTCATTGAAAACATCGAAATCCAACACTGCAGAACTAAAAAAGTGTATGGCACATGCAACTTTGACATGAGGTGGGTTGGTATAAGGTATACAGGTACATTCTCTGGGGCATGGGTAACCGTCAGATGAAGTGGTCGCGGAGACATTCTGGTATTCCGATGATGTCACAATTGGCTGTGAAGTTGGGTGAGACGACCTTGCACTGATTGGTGTTGTTATTTGTGCGGCAGCTTGTACGTATATCACGAAGGGAAGATAGAGTAAAATAGTCATTCTGAAATAACAATTAAGTAAGGTTGACTGAACCGACAGCAAATAAATACAGTAGTCATAAATGTGCAAAATGAAATGCATAAACAAGATATCATGTTACTATTTATACTCGATCATGCCTGAACAATTTCTACATCAATTTGAAGGATCGGTTTTATAGTAACCGGAAGATTGTTAACAAAGTGCATTTAGGATTTTAAGTGTTTTGTGCCTTCTTACATAACAAGATACGTGCACCATTACATGTTATTACCAGTCTAAGGGTTTTGAACAAATATTTCATCTGAGGCTGTTAGTTGCTTTGGCAACCCAGCCTTATTCTGTAGCTGATCACGATATTCTTGAAGTCATTCTACTAGTTCTAGCTATGTCCTCTTATCGAAGATTTTAAATCAATAGAACATAAAGAGGGATGTTGTTGTTTTTCATAAAATATGCTTATGAAATTAGTTTCGATGGTGTCAATTTAAAACTTATTTTACATGTAGAGAAAGTTCACGCACAAACAATTCTAAAAACTAAAACATATCTTTGTTTTAACCAAGACACCTGTAGAACAAAATACATGTATAAATAAAACATAAACGTTTGATCCTTTGGAAGCAGTGAAAACATTCATTATGGGCCATACAAAGTATCAAAGTATCATATGACAAAATGTGTATCTTTATTATTTTGAGACTGGTGTTATATTAATCATAATTACCTCACGATTGTCTGTAACTGAATTTGATAGAAATATAAATAATTTAATAAAAAGACAAAATCCATCAGGAAAACATGTCCGTACAATGAATACTCCGTTGTGCCGTGTGGCGGCCCAGAATGTCTCCCCGTACATCATCCATAGTGCAGGTTATATATTCTTTTCGGTTCTTTGAGATCAGAGAGGAAATTCTGAGAAATCAGAAATTTATTATCGGTTAAGATTCATTTTCTTACCAATGATTAATATATTTGGTCCCATTTAGATAATATTAGTCTTTGTATCGACTACCCTGTTGAAAATTGCGAAATTTCAGTAATTCCCTTTGGCTTCATATTGCCAAATCTAAAGGGTCACTGACGAGACTTTAATGGTCGAAACCGCGGTATGGCCCATCCCCTTTCTCATTAGTGTCTTCACTGCTCTTAAAAGATCTCAGTTTTATTCCTAAAGCCCAACTTTTATATAGTAAAACTGGGTAATGCAGGAGTATACATATTTTTTCTTATTTTGGTCCAAAACATAGATTGTGGGTATCACGAGCTATGTTTTGAGCAATAATATTAATAATATCAAACTTTTTCTGATGAAATTTTCAATTTTTACAGCTGAAAAAATCTTTGTATATTCAATGGGCATGTTTTCGTAATGATTCGAAGCCGTGAAAATATTTTAAGAGCAAATCAGATTTACCATAGTAGACCTATTGTCAAATCAACACATACCTCTCTAGTTTCCGTATGCTGATTATTAATCTGAAACCTTGAAATACCACTGCTTTTACAGCATAAAATTTTTAAACTATGGAAGGCGTACTTGCTTGTTTAATATGTTGTCCCAAATTGAGTACATGAATACAATTTACACCTGTTCAGTTTTCAAACGAATACAGTTGACGATTCGGTATTTTGGTTTCATATTTCAGAGAAACGCATATTAAACGTATCCTTTTAATCTTTTTATTTTCATTGCATTCGTAGGCAGTCAACTATTTAAGTGCGCATGACGCCTACCACATATAAAGGTCCGCTACTTTTTAGCCTACTGTGCCTTTGTCTTATCTAAGGCTGCTTCAAAAAGACTATGGTTCCCTTTAATTTGACTGTAATGACAGAAAGGCTATTTTCACTTCCTCTGACCAAAGACGATACAGCCCCTTTCACTCGAGCTTACTGTTTGGGCATTTGCATACACAAGAAGACCGTGTGTTCTGAAGATATTAGTTTCTTTTCATATTGTCCACAAAGACCCAGATCTGGATTTATTGATCTGCTGATTTGAGTGACAGTTTCAAACCAAATTACCTTTAAAACGGTTAACTCCGAAGTGACAATTTTATCTTACTATGTGGAATTTTGGCCATGTAGATACTAATAGGTAACTGCTAAAATTGATAAAATTTTGCTTTTATCCCTATCCTATTTCAAATGTGTGCTCTTTATATGCATTGTATTTGTTGTTTAAAGAATTTTGAAATACAAATGTACGTTAACCAAAAAATTACAATGTTTTTTTTTTTTATTTTTATTTTTTTATTAGAAAAGGTGACATCATTACCTAAAGATACATGCTGAATAGATTTTAACAACACCTGGCACCTGGGACAATGTTTCATTTCTGAATAGAATAAAAAATTACCTAATTTACACACAAATTTGATTGACCTAAATGCTCGTACGGCAAGTTCGAGTGAAAGGGGCTGTATAAGCTTTGGTAATATCAGAATGTATGCGACGCCTTATACTATCTCCTGGATAATATTTATATCAGATTTGGAACCAAGCTATAGAGATAGAGACATATTGTTGGGATTGTTTTGTGGGTACAAATTGCGACCCTCTTGTAGCTGATTTGTTTCAATAGTGCTACAAAAGAGATTTCATGGATTCTATTAACCATGACAATCAAGCTGATGTTATCGAGGCACTTACTTCGAATCCCTGGTACCTCGATGACCTTTTGAACATTGACAACCCTTATTTTGAAGGTATGTCCAATCATGGTCAAATTTATCCACATGAACTGCAGCTTTATATTTCTAATGAATTTGTTTCATCTAAAATTTATGATTAATGCGATGGCTTTGATTTTGATACAGTATTTTTTTTCATTTAATGATGTATACATTTCACTTCAACGCGCCAAAATAATGTTTATTTTATAATAATGTTCTTTTGCTCCGGAGTTAGTAAGTTATTGGGCGCCCAGGGATCTCCATCGTCGGGCAGCTTACTCATTCTGTGAGTCCTCGTTTTTGATTCATCGTGGAATTTATCATAATTTATTTGTTTGTCCATGATATTCAGAGATTCACTACGAAGACCGAACAACTAACTAAATGTTATGAACCACTGCTGAAGCTAAGGGTGAGGTTAGGATCCTGTAAAACCGGTTTAATTATTCGGCGCCCAGGGATCTCCATCGTCGGGCAGCTAACTCAATCTGTGAGTCCTGGTTTTTGATTCATCAGGATGTTTATCATGATTTATTTGTTTGTTCTTGATGATTCATTGACTAGTTAGAGATTCACCACGAGGACCGAAGAACTAACTAAATGTTATGAACCACTGCTGAGGGTTAGGTTATGGCCATGTAAAATCGATTTAAGCCCCCACTTATTTATAACTGACCGTTCCAAGGCGGAACTGCTGCTGTGGTTCATATTTTCCAAGTTATTCAAATAATCGGTTTTTGTTGTATGACTTTGTGGCCACCCGGATATTATTTGGCTGTTTACTTAGCCCTCTGCATTTTATTTGTTCTGTCCAAGCTAGCACCGTGACCACCTAACTTCAATAGCTGCTCACCCTGCTTTCCGTTATACATGTTATACGTTGGTATTTATATTTTATGTCTCTTAACATGATTTCCTTATTGCTTGTATATATATGTGTGTATAAAAGAGCCACTGCGGAAGCTGAGGGTGAGGTTATGGCCATGTAAAATCGATTTAAACCCGCAAGTAACTTTGTGTTACTGATCGTTCCAAGTCGATACTTCTGTGGTGGTTCTTTTTGTTTTATGTCTTGGTGTTTAAAATATTTTTGTGCTGTTGGCGCCTTATGTATGTTTTCATATTTTTAGTTAAGTTAGGGTAACTGAGTGGCCACCTATTGGGAAAATAGCTGCTCATTCGGCTTACGAAATGTTTTCATGGTATAAGTTAGTTTGTTAGTTTGGTTTTTTCCCGCCTCGGTTTTTGGAGTGGGAATCTTTTTCTGATTGTGCCTTTTCCTGATCTTTGCCTACTTGTACCTTTTTAAGCCCGCCAGTAATTTTATATTACTGATCGTTCCAAGGCGATACTTCTGTGGTGGTTCTTATTGTTTTATGTCTTGGTGTTTAAAGATTATTTGTGCTGTTGGCGCCTTATGTATGCTATCATATTTTTAGTTAAGTTTAGGTAACTGAGTGACCACCTATTGGGAAAATAGCTGCTCATTCGGCTTACGAAATGTATTCATGGTATAAGTACCTTATTGTTAGTTTGGGTTTTTCCCGCATCGGTTTTTGGAGTGGGAATCTTTTTCTGATTGCGCCCTTTCCTGATCGTTGCCCTCTTGTACCTTTTAATGGAAAACATTTCCAGCAGGGCTATCGGTATCATAAACTTCGAAAAGAAAATATGTTTTATCGCAGCCACATTTCCAAATTTAATGTTCAGTGGGTTAAAACGCATCAGACTCTATGATGGCCTGACATTTTAAATATATATTTGGTTGGGACCTGGCTTTTTAGACTGCTGCTTGGATCACTGGGGATAGCATTACGAAAACCTGCTTATGCAATATTCAGACTTTTTTTTATAAACTTTCAAAAATTGAAATTTTCATTGGCAACTTTTTGATATTTTTAATATTTTTGCTCAAAACATTGAATGTGGGTACACGTTAGAATAGCCTCGCTGAGGCTACCCATAATCTATGTTTTGGATCGAAAATACGAAAAATAGGTATACCCCTGTCAGTGAGACCGAACTATAATTTTCAGCGAAGTGCCTATCTCCTATTTTAAAAACATTTGCGTTACTCCAGTCCAAAGGTAATGTTCCGGCATTAAGGGAATATAAAAATATGGTACAAAGACCTTGCAAGATTTCATCAGCAAAGTGTTTTAAATCAATATTCGGAATACAATCTGGACCCATCGCCTTATGTACATCCAGGCATTTCAAGAGTTTTAAAACACCATTGTTGTCTATGGAGATCTGTGAAATCGGTGGAAAATTTTCAAAAGTCCGAACTTTTGGTTTAGTACATCTGTTGGTACGTGGACAATGCGGACCTTGGCTAATTCGGACCTTGGCTAATTCGGACCTGATTCGGACCTTAGCTGTGGACAATTCGGACCCTGGCTAATTCGGACCTAGACTAATTCGGACCTCGACCACTGGTCAATTCGGACCCCGCAAAATCGATGTCCGAATTAGCCAATGATTTTTTTTAAATAGTGTCCGAATTAGCCAAGGGCCGAATCAGATTAAGGTCCGAATTAGCCAATATCAGAATCGGTTTAGGGTCCGAATTAACCACATGTGAAACAGAAATAAGGTCCGAATCAGCCAATGCTTGAATCGGTTCAAAATGAAAGGACTGACTGTCTTCAAATCATTAAAATAAAAATCCATTGTAGTACTCATGCCATTATTTCATGCAGTATTCGCGAATGAAATACTTTGTTTTGTAGATCGACTGATTGATTGACTGATTTGTGGCTTAGCATCCCAGTCAACAGATATGGTCATATCGGGACGATGCCTTCATTTATTTTTGTAGGACTTTCAGCCATAAATGACACCCTAAATGCGCTTGACAATATAACCACGCAAGTAAACACCAGGGTTTATATGTAAGGATGGTTTGTCTTTAACCACTTTTCCTGGGCACGCTCAGAAGGTGTGTTTGACCAGTGACCAAACGGGCAATCAGTAGTGAATGGGCTTTGCATGTATGCTCAAGCAGCCCATCTGTTACTTACGGGTACTTTGTGTTTTGTAGTTCACGATCCTCTGGTGTATGGCCAGCACAAGCCGCATCTTTTACCTTATGAAATGCGAGACCGTCACAGAGCACGGCAAGAAATCAGTAAATTTGCTTACAACAACCGTGAAAGCAATAAGTATTCAAAACGAGACAGCAGATTGTATGGACTGTATACGGATTTCAAAGTCTCTTTCTTGATGTTAGAACGGCTCGTTTTTAACCTGAACATAGTTTTCTTTATGAAAAATACATAATGCTAAGGTTCGAATTGACCATTGGAAAAAGTCCGAATTGACCAGTGGAAAAGGTCCGAATTGGCCAATGAAAAAGGTCCGAACTGACCAATGGAAAAGGTCCGAATTGACCAAATAATTTTTCTTTTTGCGGTCCGAATTGACCAATAAAAAAGGGTCCGAATTGACAAGTGGTCGGGTCCGAATTGACCAGTGGCCGAGGTCCGAATTGACAAGGGCCAAATTTTTTAGGGTCCGAATTGACTAGGGTCGAATTAGCCAAGGTCCGAATTGTCCATAATTCCATCTGTTGACCATGTAAAACAGAAATAAACTGTTTCAGTAGTATATTAGCCTTCGAGTTAGCATCTGTTGAGTAGAGTTCCTTTGTTTTTTCAATTGTGCTATACCAATATTATCCTGTCTTTTGCTTTTGGTGTAACTCCAGAAAGGTTTTATATTGGTTTGGTTATCCCATTTTGCCTTCCGAAGATTACATTTCACAGCAATGAGCGAACTGGATCTGAGCAACAGATATTTATCTTCTGATACCGAGTCTATCAATTTCTGATCAATACATGTACCTCAGGTATTTTAGCCAACATGTCCATAAGGGTGTTGCTATGATCAACTAAGCTGAAACTGTGAAATAACTTTGAGAAGCCTAGACTTTCCGTATAAGTTACATGACCCAAAACTACATGTACTTGATTTTAGAGAATAAATCTCTCTAAAAATTATCAATCAAAAGGAAAACATCAGGTGATAATCAGAAATTGATCGACTTAGTCTCTGAAGAAAGAAAGACAAGCAATAACCAACAATCTCCGGAAATTGAAAAGGTTGCAGCCTCTCTTTTTCTCTCCTCGGCAATGACTGCCAACATGTGCTGCAATGAGCCACTTTTCTTCATTGAAGAAATTTTTTCCTCATCAACCAAATCCGAGTCCTCCGAGTCCGCCATCTTGAACAACAACCTACGCTTCCGGTAAAATGGAATCGCCCTCTACTGGTAGATATTTATGGAGACCGGGAACTAATTATGTCAACATATCCCGGAATTCAAAATCTGTGGGTTGCTCCGAGACTGTTATCTGGTAATGGAGGCATATGATTGGGTGATAATTTTGAACTAAAAATACTTTATGTTTTCTTTCTTTCAACTGGAAAAAAATATTTTTCTTCAAATTGGTATATAATTTACCACCTGATGGACATAAATTGTTTTTTGTTTTTCTGGTCCAAAAAGAAAAAACAGTGATTTTGAAAATGAGGTCAGGTGGGTTTTCCCAAAAATTGACAGCCATTCTTCAACATGTAACAGCTGAGAAAAGAGCCGGTGATGGTATGTTTTTTTTTTTTTCAATTTTAAATCTTCTTATCTATCTTTTGGCTTGAAATTCATGTATATTTTGATGGCCCAAGTGTTACCTGGAATGCAGAATAAAATGTCAAAGAGCAGGGATTTAGCATTGGAGCCTATGGGATAAATAATTAGTTCACAGTTCCTTGTACTAATTGTTCAACAGGATGAATTTGGCTGTGGCTGATTTAGGGTCAAATTATCCATTTCTTGGGAGAATGTTTTTTGGAGAATTTCTTTATGCATAACTCGCAGAGTCTTGATATTTACAATTGTTTATTTATCTCAACTTATAAATCACTGGCGAAGCCAAATTAATAAGACTCCGTTTGTACACATGAAATTCTATATTTTCGTTATATGTTCATGCTTTTTGCGAGTTTGGTCAGAGTCACAGGTTTATAAAAATTGCATTTGGTTCAAGAGGGAGAACAGATTAAATGACTTAAGATCAAAATCGTAAATATTTTGAGGAGGGGAAAATGGACAGAAGAAAAATTTAATGGTTTATAATAAATGTCACTAATTGAACGTTGCGTAATATGCATAACGTAAACGTAACGTTTTTTTCGGCGTGAGCCGTCTAAGCTAAGTATTGACCTAATTTCATTGTCACTATTTCATTGGACAAATTATGGGTCATATGTAAATTAGCCGCGAGATTTAGACGAGATCGACATTTTTTTTAGGTCATGAGGATTTCCGGGTGCGTTCCTTTACCGGAATGGACCGGAATGGACATAATTACCGGAATGGATATTATAGCGTAGCTTTGAGTGCTTTAACTATATTTTATCTGCATTAAATGTACCTCTGGAGACAAATTTATAGTTTGCAAATGATAAATTTCATCTTAGTATAGCAAAATTGACTTCCCATGGTGGTTAGGATAGCTTAGTGGTGGGGTCCGCGAAGGGACCTTTGTTCAGAGGTTTCTATGATTAGAATATATAGAAATCACCAGTGAATGTTCTGCAGCAAAAACGGGTGAATAGAAGTAGAAATGAGTAAAATTTGCTGGCACTGTGACAGTGACCTATAAGCATAGAGCATATCTATGTGAGTCCCTGACCTAGGCCATCCCATCGTACGGAACACAATTTAACTGTACTTCAGAATGATTCAATCTGTGTTATATGTTGACTTTATGCCATGGCAAAAGTAGAAAAGCCCAGAGGTCGGCTATTCAAAATAGTTAACAAAATATAAGCAGCCAAGCTAAGCTTATAGTAGTCTAGCAATGTTTCAACATTTTAAGCTCACCAGAGCCGAAAGTTCACCAGGTGAGTTTTTAGTAAACCATGCTCTGGCATCTATTGTCTTCATTCACAATTTAAAAGTTCTCGTACTAATAACCCATGGAACTAATCAAAATCAAACTTCATGTGAAGCATTCTAAGAAAGAGGACTGAAAATTGTTGAACAGGACGTTAAACCAAAACAAACTAAACTATTTTCCAGTAAGGTTGCCTATTACATGTAGTGTTTTAAAATGTTTTAGTCCAGCCTGTATAAAGTTAGCATATAAGGCTGTGACCACACAATTTATTATGTTCGAGTCAAAACGCAGAACATAAATATAATCCACATCCATTTAAAGCACGCCGATTATCTTTTTTAAAGATATTTCTTGTTTATAACGTCAGGTTTTGGTTGCTAAGAGTTGAAGATTCGCGATTACACACAGCACCTACATGTAGCATTGTTATTAATTTGAAAATTGGAATTCGTATCGTTTTATTTCCACAATTGGGAAAAATCGTCAGAACAGATGTTAAATAAAGATACTGTTTTCCATTTAAATCAAAACTGCAAGCTCAGGGTGAAAATCTCTGTTACATATATGATGTACTAGCATGGGGGTAGAAAATGACAAAAATATGGGGTGGGTGGGGTAATTGCATCACTGTAGGGTCCTTTAAATGCCTTCATCTGAAATGTTCTATTCAAGTAATAATACAATAATGCATTTAGCATTTCCTACAATTTTCAAATGAATATGATGGTCATTTCTGTGGTAATGAGGGTTTTACTTTGGCATTAAGTGCTACTCTACTTCGTGAAAATCTTATTTATTTCATTATATTGCTTCAGAAGGGGTATGTAGAGATATTTGGGACTGAAGGAGACAAAAACTAGTAAACAAATCACACAAGTTTATTCGAAAAACATTAAATTGTCATGTACAACACAGAACAAGAAGAATTCCTTCAAAAAAGTGTGCAGTACAGGAGACCGGGAACTAATTATGTCAACATATCCCAGAAGTCAAAATCTGTGGGTTGCTCCGAGACTGTTATCTAGTAATGGAAGCATATGATTGAGTGATAATTGTGAACTAAAAATACTTTTTTTTTCTTTCCATCAACTGGAAAAATTATTTTTCTTCAAATTGGTATATAATTTACCACCTGATGGACATAAATTGGGGGTTTTCTGGTCCAAAAAGTAAAAACAGTGATTTTGAAAATGAGGTCAGGTGGGTTTTCCCAAAAATTGACAGCCATTCTTCAACATGCAACAGCTGAGAAAAGAGCCGGTGATGTATGTTTTTTTTTTTCAATTTTAAATCTTCTTATCTATCTTTTGGCTTGAAAATTCAGGTATATTTAGCCTATGGGATAAATAATTAGTTCACAGTCCCCTTATTTGTTTCGGCTTTTTAGCATCCTCATCATTGTTGATTCAATAATTATAGTTTATTTGATCATAACTAAGACGAGAATGAAATGTTTCATTGATTAATATTTACATTTTTGATGCAAAGTCTTAAATGAATCTATAGAAGTGAAATGCGATTCATAGTACCATGAACAACATCGTGTCACGCGACGTCATATGATCAAACTTGACGTCATGAAAAACCATGAACACGTTATTTTTTCAATCTGCATTATGCCGTCAATCTGCAGTTGAGACTAAGAGCCAAAACCAAGGCCAATCGGGAACGAGGCAGGGCCAAATCGGAACTAGGGTGGGCCAAATCGGAACAGGGGAGGGCCAAATCGGAACAGGGGAGGGCCAGTTGGAAATTTCACACAGAGTACTAGAAACATGGTTTTCCAGTATAAATGAGGTATCAATATAGTAAAATATGATATAGAAAACATGTATCCGTTATATTTAGTTCCATTCGAATATATTATTCAAATATTTGAGAAAGTAATTATGCAATTAATATGCCAATCGGCTCGCTTAAATCATTGAAGAATACCTTAGATACATTCTTCAAATATTTGAGAAAACATATATTCATCGAATGTTTTTCGAAATCAGAAGGACTTAATATATTCTTCAAATATTTGAGAAAACATATATTCATCAAATGCTTTTCGAAATCAGAAGGACCTGATATATTCTTCAAATATTTGAGAAAACATATATTCGTCAAATGCTTTTCGAAATCAGAAGGACCTGATATATTCTTCAAATATTTGAGAAAACATATATTTATCAAATGTTTTTCGAAATCAGATGGACTTGATATATTCTTCAAATATTTGAGAAAACATATATTCGTCAAATGCTTTTCGAAATCAGAAGGACCTGATATATCTTTCAAATATTTGAGAAAACTTATATTTATCAAATGTTTTTCGAAATCAGATGGACTTGATATATTCTTCAAATATTTGAGAAAACATATATTCATCAAATGTTTTTCGAAATCAGAAGGACTCTATATATTCTTCAAATATTTGAGAAAACATATATTCATCAATTGTTTTTCGAAATCAGATGGACTTGATATATTCTTCAAATATTTGAGAAAACATATATTCATCAAATGTTTTTCGAAATCAGATGGACTTGATATATTCTTCAAATTTTTGAGAAAACATATATTCATCAAATGTTTTTCGAAATCAGAAGGACCTGATATATTCTTCAAATATTTGAGAAAACATATATTCATCAAATGTTTTTCGAAATCAGAAGGACTTGATATATTCTTCAAATATTTGAGAAAACATGTATTCATCAAATGTTTTTTTAGATTTGCAGTTACACTTAAATCGTTAAAGAGTAATATATTTCTCAAATATATGATAATATATATTCGTTTTACAACAAAAGATACAAGTAGTAAGTACATTACGTGTAATTAGTAGGAAGTAAATTATCTGTGTTAAAGCCCTACAAGTATATGTCGTTATCAAATATTTTAAAACCATATATATTTTATCTATCGTCTGATTGCGAAACATTTTTTAATATTTGGAAACATAAGTCAATTGCATGTGTATTTAAACTTTTGCCCCTTTACTCCCTCAAATCTCGTATTCAACGCCGTTATCAAGCATCGAATGAGCCTGTGCATGGGAAAACCACAATTTTGGTTTCTTAACAGGTCCGACACAAACCAGGCTGTACAGACACTGTGACAGCAGATGGCAAGAGGCTGGAAATTTTCAATTTAGAAATTAGATGAAATCTACTATCCATGTAGCGAAAACAAAGGCGCTGATCAGCTTCACAGTTACTGCGAAGCTGATCTGCGTCTTTGTTTTCTCCAATGCAGATTGTTTGGTTTCTCATGCGACGGTTAAGATATGTCTGTTATGCACTAGTCATTTGTAACCACGGCCCCAAGCCCTGGCGACTGACTTTTGGTCCAGCAAATCCACGCTAAAAGCCCCACCTTGAGGGAACTGCTCGTTGCTGTTTTGCCCCGCCTGCTATCTTTTCATTTCACGGCCCTTTTTGCCTAGTATATAAAGCAAACACAGGGTATTCCCGCACTGCCGTGGCAAAACTTTGGTCAAAACCCCACTCATTTCCACAGGTATCCCACGCCCTCTCCCGGGGCTGGGGCCGTGGTTACAAATGACTTGTGCATAAAGAGGCGAAACAATGATGCATTATGCACAAAATGGTAACTGTCTTTGGTGTTCACCTGAGACATTTCTTCCCTTAGCTCAAGTAGTAGGCTACTCAATTGGTGAGGTGTGCGCTTCGGATTCGGGAGGTCACGGGTTCAATCCCGGGTCACGCCATAACAAAGACGTTAAAAGGTACCAGTGGCTACCGTGGTTTCTCTCACGACATGCGCCGGTGGAACCTGGCATGGCATGAAGCAACTTTATCATAAAGTTAGTTGATATATTTACAAGGAGGGATAGTCTTAACTAGTCTCAGATGATACTTACAGTTCAAATAAAAATAAAACTGAGATCCTTTAAGAGCAGTGAGCATATTTTCGAGAATGGTGATGGGCCATGCCACCGTTTCGGATATTCAAGCCTCGTCAATGATCCTTTAGATTTGGCAACATGGAGCCACAGAGAGTTACAGTAATTATTCAACTATCAGCAGGCTAGTCGATACAAGACTAGTATAATCAAAATGTGGCCAAATATAGTGAACGTTGGTTAGAATATGAATCTAAACCGATGATAATTTTCTGATTTCTCAAAATATCCTCTTTGATCTCAGACCAAAAGGAAAATATAATATGCACTATGGATGATGTACGGGGAGACTTTTTAGGGCCGCCACACGGCACAATACCAGCTGCAGTAATAGCAAATAAAAATAAAACTGAGATCCTTTAAGAGCAGTGAGCATATTTTCGAGAATGGTGATGGGCCATGCCTCGTCAGCCATTCACACATGACTGGAATATTGTTGACTGGGACATTAAACCCCATGCAAATTACACAATTTACGTAATAAGTTTCCTCGTGAAATGACTTGAGTTTTTGAGCCATGTCCTATTGCACAACAAATGTTAAACGCTCGTTTCATACACGCTTTGGGCAAGTTTCTGCAGCAATATCTCGTAACCTCGCGTACACTGGTGTGCCTAAAATCTGTGCCAAACGCGTTGAAAGCCGCTGTACTCAGCGCACTGTAGCGCACGTGGAACTTATTCGAATCGTATAAAACACACACCCGAGACTAGCCGAGCTTTTAGAAAAAAATAAATAATAATAATAATAATAATAATAATGATAATAATAATAATAAAAATAAAAAGAAAAAAAAAATGTTTAAACTTTTCGCGAAACGCGCACCGATCTTTGAAAATCTACAATACCACGCGATTCTCAGTGGTGATTTAGTGAATAAACATTATTTACAGGTTATGACGGCGCAGATTGGCCTTATAGTACAAATTTCGGGTTACATGTACATGTACGAACCCAGCCATCTCGATCGTTTGCTTTCGACAAAGACCCGTCACAGTTTATGCATGTGTGCATCATTGCTGCGTACATTTAGACCCCGTAGGCAAAAATGTACCTCGAGGTTCTGTGGTTATGTATGGAAGAATTATTTGACGCCCCGGTACCAGCCTTGTGGTAAGCCAGTACCTGACGGATTGCAGATCTGGTCCATTCAGGGTCGTGTCTATTTGTGTACAACAATAAAAATAATTAATTGGTATTCTAAATCTTTTATACCTTTATATGGCGTCTTTGTCATTTTTATGTCATTACCTGTAAACAATGTTCATTCACTAAATCACTACTGAGAATCACGTGGTATTGTAGACATGCAAACCGATAAATGACAACGAAGTTGAGGTTAAGCTAGTATCTCACTGGAATGCGAATTTCTCGCGACTGTTTTGCGAATTTTGTCGCGGACTTTCGCACGACATTCGCGCGAGTGTCGCGTGAGTGTCGTGAGAATTTTCTTGTGTCGCGAACTAGTCGCGAACTGGTCGCGAAGTTTTTAAACATGTTTGAAAATTTAATGGGAATTAATTCGCCAAAACATTTCGCAAGACTGTCGCGCGACTGTCGTGCGACGGTCGTGCGGCGTTCGTGCGAGTGTCGCGAACTTGTCGCCGCGAAATTTTGGCGAATTTACAATGCGAAATTTTCGCGACACTCGTACGAATGTCGTGCGAGTGTCGCACGACGGTCGCGCGACAGTCTTGCAAAAACCTCGCGACTATCTGGCGAGAAAATAAAACTAAGCGACATTCGTACGAATGGCGTGCGACACTCGCACGAATGTCGCGCGACTGTCGTACGAATTTAAATGAAAATAAGTTACATTCGCGGGAAAGTCGCGATAGTCGCGAGATATATTTTCAAAATTAGACCGAAATTCGCGAATTTGTCGCATAAATGTCTATTCAATGAGACTGCAAAGTTGTGTTTATATCTTTAATCTTTGTCGCGAAATAGTCGCGAAGTATTCGCGAACTAGTCTCTAGTTGTCGCATTCCAGTGAGATAGGGGCTTTAGATTTTGGAGTTTTCTCCTACAGCGTCCTACAGCGATTTATTATTCTTGTTATTGTGTACTTTTCATTGTGCGTCACCCATTCCATACCGCCTGTGTTCTATATGTATATATACGTATATATTTTTTGTATTGAGGCTTAACGTCCCAGTTAACAATTTTTCAGTCATGTCGGCCGGAGCAAATGCGTTCTTGGAGTTAATGTGTCTTGCTCAGGGACACAACACGGTGCCGCTTGTGGGGATCGAACCCAGGACCTCTCGATTCGGGGTCCGACGCTCTACCACTACGCCACCGCGCTCCCATATGACTTATATGTAAATAAGTGCCACATAAGCCACACTCGGCTGGGTGTCAAATATGTTAGTTTCAAATATGCTTTTGATACGTGACACTAAATTATTTTACTAATTAATTATCGTTATTATTATATTAATTTTGATAATATCAAAACATAAATAAAATAATGGGTGTGCCAGGTGGTTTTTCTCGGGGTTCTCCCGTTTTCGCCCCACCTACTGATTGGCCCGTCTCATATGAGCTGAAATAATCTTGAAAGGGACGTAAAACTGAATTATAAAAAAAATCTTGTACACGTTTACATATTCGGAATTCAGACAGATTTCATAATCACGCAAGAAAGATTTCAATGGCCTAATTTATAAACATTTCACTAGTTGATACACAATTTAACAAGATTCGCGATTAGATATGGTTCAATAACAACCAATAAATGAGCCGCCTCATGGGAAAACCAACAATGTGGTTTCTGAACAGGTCCAACACAAATCAAGATGTACAAGCACAGAAGATGGCTAGAGAAATTTTGGTTTTAGAAAGTTACCGCGAAGCTGATCTGCGTCTTTGTTTTCGCCTATGCGGATCGTTTGTTTTCCCATGAGGCGGCTCAAATGTCAATCACTTTGAATAAAATCCAGAAGGTCCATCTGGTATAACACTTAAAGCTTCTGTACTACTATCGCTATCATCTGATCATAGACGAAATACAAATACAATGACTTTTTGCGAAGACGAGTTGTTAGACCCTGTTTGATCTGATATTAAAACACCTGGTTCTTGCACACTACTTGCGCGCTAATTTTCTTTGCACACCTGGGCCCAGAATTACACTGCTTCCTTAAAGTTAAGGCCCACTGGGGCCTTAGTTAAGGTGACAAATTTTGAAACGATATTGTACCGTTAAAATCAATAACTGATAATAAAATGCTATTTACATAATAAAACCGACAAGTTTGATTTCAGTATAGTTTATATGCATCTTTTTGGATGCTGAAATTCGCCACCTTAACGTTAAAGAAGGGAGCATTGTAATTCTGGGCACAGAGGACTGTAAGACACTAACCCAACTTTAACAAGCATTTAATAATAATAATAATGCTTTAAGCCTAGGTTACATTTGTCCCGATCATCACGACCACGGCGTACGATTTTTCGGTCTGCGATTTTCTCTACGATTTTTAGACATCGTAGGAGATCGTGGGCTACGACGTATGTGTTAACAATTCATACGGGCATCGTGCGATTTTTTGATCTGCCATATGTCGACGTTCTCATACAAAAACGCAAGGCGATCGTACGGCAGTCGTATGTCTCCGCAGATAGTACGTAGATATCGTACGGATCCCATGCGTTGTCCGTACGGAGTCCCTATACGTTTTGATACAAAACGCAAGGAGGCCGCACGGTAGTCGTAGGGTCTCCGCAGACTGTTAGTGGATATCGTACGGAGTCCCTTGGACTTCTGACTGATGCCTCGGTTACATCTGGCCTACGATTAGCTTGCGATGATCGTACGATGTCATTTTTTTGCATTTTCGTGCGGCCTCCGCAGGGTGACCTTACGATGTCCCTACGATTCTACGACTTCCTACGATCTCCGTAGCCTCTACGATCTTGTAATAGTCTGCACTATTACAAATTTTAAAATTGTAAGACCGTAGACCGTAGACACGTCGTAGGGCATCATACGAGCACCGTACGGATACCCTGCGATAATCGAGCGGTCACCGCACGATTTTTTTATGATAATCTGGGAACAAAAATCGTACAGCAATCGTAGGGAGGCCGCAAGGGGTCATGCCTAGTAGGTTACATTTGCCCCGATCATTGTACGATTTTTCGGTCCGCGATTTCCCTACGATTTTTTAAAAATCGTATGTGATCATGGGCTAGGACGTAGGTGCTTACAATTAATACGGGCATCGTTCGATTTCTTGTTCTAGCTTTCTTCGATGTGTTTTGAGATCGTAGAGAAATCAAAGGGTCTCCTCACACTTTAAGTTGAAATCGTACGGAGCCCGTGCGATGGCCGTGAGGAGTCCTTACGATTTCTTGCGGTCTTCCTACGATAGCCGTACGGTGTTAGGTGTCCGTACGATTTTAATAAACTTGTGATATAACCGTACGGATGCCGCACGATCACCCTAAAGGTCTACGATTATCTTATTATTTTAGTCCCCAAATTATCATAAAACCGTGCGGGGCAGGGTTTCCGTAAGGCGCCCGTACGATGATGCTACCTACGACGTGTCTACGGGCTACGGTTTTACGATTCTTAAAATTTGTAAAAGTGCAGACTACTACAAAATCGTAGAGGCTACGGAGATCGTAGGAAGCCGTAGAATCGTAGGGGCGTCGTAGGGTCACCCTGCGGAGACCGCACGAAAATGCAAAAAATGGCATCGTACGATCATCGCAAGTTAATCGTAGGGCAAGTGTAACCTAGGCTTTTCTTATATTACGATACTTTTATAGTTTTTCCTGTGTTTCCAAGTCTTTAATGACATTCACCGTGTTATTGGCACACTACTAGACATTTTTCACTTTTGAACGTAACTGCTGCTGGCGCTTGCGGTTATGACTTTCCGTGTGATGGGGAACGACTCGTGAGGGCATATTTGAGACGAAGACGAGGGACGATATGAAGAATTACTTAGTCAAAACTACCAATAGCCCGACGAAGACGAATTAAATAAGACATGCAATAAATGCTATAGAGTAGGACGTCTATCTCTGTAGCTCAGTAGCTAGCGTGCTTGGAATTGAAAGCGAAAGGTGCTGGGTTCGAGTCCCGGACGCATCACTTTTTTCTTTTCTTTATTTGTCTCTCTTGTGACAAAAAAGCTTTGGAAATAAAACATATATTATCAGCTGATTATATTTTTGGCAAATGCAAGAATCATGAAATGCCCTACTACATTAAATTCTTAAATCGTAAAGGAATTGAAGTTTGAGACGGCAGCCCACATGTATGTTTTCTCTTGTATTGGGAGCTCGATCGTATGTTTGGTATAAGAGCTGATCTATCCTCGCGTCAATATTTCTTTCTGGGAGACATGAAAATGTGAATATACTGAAGGCTTGTACAGGCATAATGTGGCTAGGATAAGGATAGCCTCCCTGAACGACTTAAAAATGTTTTCCGCGGACGTAGGCACTAACTCAAACAGTACACTGTATAGTGTACATGTAAAGATATATGCATATTTATTAGGTGTAAGACCTACAGTTCCACGTGCTGTCTCGTGAGAGAACATAATTTATTTTGGCATGTTTATACATGTACTTCAAACAAATACTCGAAATCTTGATGTTATTTATACGGTTGATGTTTCGTTTTGAGTCCATTAGACAATCATCTGCAAGTCATAAGTGCGATATCCTAGCTACATTTTGCATAGACATAGAAATAAGTTGAGGTTTTGTAGACCTTCCACAGTATTTCAGCATTTTGAATGCGATAATTACGATTTTTGGGATGTTTTTTCCAAGTCAAAGGCTTTCTTTCTGATCCTCCTTTATTCTCTTGAACTATGCGTGATGTTTATCTGGGTGAATTCAAATAAATACGAGTATAATTAAAGTTCAAACTAAAACAGTATCATTTTCAAGAAAATGATTGTTTATAGACTGAGAAACATACAGTTCGTTTTTTCATAACGTATCTTGCTTACCCTAAAACAGGACGACAATATTCTTTATGCGAGCACACACACACACACACACACACACACACACACACACGCACGCACGCACGCACGCACGCAAGTTCCGTAGATGACTTCATGTCGCAGTGGTTTCGCTTCGTAAAATCACATGTCGAGAATAAATACGTACATGTAGTTGATATAAGACTGGTACAAAATTATTAGGGAGCGCGGTGGCGTAGTGGTAGGGCGTCTGACTCCTGAGAGGACCTGGGTTCGATCCCCACAGGCGCCAGCCGTGTTGTGTCCTTGAGCAAGACACATTAACTCCTTACTAACTGGTTAAACCCAGGAAGCGTTGGCTCCGTCCCGACATGACTGAAAAAAAATGTTGACTGGGACAAAACAAAAAAAAAATAAAATAAATAAAAACTTAAAACCTATATGCATTGGTAAAATGCAAAAATAAAGAAATCCAGACAGCAATTAAACATATAAATCGTAAACAATGTTATCATATGCAATGGTAACAATGATTATTGTTGTCTTCCCGTTTAACTGTCTGATTCTAATTGAACAATGAACCAGAAGTGGCCTTATCCACGACATGTTTACAAAATCGCATCATCAACTGTCATGATTACCATTAAAGCCATGATACATTACGCGTTCAACGCGAGTCGGCCTTACGAATGCTTGGCGCGAATAAAACAGCTTCCAGTGCAGAATATTATTTTTTGACACTCGTGTGTATAACTAGGGATCGCTTGTTCAATTCTGAGCTGCCCATGGCTTTATGGTGACACTATAAACCGAGATCCCGTCTGCATATGACGATAACTGTTGGTGGGAAAACAACTATCAACTATTTGTTATCGCCATGTGACTTTCAACATACTGGTGCATGTATATACGTACATTGGTTCTGTTTAGCTACATTTCACATGTTTTTCGTGAACACACAGAATTCCTTTTACATGTAAACATGGCAAGATTTACGATTTGAAACATTTAGTTGATCTTTAATTTTATGTGCGTTTTTTTTTTATTCTACGCCTTACAACGTTTTGACACATTTTAAGTAATGTCGAGCATGGTCTGTTATCCTCATCAGGATAACATGTCCGTGACATGTTTACCCCATTGAACAACGCTTTTATAAAGCAAAACTTGAGTATGCAGGGGTATATCTAGTTTTAGCTCACATGAGCCCGGTGAGCTTATAGGATGGCCATGCCCCGTCGTCCGTCCGTCGTCGTCTGTCAACAATTACCATGATCTTGTTCTCTGAAACAGCTTGGCCAATCAAAGTTAAAACTGTTTGCGGAGCATTCTTAGGAAGGGGGAACGAAATTTGCATAAATGGACCAGGTCACATGACCAAGATGGCCGCCTTGGCTATAAATAGCAAAAACCGTTAAAATGTTTCTTCTCCAGAACCAGAAGGCCTATGATTTTGTAACTTGGCATGAAGCATCAAACAATATTAAAAGCACTACAAAGTTTGTATAAATCATTTCGCTGGGATGACCTTGACCTATTTTACGGTAAGATCAACTTACATGTAGGTCGCCCATGCATTTAAATGGGGAAATTAGTTAAATGTAATTAAATGGGTGGAAACTTGCTATGATAATACAAATGGGCAGATTTATTTTTATGAAAACATTAAGACCCGGGTGGTTGTCAGCTCCTGCCTGGGGGGATATATACATGTATATGACTATGATATTTAAACGTCTTCTCTGCAACCGCATGGCCGATCAAAGCAAAACTTCGTGGACGGGGAACGAAAGTTTGTATTAATGGTCAACGTAACTTGACCAAAATGGCCGCCATGGCTATAAATTGAAAAATCTTTAAAATTGTTCTTCTTCAGAACCAAAAGGCCTATGATTTTGAAACTTGGCATGAAGCATCTACAAAGTCTATATATGACCCAGGGATTACATTAACCTATTATAAGACAAGGTCAACTTAGGTTGTCTATGCTTCTGAAAACATAGATTGTGAGTATTCGTTCTATCTTGTGTCCACAATCTATGTTTTGAACAAATAAGAAAATGTCAAAACTGTTGAATTGAAAATTTTCATTTTTTTTTCAACTTAAAAAAAAAAAACAAAAAAAACAAAAAAAAAAAACACTGTATTTTGCTTGATAAGGTTTTGTAATGATATCGTCGTGATATAGGGTACCGTTTTAGTGCACATGTATTACATATGCTGACGGCAGATCTACAACATTTGATCATTCTCAACCTTACTCATTCGGACCCATCTTTGCGTCCGGAATCGGGCAAGCATATAAGCACATAAGCTTCTTACTCAATCTGAATTTAAATAAATAATAAATTGAATCGGTTTGTTGATTTGAGCGTTAATCCAACAGCAAAGGTCATATGGAAACGAGACCTCAGTTTATAGTCTCATCCGACAGACTCAAGAATACATGTACCCGGATCAAACCTGCCATCTCTGGTTTATAAGGCACATGAAATAACCACTGCACCATAGAGGCTTGCTTAATAGGTTCAGTATAAACTTTATCATGATAGAAATCGTACTTTTAAATGTTAAAAAAGGACTAAAGAACGCATGCCCTTAACACCAACTGCGTTTGGCTTTCCAAGCTGCAATGTTGTTTGATAACTGATCCGGCTTGATATGATCTTTGTTTTGTCGATGGGCCCTAGGACAAAATTTCAATAGCCAAACACAACACAATTAAATTTCCCCTGTTATATGTATATATATTAGAATCATGAATGGCGGTACGTTTGTATAAAAGGTCGGTAAATGGACACGTGAAATGTCTGCATGGTATACTGTACATGAATATGTGTATTCGGGTATTGTCTATCAGTGTCAGCACCATCGTATATGCTTGCAATACATGTACAATCAAAGTCCTTACAACAAAGATTGATGCAACATCACACAACATGTGATAAAATGGATTAAAACAACCTTCAGCGCAGCAATATCGCTTTGGCAACTACTAACACCAAGACAATGAACTCTTCGCCTTAGGTTGCTGCCCAATTGATCAGTCTTACAATCAAGGGTGACACAAAACCAAGTTCTGCTTGTGGGTGTGCAAGTTCGTTTTCTCAGGGTTCTCCTCTTTTCCTCCTGTTACTGATTTACCCGTCTCATATGAACTAAAATAATCTTGAACGGGCCGAAAATTGTATAAAAACGCATCATTATGATCAGAAATGAGCACAATGAGACCCTTATCTGTAATCAAGTAACAATAGAATGACCAAGAATCTATACAATTAAATTTCCCATCCTAAAATAGACACCAGGCGGGAGAGACATGGCGGTGCAACACATCACAAGCAATTTAACAACAGGCATAAAAAACAAAATTACTAGCTCTTTCCAAACAATCTTAAGAAAACACGTGTCAATGTGAAGACTGTATACACCATTATTTGTGAAACAAATGAATAATTTGTGCACTTTGACAGAATGTGTATTGTCCAAATTTGCTTCTACGTGTATGTGAAAATGGCGAACATCAAAAGTAAACTATGGGGCGACTGAAACACTATGCATCCTCTACGGAAACACTTTAGAAACTCATGAAAATAATATAATTGTGTTAGTTTGATTTTAATTTATTTATTTGAATTCAACCAGGTGAAACAACACGCATACTATCACACAGAATAAATGAGGATCAGAACGAAAGCTTATGTCTTGCCAAGTTAATTTTCTACATCGTAACCATCGCACTTGATATGGCAGAAATACTGTTGAAAGTCTACAATTAACAAAAACAGTTGTGTGGCTAGGCATATTGTAGCTACATGTAGGGTATTGCCCCCATCGCTCTTCCTACTGTCGAATGGACTCAAAACGAGACATCGACAAAATAAACATCTTTCGCTCACGAGATAGCACGTGAAACTGTAGTTTTACATCTAATACGTAATACACATATATCTGAACATGTACCGTGACTATACTTTTTGATTTGGTGTCTTGTGTATTTGTTAAAATTCAGTTTTACGTCCCTTTCAAGATTATTTCAGCTCATATGAAAAGCGCCAAACAGTAGGTGGGGCGAAAACGGGAGTACCCCGAGAAAAACCGCCTGGCACACCCGCAAATAGAACTTGGCCTGTCTCACATGTGGCCATTGTGGGTCTCGAACTCACACCAGACACAACGGTGAGATGATTAAGTGATTATGAAACAGCGCTCTGAACTGCTCGGCCACGGGGGACGCTTGCGTATTTTTTTAGTCATTAGAGGCGGTCAGCTTATCCTTACCAGCCAGTCAGGAAATAAATGTTGACGTTAGGATCGGTCGCTGATCCGTTCTTCTAATGACGATCAATATCTCGGCTTCCAACAAGACCTATAAAAAACCTATACATGCGGTCTGCCTTCTCATTAGACAGTTTAATCCAGAAACTTACGATTTTAGTATTAAATGCAGCATTGCATTTTGTGATTCTTGCATTTGCCAATAGATAAAAATTTATTTTCTTGTTTCCTTTTTTTTTTATTTCTTTTTAATTTTTAAGCTTTAATGTCACAGGTGCGAAAAAAGGAAGAAACAAAGAAAAGGAAAAATAATTTTTGTCCTACCCGGACTCGAACCCAGGACCTTTCGATTCTATGTCTTACTCTCTACCTACTGAACTATTCAGCTAGGCGTCTTGGACAATTTCATTTTTTGCGTGTCTCATTTAATACACCTCCGGTGGGCTGTTGGTAGTTTTGACTAAGTAATTCTTCATATCGCCCCTCGCCTTCGTCTCAAATATGCCCTCACGAGTCGTCGCCCATCACACACAAAGTCGTAACCGCAAGCGCCAGCAGCATTTACGTTCAAAAGTGAAAAATGTCTACTATAAGCTCACCTGCTAAGCCTGTGTTTTTACATGTATGGAACATGAGCGACATGATTTTTTTTTTTTTTTTTTTTTTCGGGAGGGGGGGGGGGGGGCGTCAGAGTTTAAATGACTATGAGAAAGAAATCTTGTATTTGTACTTTCTATATGGCTAAAAGCAATATTGTGCAGCAGATCTACTGCTTTATTTTATACTTTCAAATTTGCTATAAAGTTAAAGCCAGAGTTTCCCACCCCTACATTCGGTTGACCATACCATAAATGCAACCCCATCAGGAAAACATGTCCGTGCTATGAATACCCCCTTAATTAAACCCCACTTTTATATAGTATAACTGGAGTTTGCAGGGGTATACCTATTTTTCTTATTTTTGCTCCAAAACATAGATTGTGGGTACTCGTTAGAACCGCCTCAGCGATGTTCTAACGTGTACCCACAACCTATGTTTTGAGCAAAAATAAGAAAAATATCAAAGATTTTCTACTGAAATTTTTCAGTTTTTACAACTTTAAAAATCTCTGTATATTGCATGGGCAAGTTTTCGCAATGCTACATTCAGTTGGCATGAGTTGTTATCAGAGTGATTTTTCATTCAGTTTAACATCCCATTCAACATTATTTCAGCTCACATGAGACGGGCCAATCAGTAAATGGTGCGAAAAGGGAGAACCCCGAGAAAAACCACCTGGCACAGCCGCAAGCAGAACTTTGCTTGTCTCTGGGTCATATTTTTCTTACTCTTGCTCAAATCCTTGATTGTGGGTTCACGTCAAACCGCCTCGTTTAACGAGTACCCACAATCTGTATTTTGGATTAACAATAAGAAAAATATGCATATCATATGAAAGTGGGGGTTAAGGGGGTATACATTTCGCAGACATGTTCTCCTGATGGTTTAATTATTATTCTCAAATAAACTGAGTGTGCAAAAGCATTACGAATTCGGAACACATTGAATTAATCCGTATTCATTACTACTCAAATTACGAGTTTACAACAAGCAACGTGCATTCGGGTGGGCGGACTAGAGTGATTAAGTGGCCAGTTTATATTCCACATTTAAATGATCTTGCCTTTATATATGAGCCGCCTCATGAGAAAACCAACAATCTGCATATGTGAAACCAAAGACGCAGATAGCGTCTTTGTTTTCGCTACACAGATACATGTAGAACAATTCCTCTTCTTTCTAAATCCAAAATTTCCAGTCTCTAGCAATCTTCTGTGACTGTACAGGCCGGTTTGTGTCAGACCTGTTCGAAAACCACATTGTTGGTTTTCCCACGAGACGGCTCATATGTTTGTATAACATATGTTTGTACCACCATAACATTTCTTTCTGGATTTCAGTTTATCTCTTGTCTTTACACAAATTGTAAACTGAGAGAGAACAAAAAACACTACGAAACTTAACATGTTTTTGGTTAATTGTATAGACAGAGAAGCGATAAATATGTCTAACAGTTTGTTAGGGAGCATTCATAAGAGTTCAATGGGGTGGGGGAGGTGCTTGCGAGCCTGGACGCGATCCTATTTTAGTTGTATAAGGATCTATTACGAGCAAACAAAATGTATTTGTCCTAGATTATTATTTGCGATATATTCAGTCCATTTGCTGTTGTTGTTGATTTTTTTTTTCTAAAGAAAAAAAAATACTTCTGACTCCCCATCAAATCAAGTTGATAGCAAATGTAATCACATTGCAATTGGCTTACGATATGTTCTCTTTGTATAAGTTCTTGATTGACATTTTTTTAGGAAATTTCTGTCTGATTGTGATCATTCCTATCCTATATCCCTAACGATTCGTATCCTATCCGTAATGTCCGTACCTGTACGTGTATCATTCACAGGGCCCGTAAGATCCGCAGCCAAGGTTGATATAATTGTAAAAAAAAAAAAAAAAAAACCAAAAAAAAAAAAAAAAAAAAAAAAAAAAAACATGCACGGATGAAAAATGCGTTAGTTAGTTAATAGTATTCAAACCTGTCCGTTTCTAATCGTTATCAAAGCCGTATCTATTCCGTAACTAAACGTATCTTTCCGCATGAATTTGCTGCGGATCGATACTCTTTTACATTGCGTGTTGTTTCGTTCGGTTACTGTCTTCATGTAATGAAAACTGTCGTAATCACCGTAAACCGCTGAATCGCATGTAGTCTAATGTGCGTCGAGTGCTCAAAATTTGCTCGCGCTTTTAATGCCAACCTTTCGTGAGTTTGCAAAAGAAGGAGGAGATTTTGCATTGCTTTTACACGGCTAACAAACCTTTAAATGCGTAACCGCGGTTAAGAAAAGAAATCCGATTCATGTCCTTCCGGTTTCGCATCAGATGACCAACAAAAGGTAAACAAACTTTTGCAGCTCGTGTTTCCGAGTAAAATATTTCGATTCGAAGACAAATATTATAATTCTCTCAATGCTATTTTATTAGTTAGACATTGCTATATTTGGACCACAAAGGATTTCCAGAAATTTTTCTTTATAATCATGATTTTTATTCCACACCCCAAAACACATGTTGGGATTGCATTGTACACGACGAAAATGTGGGTTAGTCGCAGGGATATTTTTAGATTTCCGCTCATTACTTCCATATTAACGGAAAGCAATACAGTGCGCAGATGATTTTAACATTGTGTGAGGTCTGGTGACAGTTTCGTTGCCTCTGGCCAATGCATTCTATGCATATGTGGTTAAAAGCTGTGTCAACATTTCGGTTACGAATTTAATCATTAGAATGATAGCAATATAGTCATTATAGAACACATGTATTAAAGTTTTTGTTTTTGTTAATTGTTTTACGCTGAAGATTATTGTCACATTCTCTCGTCCTTTCTTAATAGTTGCTTACTCAAATTTGGTGTGTTTGTGATATTTGCAGTGAAAATGTTTGATATAAAATAATACAAACTGTCTATGAAATACATGTAATACAATAGTTCACATGCATGATATTCCTGTTCATGAAGACGATTTTACAGCATTCTGTATACTTTAGTTTTATGTCTTTCAAAACGCTTTACAGGGAAATAAATACCATAACTTGAACAGGTTGAGGTTTTCAAACGTATCTTGAAATGTATATATCTATCATATTTTAATGATTAAATGCGTACCCATCTTTTCCTTCCCTTCAAATCGATAATGACGGGCACTAACACAACGAAATACTGGCACAGACATCAGATGCAATTTAGTTAATACATATCTGTAAATTTGTCGTGGAACAATCACTAAAATTTGATATTTACAAGCAAATGGTCCAATTTTTAGTTGTATTTCGCCGACTTTGGCCTTGTTGGAACACCAGGTTCGAAGAAGGGAATAAATAACTCAAAGACCATCAAATTATTTTGCGAGCTACTTTGGTGCTGAGTTACAATAGTAAATAAGTGACAAAATAGCATTCATAGATAATCGATATATTTCTGTACTAAAATATAATCATCAATCGATCCTAGTAGTGTATGTTTTGTTTACCTTTTGTTGGTCTTCATATGCAGAACCGGAAGGGCGTGAATCGGATTTTCTTTCTTAACCGGCGGTTACGCATTTAAAGGTTTGTTAGCCGTGTTTTACTAGCTGAAGAGGCTGCAATACCTAACAAAAATATATAAACACATTAACAAACAAACACACAGTACTATGAGAAGTGATTTCCGTTGCATTACGACTATCACTCGATTGACCAATCTCTTGATCGATCAAACAATAGGTCAATCAATCGATCAATCACTCGATCGATCGCGATCGATCAATCTCTCGATAAATCAATCTACCGATCGATCATTCAATCACTCGATCGATCAATTACCCGATCGACCAATTAATCACTCGATCAATCAATTTATCGATCAATCACTCGATCGATCACCCGAGAGATCGATCGCGATCGAGCAATCAATCGAGCGATTGATCAATCAATCAATCAATCAATCAAAGCATGTTATGTTCTATAGTTTCTTGGCTTGAGGCACTTAACGGTTTACTTTAAATGTTCCAATTCACATAAACAATGATAGCCGCCATGCATATAAACGTAAAGGTAGGCATTGCTCAGGAAATGGCACATTCAGAAAGAAATTCCCACTCCAAAAGCCGAGGTGGGACTAAACCTAAAATGAGAATTTCTCATGCGTGTCAGGGATGAATAGACAATCTGTCCCTCGGGTCATTGTTTGGCATCACACGACGAGTCTCCTGATGCCAAACTATGACCCGAGGGACAGATTTGTCTATCCATCCCTTACACTCATGTGAGAGACTGTGAGATTCTTATAATATTGTCTACCGCTGGTAAATGTGTTTCTATCAATGCTCGCAAGCTCTCGACTTTCGATATCCCAGCTTGGGACAATATTCATCGATATCTATGGAAGGCCAGGGCGACATGCTAATTGCTAGTTGCTAAATGCTAATTGCTAAATGCGTATTGCAAAATGATAAATTGTAACTAAGAATTTTGAAAAGGGTAGACAAAGGATATGGAGAATATTCATAATTTTACAATAGTTTACATTAATTAACAATATAAAAACATAATATGTACAGCATAGTGAATTAAATTTACAATCCGCATTTAGCATCTAGCAAATAGCATTTAGCAAAAAGCATTTAGCAAAAAAGCATTTAGCAAATAGCATTAAGCATTTATAATGCTGACAAACACATCAGTGCGGTCTTTATATTTTTTTTCTTTTCACCCCCTGATAGCTGTCCTAACTAAACAAAACGTGACTGGCCACCAAATGTGCACTTATAATGTAGATAAACGAAATTCGATATCAGTGCAATAGCCCTTTTATTATGTATAATAACGTCAATAAAACGCCTCATTGAAAATGAAAAAAACTTGGCCATTAGATACAAAATATGAACGAAAATTACAGTTCCTTCTTTTAATGTTCTGTCTCATTGTATAGCATAAATCAAAATTGGTTAGATTTGTTCTTTTCTCAAAACTTGTGTGGGTGCACCATTTTAAAAATTGCACCCTTACGTCAAAATACAGATGCTTTCCCCGTGAAACTTCGCGAAAGCCATTGGCGCTGTAAAATGCCACGTAAGCATCTCCCACTCTATGACTTACGGCTGGAATTGTGAATGAGAATTACTGTGCACAAAAGAAGCGATGCCTGATAGTCTGGTTCATAAGGGAGTGACCATTTGATTTTTTTAGGGGGGGGGGGTAGGAGGGGCTGGAAGATGTTTTCGGGCCTGGATATTTTTAGCTCACCTGAGCTGAAGGCTCACAGGTGAGCTTATAGTATACCCATGCTTCGGCGTCCGTCCGTCGTCGTCGTCGTCCGTCCGTCGTCCACCATTTTCAAAGATCTTCTTCTCTGAAACCGCTTGGCCAATCAAAGCCAAATTTTATATGAAGCATCTGTAGGCAGGGGGAACCAATGTGTATATAACAAATCCAGGTCACATGACCAAGATGGCCGCCATGCCCATATATGGTAAAAACCCTTCAAAAATCTTCTTCTCCAGAACCGGTGGACCGATTTCAACAAAACTTGGCATGAAGCATTGATGGCTCAAGCACTACAACGTGTATATAAATCATGACCCTGTGATGACCTTGACCTATTTTACGGCAAGGTCAACATAGGTCGCCAATGCATTTGAATGGGGAAAATTTTTAAAATGTCATTTAAAGTGAAAGTCTAGCAGGAAATGGGCAGTAGGACTGAATATTAATGATTCTGAAAAAAATTGGACCCCAGGTGCTCATGTGCCCCAACCCCGGGGCAATATTCATGTATATCTCCGTAATATTCAAACGTCTTCTCCTCTGAAACGGCTTGGCCAATCAAAGCCAAATTTTATCTGAAGCATCTATAGAATGGGGAAATCAATGTGTATATAAATAATCTAGGTCACATGACCAAGATGGCCGCCATGCCCATATTTGGTAAAAACCCTTCAAAAATCTTCTTCTCCAGAACTGGTGGACCGATTTCGGAAACTTGGCATGAAACATTGATGGCTAAAGTACTACAATGTGTATATAAATCATGACCCTGTGGTGACCTTGACCTATTTTATGACATGGTCAACTTAGGTTGCCTATGCATTTGAATGGGGTAAACTTTTAAAAAGTCATTTGAGGTGAAAATCTTGCAGGAAATAGTTAGTAGGACTGAATATTAATGATTCTGAAAAAAGTTGAACCCAAGGGCTTATATGGCCCTACCCATGAAAATATAACATTTCAAATATAACTTATATTCGAAAAATATTTCTCTTTATTTTATGACTTAGTATATAATAAAGTTTCCTATGTAGTTTACTGCAAATTCCTTGCTATAAATCGAAGCAAAATAGATGTTGTCATCATATGCAGAACCGGAAGGGCGTGAATCGGATTTTCTTTCTTAACCGGCGGTTACGCATTTAAAGGTTTGTTAGCCGTGTTTTACTAGCTGAAGAGGCTGCAATACCTAACAAAAATATATAAACACATTAACAAACAAACACACAGTACTATGAGAAGTGATTTCCGTTGCATTACGACTATCACTCGATTGACCAATCTCTTGATCGATCAAACAATAGGTCAATCAATCGATCAATCACTCGATCGATCGCGATCGATCAATCTCTCGATAAATCAATCTACCGATCGATCATTCAATCACTCGATCGATCAATTACCCGATCGACCAATTAATCACTCGATCAATCAATTTATCGATCAATCACTCGATCGATCACCCGAGAGATCGATCGCGATCGAGCAATCAATCGAGCGATTGATCAATCAATCAATCAATCAATCAAAGCATGTTATGTTCTATAGTTTCTTGGCTTGAGGCACTTAACGGTTTACTTTAAATGTTCCAATTCACATAAACAATGATAGCCGCCATGCATATAAACGTAAAGGTAGGCATTGCTCAGGAAATGGCACATTCAGAAAGAAATTCCCACTCCAAAAGCCGAGGTGGGACTAAACCTAAAATGAGAATTTCTCATGCGTGTCAGGGATGAATAGACAATCTGTCCCTCGGGTCATTGTTTGGCATCACACGACGAGTCTCCTGATGCCAAACTATGACCCGAGGGACAGATTTGTCTATCCATCCCTTACACTCATGTGAGAGACTGTGAGATTCTTATAATATTGTCTACCGCTGGTAAATGTGTTTCTATCAATGCTCGCAAGCTCTCGACTTTCGATATCCCAGCTTGGGACAATATTCATCGATATCTATGGAAGGCCAGGGCGACATGCTAATTGCTAGTTGCTAAATGCTAATTGCTAAATGCGTATTGCAAAATGATAAATTGTAACTAAGAATTTTGAAAAGGGTAGACAAAGGATATGGAGAATATTCATAATTTTACAATAGTTTACATTAATTAACAATATAAAAACATAATATGTACAGCATAGTGAATTAAATTTACAATCCGCATTTAGCATCTAGCAAATAGCATTTAGCAAAAAGCATTTAGCAAAAAAGCATTTAGCAAATAGCATTAAGCATTTATAATGCTGACAAACACATCAGTGCGGTCTTTATATTTTTTTTCTTTTCACCCCCTGATAGCTGTCCTAACTAAACAAAACGTGACTGGCCACCAAATGTGCACTTATAATGTAGATAAACGAAATTCGATATCAGTGCAATAGCCCTTTTATTATGTATAATAACGTCAATAAAACGCCTCATTGAAAATGAAAAAAACTTGGCCATTAGATACAAAATATGAACGAAAATTACAGTTCCTTCTTTTAATGTTCTGTCTCATTGTATAGCATAAATCAAAATTGGTTAGATTTGTTCTTTTCTCAAAACTTGTGTGGGTGCACCATTTTAAAAATTGCACCCTTACGTCAAAATACAGATGCTTTCCCCGTGAAACTTCGCGAAAGCCATTGGCGCTGTAAAATGCCACGTAAGCATCTCCCACTCTATGACTTACGGCTGGAATTGTGAATGAGAATTACTGTGCACAAAAGAAGCGATGCCTGATAGTCTGGTTCATAAGGGAGTGACCATTTGATTTTTTTAGGGGGGGGGGGTAGGAGGGGCTGGAAGATGTTTTCGGGCCTGGATATTTTTAGCTCACCTGAGCTGAAGGCTCACAGGTGAGCTTATAGTATACCCATGCTTCGGCGTCCGTCCGTCGTCGTCGTCGTCCGTCCGTCGTCCACCATTTTCAAAGATCTTCTTCTCTGAAACCGCTTGGCCAATCAAAGCCAAATTTTATATGAAGCATCTGTAGGCAGGGGGAACCAATGTGTATATAACAAATCCAGGTCACATGACCAAGATGGCCGCCATGCCCATATATGGTAAAAACCCTTCAAAAATCTTCTTCTCCAGAACCGGTGGACCGATTTCAACAAAACTTGGCATGAAGCATTGATGGCTCAAGCACTACAACGTGTATATAAATCATGACCCTGTGATGACCTTGACCTATTTTACGGCAAGGTCAACATAGGTCGCCAATGCATTTGAATGGGGAAAATTTTTAAAATGTCATTTAAAGTGAAAGTCTAGCAGGAAATGGGCAGTAGGACTGAATATTAATGATTCTGAAAAAAATTGGACCCCAGGTGCTCATGTGCCCCAACCCCGGGGCAATATTCATGTATATCTCCGTAATATTCAAACGTCTTCTCCTCTGAAACGGCTTGGCCAATCAAAGCCAAATTTTATCTGAAGCATCTATAGAATGGGGAAATCAATGTGTATATAAATAATCTAGGTCACATGACCAAGATGGCCGCCATGCCCATATTTGGTAAAAACCCTTCAAAAATCTTCTTCTCCAGAACTGGTGGACCGATTTCGGAAACTTGGCATGAAACATTGATGGCTAAAGTACTACAATGTGTATATAAATCATGACCCTGTGGTGACCTTGACCTATTTTATGACATGGTCAACTTAGGTTGCCTATGCATTTGAATGGGGTAAACTTTTAAAAAGTCATTTGAGGTGAAAATCTTGCAGGAAATAGTTAGTAGGACTGAATATTAATGATTCTGAAAAAAGTTGAACCCAAGGGCTTATATGGCCCTACCCATGAAAATATAACATTTCAAATATAACTTATATTCGAAAAATATTTCTCTTTATTTTATGACTTAGTATATAATAAAGTTTCCTATGTAGTTTACTGCAAATTCCTTGCTATAAATCGAAGCAAAATAGATGTTGTCAACATAAACGAGTTTTGGTTTTCTTGTTGTTGCGCATGTGCTTCATTGGAACCTGCTCTTAGGTCATTTTGTTTCCGATCGTAAATCAATTTACTATTCTTATTTTTGAACAATGTCCCACGTAGACCCAACAAGTCATTTTTACTGGAGACACCTAATGTATATTTACACAATATGGCATAATTCACTGCCAAACACATATACCCTCAATTTAAAAAAATAACAAGAATTTGCATTGCTTGGTGGGGTAATTTTTCACATTTTGTCCATAATTGACAAAAGTGATGCTAGGGAAATCCAGATTTTTGCACGACCGTGTTCAATATGGGTTTACCTTTTGAAATGAAAAGGTTTGAATGCCGAAAATGGGGGTTTCAAAATGTCGCATTTTAAAAAAAGTAATTTGCGAATTTAGAAAATGGGGGTACGGGTTTTTAATGGGGCGCCCTGCATGCTATGAGGACAATTCTGTAAAATTTTCACTGCCCTTAGTTGATGAAAGATTTGTCTATTTTGAGATTTCAATAGAATTTTCAAAATATTTTTAGTTTTTAAGAAAAAATGATAAAATGTAAGTGACCGGTATTATATTTTATTTTATTATTTTGTTATTATTTCAGTGGACATATTCTTATGCCGCTGACGCATTGCACGGTGTCCGTAGCAATCCTACACAAAACAGGCCTTGATCAGAACGAAACTTACACTCAAAAGAAAGTAACAGACAGTAATGTAACGTGCATATACATGTATACCCGTAGAACGACTACATTCGTCGGGGCAGTGAATGTGTTAATCGTATCTAATGCCTAGGTTACATACGGCTCACGATTAGCTTGCGATAATCGTACGATGCCATTTTTTTGCCATTGTAGTAAGGTCACCGCAGGGTGACCCCATGACGATGTCTCTACGATTCTACGGCTTCCTGCGATCTCCGTAGCCTCTACGATTTTGTAATTGTCTGCACTTTTAAAAATGTTTAAAAAAATCGTAAGACCGTAGCCCGTAGACCCACCGAGCGGGCGTCGTACGGAGACCCTGCGGTGATCGTGCGGTCACCGCACGATTTGTTATGATAAATTGGGGACAACAATAGTACGTGGCGATTGTAAGAAGGCCACGAGGGCTCGTAGGGACTGCTCACGGACATCGCACGGGCTCCTTAAGGTTTTCACTTAAAGTGTGACAGAGCTACGATTTCCGTACGATCTCCGTACAGTTCTGACTCAGAACGTCGACGAAATCGCACGATGTCAGTATGAATCGTAAACACTTACAACGTAGCCCACGATCACCTACTATGTCTAAAAATCGTATGAAAAATCACATACCGAAAAATAGTGCGATGATCGGGGCAAATGTAACCCATGCTCATTAGTTGGGCAAAACTTATTTATATGCTTTCGAACGGTCTGTTGTAATAAATTTATTGGAATTAAGCACAACGTCATCTGCGCAATATTTGATTTTACAGACCAAATTTTGTCTAAAACTTACAAATTAGTAGATGTATTTAAATGTTTAATGCCGTTAGTGATGTTAAACTACTGTCATCAAAATATTTAACCATTTTGATGCGAAATAATCTCTCTCTCTCTCTCTCTCTCTCTCTCTCTCTCTCTCTCTCTCTCTCTCACACACACACACACACAAAGAATATTACTGGTGTATCTCTGGCAGCATTTGAATGAAGAAAAAACAAAAAAAAAAAGAACGAAAACAACCCATAAGCTTAGACTGAAAGCGACGCTGAGTGAAAATAATCCCACGTTGGTTTATTTTTCTTATTTTCTGCATAATTATAACTAAATATTACAATCAAAGGAATCTTTTCTTTTTTTTTTCTAGTATATAATACAGAACGAACCCAAGGTCTGGCTAAAATGATACATAAGACAATAGCGAAAAACAAACATAACATTTGTGACCAAGAAAGAGATCGACAATTGGTGATTATGACGATGTCAAACTCAACTGTGCCCATTCATTGATTGTTGTTATTGTAACGGGATAGTCTCCCTTGTAGAATACTTTGGTGCAACGTATTAGCGGCATATTAGCGGGTAGTAATATGCAAATTAGAAACTCGAAACTTTGTGATTAGAGTAAGTGTTAGGTATATAGCGCAGTAAACCACCCTTGGTGGATGAGCATGCTTTTCCACCGACGGGGTTTCTGTGGCTTGGCTCGGCTGTTCGTTACATTTGGTGGCAGCGGTGGGATGATGACAACTGCCAGAACGGAGTTGCCTTACCCATGTAGTCCCCAGGCCAAGACTCGGGGCGAGTCTTCTCGGAGGGGGGAGTAATGTAACGGGATAGTCTCCCTTGTAGAATACTTTGGTGCAACGTATTAGCGGCATATTAGCGGGTAGTAATATGCAAATTAGAAACTCGAAACTTTGTGATTAGAGTAAGTGTTAGGTATATAGCGCAGTAAACCACCCTTGGTGGATGAGCATGCTTTTCCACCGACGGGGTTTCTGTGGCTTGGCTCGGCTGTTCGTTACATTATTGTAGACAACTCGCCAAATGATAGTACCGTTACATAACTTGTGCTAAAACTAAAAGCATTGCATATCTAAAAGACAACTCTTAATGCAAACTAAAATATATGACATTAAATAGATTTCTTAATATATATGTCCATGGTCAAAACAGCACTGCATTGAGGCAGTTTTCTCACGACGCAGACTATTTTTATAGCTTAGATTGAGAACGCACCTTTAGAAACGTCAATTCGCTACGACTTTCTTGTTAAAAAGTTGAACCATCTGGAAGGAAATACTAATTCCCTTGACTAAGTCACCGCCGAAAGGAAATGAGATAACAATTTTTCAAACTGACAATGTACACTTTCTTTTGAATACATTTATACTCACCCGAGACAAATTGATTTCCAATGCGGCAACTGATATTACCTAGCATTATGCATACATGTTATATAAATGTATCCTATCTCAGGAACAGAAGCAATTTACGGTTGACCCACGAAAAAATGAGCATTTGTTATTGTAAATAGCATCTGTCGGATTTCACAGTATTGTCATAACCATATGTTCCGCATGTTCCACATGCCTTTCTCTTTGACTATGACATGACCTCAGCAGTGTCTGTCTTTGTAAACTTATTTTCATATTCACATGAAAAATTACAGAAAAAGCTCGGAATGGACATTGCTGAAACGCAGACTGATCCGCAGAATCGACCAGAGTGAAGAGGTTGTCTTAAAAGGCGAATTGTCAAACAAGTCCAACCGTAAGATGAGGACAAAGGGCAATAATACGGATGTGATGATGATGATGATGATGATGATGATGATGATGATGATGATGATGATGATGATATTTACTTCCACGACTCAATTCAAAGTTGGCATGCGTCTGGGATGTCCTAAGTTTTTACTTCATTTGATTCTATATGTCCAACTCAACAGCTTTTGTCATGTCGAAACGCTGTCTGCATTAAATGGGACTTCTACCTGCATAAATATATTATGGCATCCGAAATAGGCAGGCTCAGCCCACCACTAATCAGGTGGTCGATCAGTGAGTGATAAGTTTTAATGTCCAACGTTGAGTTGCCAGACAAGCCAGTGTGAATGAATTCTTCCAAATATCTTCTCCCTGTATGCCCTTGATGCAACCAAGTTTCTAACAGCGCCGATTGATGCAACATTACACATGTTGCAACGCGGAGAGTGGTGATGGGAAGCCTAATCGACTAGGCGACAACATACAGCGAAGTGTTTCTTGTCTACCTGCAGGTTGTTGCTAATTCGATATTTTCTTCGCTTAATTACTCTTGTGCATATTCTAAACACGTTCTTGTTCGACGCAGTGTATCAGACCAGGGTTTGGGCTTTGTAATTTATTCCTCGGTGGTCCGCATCTTTGCATTCGACTACCGAGTTTCGAGTTAGAAACTTTACTTCGGGTATTGAGTGTTTAACCTCATGCTCCGAGGCTATTGAACTTTTTTCATGCTCAGTGGAGCTGAGAATGAAATTTCAATATCTCATAGATACTGAAACAGTCTATAAAACTGATTGAAATTTCAGATGTTGATTACTAAAGTCAGTTAATTATCCTGCTAATAAATGTTAATATGCCAACAATACGGTCGACATTTAAACATTTATGAGCATGATAATTTTCAGTCTCAACTGAGTTGAGTAGTCTATAAGACAATTATATTTTTTATTGTCATATAATCATAAGACTGTAGAGTTCGAATCCCGAGCTTAAACTTTAAGAGTAGATTTTAAATCTTCGTTTCAAGATAATTTCATTTCTCATATATGCTCTGTGTGTGGTTCGAACCCGAACAAGACACTGCGGTTAGGTGATGAATAATTTAGCGAAGCTATGAAATCAGAGCTCTTAACCTCTTTACTACGGTGTCCAGCGCAAATGAGCTTTATAAAAGAGAATCAATGGTCACGAGAACGCTCACCTGAAACGTGACATACGAGGGGGATTCAGAAAGTTCGAGGAAAAGTGTTGCCAAATTTGTAATTGTCATTGGAAATTTATGTTCTCTGTGCATGTTGTAAATTAACATATAGTTAACATATGCACAAAATTTGAATAAAATGAAATTTAGGCATTAAATCACGTGCGTTTCTAAGGTAACAACAGTAAAACCGGCCCAACGTCATAACAACGTCATGCTGTACGCATTCATGCCACAGTCGGCTAGTTTTTAAACATTTTTTAATCTACCTGGCATATGGGCGTCTAGTTGTCGATTCTGTGTGTATAATGCGGTGAATTGTGCCGAAACTACAATTCGATATGTTGTGAATCTCACGAATTCTACTCTTTTCTACCACGGCGATCATTTTCGACAGTATGACGTTATTTAAGAAATAGATCAGCTCTAGCAGTGAATTGTTGAGTAATAATTCACTGTTTGGAGGTCAGTTGTAAAGAAGATCAAATCACGAGCGCGTAGCGCGAGTGGTTTATCTCCTTACAACTGACCGACAAACAGTGAATTATTACTCAATAATTCACGCACTTGAGCTGATCTATTTCGATTCTAACACACAATAAACGGAGTAAATGTTGCTGAAACCGTCGATATCGTTCAGCTTTCCGCCATTGCATTGCAGATATCCCGCCAAATATTTGACTGTAATGCTGGTATTTACACACACTTATTACGTTTGTTGTGCGCTAACGCTGCTTTGTGGGATAGCTGACGTCACAAATGCCGCAAAGTAACGTCACGCTTATTCGCCCAGTGAAATTGTTGCACAATATAACACGTTTTTTTACCATTGGCTATATAGGCGAGGTGTGTCAGAATTGACGTTACGCTACGCAAGTCGACATGGACGCTTTTCTGGTCGTGTCGAAATAATGCATACTACTTTTTGATTGCCGTTTTCTTAATTTTCTTGTTGCCATATGCGCTTTCTGCTCTAAGTAGTGTTTCTTTCTTTTATAGTCCGTTCCAAACATACAATTTATCGAATACCGTTGTTCCCTTCGCATTTTAAGCATACCCACTAAACAATATGGCCGCTTTACGCCAAAAAGTGACGTCACACACTATTCTAACACACCTCGCCTATATAGCCAATGGTAAAAAACGTGTTATATAGTGCAACAAATTCATTGGGCGAATAAGCGTGACTTTACTTTGCGGCATTTGTGACGTCAGCTATCCCACAAAGCAGCGTTAGACGATGAAACGTCGTTTTAGCGCACAACAAACGTAATAAGTGTGTGTAAATACCAGCACTACAGTCAAATATTTGGCGGGATATCTGCAATGCAATGGCGGAAAGCTGAACGATATCGACGGTTTCAGCAACATTTATTCCGTTTATTGTGTGTTAGAATCGAAATAGATCAGCTCAAGTGCGTGAATTGTTGAGTAATAATTCACTGTTTGTCGGTCAGTTGTAAGAAGATAAATCACTCGCGCTACGCGCTCGTGATTTGATCTTCCTTACAACTGACCTCCAAACAGTGAATTATTACTCAACAATTCACTGCTAGAGCTGATCTATTTCTTAAATATAACGTCATTTGCTCACCGCAAACATTATTGAACTTTGCTCATAAAAAGTTTGGTGAAAAAAGCACGGTAAACTATCAAATGCAACGTCATCATTAAACATCGACTTTTTGCAAACATGAACAAAAGTGGGCCGGTAATCGTGATGTACGGTTTCCATAGCAACCACTGTTAACATTGTATTCATGCCAGAGCAGCAAAATTTGCTGTACAAGTACAAATCATGTTTGCCTATATAACTGTAATAGTTTAATTCAGCTGATTTACAAAATAAGAATATGATGACACTTTTACGCGAACTTTTTGAACGCCCTTCGTATATTGTTGAGCAAAATGCAGTGACACCAAAGTAATGATAAAAAGGACTAGGAAAGTGTCCTGTCTGCCCAGACTGAACAAAAGGGTCGGATATGAATTCACTAAAACAGCGACTCACTATTTCTCCTTCGGGTTGTTAGAAGCCAATTCGTCCGGTATATTGTCAGCACCAACGCCTTGTCGAATGTTTAATAACACATTCTACAACTATGTATACATTTTGATTTAATTTAAGGAAAGTCAGAAATCCCAGTATTGACATCCGAAAAGTTAAAATGAGACAATGATCAGGAGCTGGGGTTTGTAACACGAAGGTGTCTTAAGTTCCCCTACTTACGACATACTTAACGATGGTCTCAAGATGAACACCTAAAAATTAACGCTCTTGATATTCCAGTTACTCTATTAAAGCTATCGTAACTTTTTGAAATGAAAGGTGCCACTTCGCAAGATAAGACGACGCTAAGGTGGGCTTGAGTTGACCGTTAAGTTACAATGTACGAAGCTGTTAAGTTGTCACCGTAACTTAAGGTTCTTTTCAGTTATGCTCCATACTCCGTAAGAGATACTCAAGTTGGTCGTAAGACGATCGTAAGCGCTCTCTTAGGACATATCTTATCTTATGATCAAGTCTGATCTTAGTAGTGACTTATGATCTATCTTATCGGTAAGACTTGTCTAATGTTTGAGGTTGTGACTTGCTCTTAAGATGTGTCTCATGTCAAGGTCAAATACACCAAACAGTTAGTTTCAAGTATGTTAAATCACAGTATTGATTCAATATTGGTGATAGCTCACTGGTTGCCAGAATATGAACCAGGCGATCCGAGATCGAATCCATTTTTCCCTCTTTTTTTTTCTTTTTGTTCTTTCTGTTTTAATATAAATACAAATACTTAGATCTACCAACTATTTCACTGTATTGCTTTAGACCATTTCGCATGCAAATGGAAACCAGATCTCGTAAACACCAGTGCTGGCCTTATACACCCTGTATACCGTTGATGCAACCAAATTTGTTACGGCACAGATTGATGCAACATTTCACGAAGGTAGATAGAAATGGAGAACGGTAAGTTGACGATCATTTCAATTTTACAGGTATTAATTTTAGGATGTCTGGGTCGTGACTTTGTGGGAAAACAAAGTAAGGATGCCTTCATTTTTTGCCATAAGTAGTTTGTTAAAAAACCTTAAATTGTGACAGAAATTATAAATTTTATAGAAGAAATATGCCAACATAAACAGGAAAATTGATTAAGTTTGTTAATTGCTCAAATCCTTCATCATCGTTTGTCATTATCAAAGTTTCAATATACATGTATACCGGAATCATTCCTTGTTTCATACTACCAAACAGCAATCATGTATTCGAGCCGACTTTTGCACAATATGGTGTTAACACACCTAGGTTGGATCGTTTGGGAAGCAACGTACACCAATTAGTTCATTGCCTGGATGCTACCTACGTCCAAGAGGTGTTTTTGAAAAATGATGCTAACTACGGCGGATCTTTAGGCCAAATATGTTTTTTCTTACGGCGGACACTTTCGCAGAATGAAAATGTTTAATTTCTAAAAAAATTTTTTGCTGTGAATTGACAGCTTAAGTATTAGTTTGGATAAACATATTTGATTTTTTAAATTAATCTACATGTGTATGCAAACATGGTCAAAAGTGTATAACCCTATACCTATTCTCCATAATGCAGCAAGTAAAGCTTCTGATATTCTTGTCCATTGTTATGGGTGACCTATTGCACAATGTGAATGTTGTTTCACCTTGCTTTTGACCTGGGAATCTTTTCTGCAATGTGACTGATACTAGTTGTCCTGCACACTGCAGTTTGTTACTCCCCTCACGTTTCAGAAAAGATGATCGTGTCTTATAGCAATATTGCAACAAACATAGTTGTGTCCCTACCAGGTAGGCGGAGACAGTGGCTAGTTTATGAGCTAGAGAGTGCATTAGTGATCATTTGTGGGGAGTTACAGAGCAAACACTTTATATGTGGGGGTGGGGAGTTCGGAGCATGTGCAAAGTACTTTTTAGGGAGATGGGGTAAGCAATGGCCGGGGAAGTCAATCCATTACGTTCAGGTACAGAGAGTCCCCATGCAGGGACCTTCTGTAGTCTTTATATCATGCGCTAGTTCACTATGAGCAAGAACTAGTTTAATATGTAAACCTATTTCAGACGTACATTTACCTGTGCTATCAAGAAAAATGCACTGATTACGAGAAATTTTAATGAGTACCGAGTAATACTAAGATACACAACCTTATTGCATGGCAACAGACAATTTTGCGAGCGAGTACACACACACACACACACACACACACACACACACACACACACACACATTAAATGCGAAGATGCCGACAGTGACACATGTAACATTGCACACAACACATACGTCACATTTGTCGAGTGTCTGCGTTGTGTATAAACCGTTACAAGTTTATAATGTCAATATTTCTGACGAAAACAGACATTTGATGGAAAACCTAATAAGTTGCCTTAGTTTTTTGGGAAGTGGGGAGCGCTGTGGCGTAGTGGTAGAATAGGGTACCAGAGAGAGAGGTCCTGGATTCGATATCTACCTTCACCGTGTAGATTGCTTAAAAACACTTGAGTTCCCTAAAGTGCCGATAAACAACTAGGAAACGTTGGCTCTGTCCGACATTACTAAAATTTTGACTGGGACGTTTGCTGTCATTGACAAACGAAACAAAACGTTTTGGAAGCGTGTGGGACGTATACAAGAAACAGGTGCAAAAGTATGCAAAAATCACTCAGCCCCTCTCACTTAAGCTTTAACGGTCACAGGATTTCCTAGTCTACAAAAGTGTCCACCGTAAGGAATATCATTTTTTCAAGGAAATATATAATTTCTGACACAAGGTAAGGGTTTGTGGCAAAAACTGAAGGCATCCTTACTTTGTTTTCCCACATAGTCACGACCCAGACATTCTCGCATGTAAAATTGACACAATCGTCAAATTACCGTTCTCCATTCCCCCCTACCTTCGTAAAATATTGCATCAACCTGTGCCGTTTCAAATTCAGTTGCATCAACGGTATACTGGGTGCTGACTGTTCATCTGATTAGGCTAATGTCTGAGCCTGCCTAGAAAACTGGTTCAAGTCAAACCATCCTTACTTTGGTAGTTATACTCAGCCAAACACAACGCAACACGATTATGCCATGTTATCGCATTTCAATGAAATGACGAGTTTAAGATTCGTTTTATCATCTGACTTCTTAAACACGATTTTATCGCCTTTAAAGTCGACATACTTCCAATGAAAATTAATATTGTTGTTACGGACGTCGTCAATGACGTTACGTATTCCCGCAAAGGTATTCAAGTAATACACGTTTGGTCAAAACACTTTTATTACATGACGTTATCCACTGGAAAACAGCGACGTCATATGATAATATAAGAATCTTACATAAGTGTCAGGTATGGATAGACAAATCTGTCCCGATGGTCACATTTTGGCATCACGAGGCTCTTCGAGTGATGCCAAACTGTGACCCGAGGGACAGATTTGTCTATCCATACCTGACACTCATGTAAGATTCTTTTTCTTGCACGCCGTAATGCGGCGAAGCTTGATTTTTATACTATTTACCAAGAAAAATGCTACAATCGCGACGTCCGCCATTTTGAATTAAAACGTTTTGACGTCATCGTGACGTGTGCGCTTAGCGACGAAATTACGTGACGTCCTATACAACAAACGTTAAAAAAGAACACTTGAACGCAGGGTGCGACCGGGGTGAGATAACGAGGGTGGGATAAGAATTTCTCACATGGGGTAAAACGTAGGATTTCTCTATCTGGTGTGCAAGAAAAAAGTTGGCACCTATCTGCAACGCTCTGGCGGGAAATATTTATCAACGTTAACGCGAGAAGTGTGACGTTGCATCAAAATTGATGTGACTTTTTGACAATGTTGCGGTCGCAAATTTCATGAAAATGTTAGAAAATTGGAGTGCAAACACTTTATTTTTGTCCGAAATTACAGGAATTTGTCTTCAAGTAAGACGAAATTTTATGTATTTACTATGCGACGAATTCTGCGCTTAAGATAACTATAAGATTGTCTAAATATTAATTTCGGGGTCATTTCTTTGACCCAAATATGCCATTTAGCAAAGAAGAAACACGTTTGAAAACATTTTACAGAATTTGCATACGCAGTTTTATCATAACACTTATGATTGCACAGTCGTAAGATGGCTTACGATTCAGTGAGACCGTCACTTAAGTATTCTAGTTTCGCCGTTTGTTCAGTTAAAGTGGGAAAGGAAAATGGCTGCAATGGCGACCGATCAGCGAAAGTAGTCCCGCCGGGAACGTGCTTCCTTGGACCCTGGACAAGTGATAGAACATTCCATAGACTTAACGTTCTAAACTATTGAATATGACATAAGTTTCCATGGAAAACATTCTGGTCTATTGAATATTAATAGCTTATTATTGAATATTTAAGAAATACTTTTACTTTACGGTGAATTTCCGTGATTAACGCGGAATGTTGGAGGGCAGATTGCGATTAATTCACGACGTTGCAGCTCGGAGTGAATGGCTCGGAGTGAATTAATTATCGCACCTGCCCGACAACATCACGTGTTAATAAAAGATAATTCACCGTTAAGTAATATTATATCGATTATAACACGACTAATAAATAAATGCTTTCATTTTAAAATGTTTTCCGGTGGACTCCTTCTCGGCGGACATAAATGTCTATGTGCGACGTCAAAAATACGCCAACTTACGCGCGTGATTTTGTTTCTAGTAAATTATCACAAATTTGCACACGGTGACGTTTCCATTAGGTTCATTGGGGATAACGATAACGTCGTGTTAGAATTTACGATATTCATTCAATAACGTTTTTATTATATACCCTTAAATACGCAAAGGAAGGTTTGTAAATGCTTATTCCTGGCATCTCGATGCCTGACAGACATTGCATTTGGTCACAATTTATGTAAAAAGTATAATTTCTATTGACTTATCACCATAATACTACATGTACACAACGTTTACGCGAGAAACGTGACGTTGCATATCTAAATAGATGATGTCGACGTGACTTTAGGACGTCGTTGTGATCGGAAAGTTCATGACGTTTGGAATCTTTTGAGTACACCTTAAGATACCGAGACACATATTCGTTCCATCTTTTACTTTTTTTCTTTTTTTTCAAACACAGGCTCTACGGGCTTGGCATCTCATGTCAGTTGACGCGTTTTTCAACAACAAATATTTACATTTTTCTAAAACCTCCTTAGATGAACCATTAGATGTTCATCTTTGTTCATACTTCCATGAACAACATTGTGTCACGCGACGTGACGTAATCGAAACTTGACGTCAAAAACATGAATCTCGCCAATCTGATTGGACGTTGTAAACGTCGACGCCGTTCCGCTGTTTGAACACCCACTGTGTGTAGATTCTTTGTTTGCTTGTAAATGTGACCGCCTTGGTGATTTTTCAACAAGCGATAGAGAGAAATGAATGTAAATATAAGCAATGATTTTTATTTTTCTGTTGTTCATGGAGCTATGAACCGCAGTGGGTCGCTAGCAAAGCTTACATGAATCCCTTCGGGGTTCATTCACTTTGCACACGACCCACTGCGGTTCATAGCTCCATGAACACCAGAAAAATGAAATTCATTTCTTAATTGCATACCGGAGATAAACCTTATAAACCGCAAAACGTTAATTAAAGCATAGTTTTTATGATCTGATACGATCACGGCCGATCAAATAAAGACAACAGCATTGGTTCCGTATATTCAAAGCATGTTTGCCGGCTGCGTTGATGTCTTTCCTTTATAGATTGGTTAAGAACAGATATTCGAGTACTCGAAACGTGAATTTTATCAAAATTCGATACGAAATAAGAAAGTTTTGAATTTTGTCCATTAACCAATGAAGAACTTAAAAGGAAATCTCATCAATGTTTTTTTGTCGGGTATATTTTAAAAACAGTTGCAATTTTTGACACTGAATGCCAACTAAATGGAGGCAACATCTAGAAACGACCATAACTCATTTAACACCAAGTCAAACAAACATAATCAAATGTTTGTCTGTTCGCTGTTTTTTTGCATTTTGGCTTTGCTCTCAAACATGTCAAATGGGCATTCATGTGTTTGCGTACAGAAACGTGTTGCATCGACACATCCTTGTCAGTGACTTTGGTGTTCACCTAAACACGGTACCAGAGGCTACGCTTGTTTCTCGTTCCACGACCTGTGCGGGTGGAACCTGCGATGCTACTAGTCTGTAAAAGATATTGTTGTGACATGGTCATTGCTTTCACGTTTTACTATTTTTCCTGTATTGACATTTAAATTCAGAAACAAGCTGGCGCGTTTTTTTTCTCCTATGGACTCGGTTTAGTTATATTTATTTATTTAGTTATTTATTTATTTATTTATTTGCTTAAATTCATAAATCATAAACAAAAAATTCTGAATGCGATGCCACGGCAGTGCGGTGGTGGGGGGGAATACCCGGGGTTTGCTTTATATAGATAAAAAGAGCCGTGAATAGAAAAGATAGCAGGCGGGGAAGACAGCAGTGTTTTTACCAAAGAGCAGTCCCCGCCGGGTGGGCCTTTTAGCGCGGATTTGATGGACCAAAAGTCAGTCCCCGCTATTCCCCGGGGCTGGCGGCCGTGGTTACAAATGACTAGTGCATTACTGTTTGCACTAACAGACTAGACATTTTGAACCGCCACATGAGAAACCATACAATCTGTAATGGCGAAAACAAAGAACAGTATTCTATTCCAAGCGCCAACCTTACGTTCCTCTAGATGTTAGCAATGGATAATGTGAGAAAATCGCGGACAGGACGAGGACTAAAGGAACGAAGGCGCTACTTAAAGGGGGGGCGGGAGGGATGCAAAAAACCTTGAAACAGGAAGCGAACAACCGGATGGCAGCGAAGGGGCCTGATGACCAGGGAAACCCAAGGCCAGCGGCACTGCAGTCTCCAAGACCCAGCTTGCCACCCCAGCATCTGAGCAACAACTGAGCGGAGGCGGAGCTAACAGAGGAAGTTAAAGATGCCACTTAGAATAGTATTCTATTCCAAGCGCCAACCTTACGTTCCTCTAGATGTTAGCAATGGATAATGTGAGAAAATCTCTACCCATTCGAGTTTACACCACATCTACCAAGTTGGCTGCACCAGTTCGTAAACACGTTACTCCTATTCCAATACTTATTTAACTACATAATATTACCATAGAAACTTACACAAGAGGTTGACAAAAGTGGGCGTGTATTTTCCAAATTGTTCATGCTGTGGTTTTGCTAGATTCTAGTAACTGATGAGGCGTAAGTCCTTTAGGTAATATACCACTTCCTATGCATTTCCGAAGCGCCCATGTACATTGTTGCTATTATTAGCAATTTGATGCGACCATCATGGGAAGTGACAGAGGCTGTAGAAGGCACGCGTGCGATTAGCGTCCAGGCCCAATTTATTTACTATCACCGTTGTTGCAAACAGCTTAATGCTAATTTGATGATATTTCACGGTCGTTAAGTGCGAAACCAAAGTCAAACATCACTAAATCTCAAAGCAGTCATGCAGCAGAAAAATCTTTGGCCAGCGAGCACAAGAACGAATGCCAAATGCTGGATAGCGAGAGGCTCCGCCTCCGTACCGCCTACTGGTGATCGATTAACAGGTATCCTGGTCGCAACCTATGATTGGGCTGCCGAGGTCTCCTCTCGTTAATATTTAATATAAACTTTAAAATGCCGCTTGTGATATATTCCCATGGGTATTGTTTACAAAGTAAAGAGATGTAAAGCACTCGCTTCATGAGATACCTTTATTAACGTGCGTGTCGAAAGTTCAAAAGAGTTTCGTATAACTGATTTCAACCTGTGCAAACAAACTGTATATGTTTGAGGTGAGCACAAGCGCGAAGTCGAGACATTTTACTCTAGTTTATACGTTACTTGTCTTAGAGTGTTGCTTACAAAGGTCAATCAGTTGTGTAATTGCTTTTTTCACCGACTAAATGGAGTGCCACTTCAGAAAATTGGCTGATAAATGACCACTTGCTGCACATTATTTTCCTAACCGCGTCTGTATCATGTAACACATTCCTGGAGAGACTGAAAGCAGGTTGCCGAAACATTTCAAATGCGCTCTCATTTGCACTAATTGATAAAAATCGACTGCCACAGATGAGTGCATGAATGCATGGTATGTGGTACTTCCAATCCCTAAATTTAATTCGTTGTTTTAATAGAATTATATAATAAAACCATTTTCTTCCCCTGGGCCTTAAGAAATTATAAAATCGTGATGAAATGTGTATTTTCATCAACAGAGCGTCAAATCTCAGAAATAGACAAGTCTTTGAAACTAGTATATGCAATTTTTATTTCCGATTGGAACTGCGTGTACAAAGAAGAAGCCTGATCAGCTTTCTTGCTGAAATATCTTTTGATAAGAATTAAGAACCTAGATAGCTCATTTTTGTTCTAATTCAGGCACTTGTGTTGTGTGCTGTATCGTCAAACTAAGAGTAGCCCTACGACGAGGGATAGCATTTCAGTATTCTACCAAATTTCTCTTATCTCAAGCTGCAATAAGAGTTCATGTTTTAATCTCAACACCACTTGATGTATGAGTATGTTACTCATGTGTTGTCCTGCGAAAAACCTACTGATTCGCTGTTCTTTTAGAATGAATACTCAGATTGGACTGTGCACAGCCACGCAGCAGACAAGAAAAAAAACCTCTGGCCATAATTGCCATCGTACTAAGCATATTAAGTGAAGCCTTAACACACCTTGGAGTACGCAGGATGATCTGTTTTTTCTTGATCGACTCTAAATTAAGTTTGTAATACCTTAAATTTTTGAGTAAACCTATGAAATTCTCAAAAATCGCAAGTGGCCCATGTGGCCTGTCAGATAAATCATAATAATGAGATTCTGGAGATTGCTCCGATATAGTAATTTTTATGCACTTAGTCGATATACTAAGAGGGGGGAGGGGAGGGGGGGGGTCGTAAATTCAACATACACAACAATTACTAATTATTGTTATTATTTGTTTCTTTCTTTTTCTACTACATGAATACACAAGAAAGACTAACTGTACAGAAAACGTTGAATATTACCGCCATGGCTGAATGGCCAATCTTTAGGTGAAACGCTCAGTGCTACTGACGCTAGCTTGCTACAACAGTTCAGACAAATTGCCGAGAAAGGTCTTTTCTCCTGGTGTGCTTAAGTGAACCCGATCCTTCAGCAAGTCGGGAGAAATGTTTGAGTTATCTATGTATTTGAAGGAACACCTATTACATAACTGTTTAATCAAAGCATTTAAAGTGTCTATTCGCTTATTAATTAAACGTGACCTCGTGTAAATACAGCTTGAAAACACAAAGCCAAAACGATGCTTTTTCTGCAACTCAAGTACAGATTTCTCCAACTGGATTAAACTTTGGCTGGCTTTGTCTAACTGACTGGCTTCCGGGTAATATGCTTTATTCACATTATTTGTCCCTGCATGGAAAATTACAAGAAAAACGTCGAGCCGACTTAACTCTAACCGTAAGCATTCCAAGGAATCTAGCAATTTTGCACCCCCAATCGAAATAACATGAGTATCTTCGTACATGCCTGTCATAAAACGAATCATAGAGTCTCCCACGAAAAGCACAGGCACATGATTTGCGGGACGCCTGCCACTTAAATGCGAACAGATGTGAGATACGGGAGCTGACTTGGGAAACTGGAAATTTGCCGCCATCAAAGTCCACTGTAAACCACGTTTATCTTTCTGATATCCCTTTTTAGTGGGATACAATAACACGCCCTTGTCATGTTTATATCCTACCGTTATAATTGATCTAGCAGAACGTAAAATCAACACGTGCCATGGTTCGAGTAAGTCAAACCAAGGAAAAACTAGGGTTGCGTTGACAGCTTTATCTATGATGAACTTGACCAAACCCGGTAATAAACAAAACGGAGGAAAAGCGTAGTATCGTTCAGTGGCCGAATACGGCTGTGCCAACGCGTCTACTCCAAAAGATAAAGGAGAGGGGAATGGGGTAAAATGCCTTAACTTATTACCACCTAAATCAGTCATCGCATTGCTGTCAAGGCTGAACATGTCAACCGTGTGTGGCCCGAACTGAGACTGAATTAACAACCACGTTCGCGAGGTTATAGTGGCATCGGCTTTTGAAAGAGTCCTGGACGGCAAATCGGACGGGTTTGATTTTGAAGGAATATATGTAACCTCCAGTGCACAGTTGTACTGCAGAGTAAACTGGAAAATTTCCTTTAAAACTGTGTTTAACTGAGAATTGCGCGACGTCTGATTTGACCAAGCGAACACCACACTTTTATTGTCTACAAATGCCATTATTCGCTTCCCTGTTAACACGGTGCCCAAACTATTTAATGCATTTTTTAAAGCTAATGCCTCCTTAACCATGATGGGGAAAGACAGTTGGTCTTGAGACCAGAAATCCGAGAAAGACCGTTCATCATCTGCAGACTTGTATACCGCACCCCATTTATACTCAGAACTGTCAGAAGCAATTTGTAGTGAAATATGAGATTCTGACAACCATGGGAAAGGTTGCGTCCATGTGTCGAGGAAATTCCAGTATTCTACCTCATCACGCAGCTCGCCACAAACGGGAATGATAAGCTCATTATTTCTAGTGGCCCGCGAAATTGCCCTATTACAAGCTGTTGTGTATAGTTTTGACGCACGAATAGCCAGTATCATGGAACAGCAAATACCAGTAAATTTCTGTAAAGTCAGTACCGATGTGACTGTACCCCTCAAAATTGTCTCCCTTATCCTTTTTAATTTCGCTTTACGTTTGTCAGTTACAAAGAAGGAACGTTTTACCGTGTCAACCCACATCCCTAGAAAAATCAGCAGTTGAGTCGGAATGAAAACGGATTTTGATAAATTTAAATAGTACCCCAAACACACAAAAAGTCTGACTGCCCAATGTATCGCGATCTGTGAACGGCTATATGAGTCGTCCAGGTTTTGAGGCACCTCCCCACCGTATTCGCCCACCAACCGGTCATCAATGTACAACAGCGACGACACAGACTGCCTCCTTAAATGAGATACGGCATGTAGATTCAAAGAGTTGTACACATACGCAGAGCAGCGCCATCCAAACGGTACCGTATTACATACGAAATAATGGCCACCCCACTGAAACCCCAACAAAGATCTGCTATTTTCTGACATAAAAACATTGTTGTACCCCTTGTGGTCGTCAACTTTCGACAGATAATCCCCCTGTTTTGTAATCCTTGGGATGTCTGTCAAAGAATCTAGCGTGAAAGGGGTTTCCTTCATGAAACAATTTACATACATTAAGTTAATGCATAAACGCGGCTTTGTAGGCTCTATGGTAATTCCTGAAACGACGTGAGGCGGCTGTACTTCGCCCACTTTACCTACATATGATATAGCACCCGATTTTAACCTTTCAGCCAACTCCGAGTTAATGAAGCTCACAAATTGCTTACAATTAGGGGCATTGCGGAAGATCCTTGGGGGTGGGTACGAATGATCATAAACTACTCCATTAAACTCCCCCTTAAAATGGGTCATGAATTTGTTTATGTCCACTTTGTTTTTAATCCAGTCAAAGGCCTCACTTTGTTTATCCAAGATGATCTCTTCCCACAAATCAACGTTATTATGTACATTTCCTGCAATAAAGTAAGATGTATCCAAAAAACACATATTGCTTTCCAACACCGTTTCTGCAAAATCCCGTTGATTGCCACAAAATGAATATGTTGGTTTACCCTGAACCTGTTCCCCCATCACATTAACGTACGTCGGTGATAACACACGTCTTTGGATTGTTCCTGGGTGGAAGCTAGCATCTCTTTCCCATTCATATATATGTACGTTGTCCACCAAAGTCTGTAACATTAAAACAAAACACAGTGTTTCAAGTGGCTCTCACATGATTCTACTTCAACCTTGGACAGTCGACCTTGAAATGGGACATGTCGCCACAAATGTGACAACCTGTGTAATTTTGGGGCATTCGTTTAGCTTGGCCTGGTCTGCGTTGGGGCTGAGGGGGGCGACACGGGAGCATGGGCATTGGCATTGGAAGTCGAGGCTGGCCATACTGAAGCAACTGCATATACATCATTTGCCAATCTACTCCACCGTTATCCTCTGATCCTGACTTTCTGGACGATCCCACCTCCGAATTTTTCTTCCCTCCCCCATGTAGCTTGAGAAACTTGTGTTCCTTATCAAACACTCGGGCATCGACATTGCTTGAAAGCAAGGATGAAACCAGAGAGCCAACTTCGGGGTGTTTTTTACGAACCATGAACCGCTCAAGGACCTTCGAAAAAAGGTCCTTATCATCATGTTGTGTGCGCCTTCCCAGATCATCCAGATGCATTAGCTTTAATTGCAAAGTATCCACGTTAACGTCGTGAGTGCGCCCCGCATACTCCTTGACGTCCCTCAAAGCGAACGCCACCGTGTCTTTGTTTAGGGAGCTCTTTAACTCTTCAAACTCTTTCCTCAGGTCGGTATTCTACAAATATATTAACCCAATTTATCTAAATACTTTCACACGACGCGGCTCCCCGGTAAAGGTCGATCTTTTCTTTCAAACTAACATCAAGGTGGAATTTTGACAACACGGTTGTGTTAGAAAGTTTCTGAAGAATCGTATTTTCCCTAGTATAGTGTTCATACATTTTTTCTGATTTCCAGCCCACATGAGATTTTATGGCCTCTTTTTCAAGACCCAACCAAGAAAGAGTCAAAGCAACTGCGCTTCTTGTTCCATGTGGCGTTTCACCATCCCAAATGTGTAATAACTGCAAATAACCCTTTAATCTTGCATTCACCGCCGACGAAGTTAACTGCTTTTGTGACACTTCCTTGTTTACAGTATCCCATGGTCTAAACACGTATCCCAGTCTTAAGTCAACATCGTTTTCTCGACACGCTTCGAAATAGGATAGCAACGAAATTACCGGGCAAAATTCTGCGTCTACAGCCCGTCTTAAGATAATTGTTCTGGGATCTGTCAAACTAATCGTTTTACCTTGTGTAAAACAAAGGCATAAACCTTGGTCGTTTGGGAGCCAATATACCTGACTGGATAAAAGGTTACCTAGGTCGCCTGACCTATCACCTGAATACGCTAAAATGTGTAAAAAAGCTCTGTCTCTCTGCAGGACAAATCTCTGCTGCCAAGAAATATTTGGGTCACTTAATCTGTATGAAATGTGTCTGGAGACTAACGACAACTTATCCGCGAATAACGGGGTAGCTTTTTTTGGAGTTACTCCCGAAGCTGATTGTTCTAACTTAGTAGTGCGTAAGTATGTTTTAATAATGGGGGCCGCTGCAGGGTTTCCCAAGCCTAACACATCATTCCAATCTTTTCCGCGCCCATGATCACGAAAAATGGCGCGTAACTGACCTACTAAACTGTCCAGCGAACCGTGAGAGCGACGAAAAGGACACCCACATGTCGAACTTCGTGATCCCGAGTTGCCCCGAAGGCTACACTCTATATTATGAATCTGAGTATTTCCATTTAAATCCTTATGGGCCAAAAACTGTCTTAGGTCACTAGGAGTGGCATCATCCAAACTCCTGCCGGAAAGTCTCTCCAAAAACAATTTAAGTTCCGACTTTAACACGTTCTTTTGTTTGGAATATTTAGAACTCCCTGCAAAGGACTCTACTTCAGCTATTCTGTTATTTATGGCTTCTTGGTCAAAACGCGGTACCCATGTGTCTGACTGAAAAGCAGAAATCGCTCTGATATATAAAAATTAAGCGACCTTTACAGAGGAGCCATAAATCGTAAAGCATAACCCCTTCAAAAAAGCATGTATCACTATTACTCTACCGCAGCACATCGACAAACATCTCTATATAATGTAACAATAATGAAAACCCTCAAGCTGTATTACAACACTAAAACGACAACGTTTTTTTTTTTTTTTTTTTTTTTTTTTTTTTTTTTTTTTTGAAAATAAGCACGCGACTGCCTACGTGTAAAAGGAGATGTCCATCTAACAACCAAGGCAATATTTTGACAAACTAGATTCATCAATTACAGACCCTCAATGTCGAGTCGGTTACATGCACATTGCCGCGTGCCACTAAAACATGTACTAACAACAATATGCAACTTCCTATCAGCGGTAATTGATTAAATTTATTAAATTGTCAATTCTTAGGTCATCATATCTACAGCGAACATGACAAGCACACCAATGTGTCATCCTCATCACATCCAAAAACCGCCAAGTGCTTAGGGTGACGTCAACCCACAGTGGGTATCTCTCTCTCTTTACTAGCATTCTCATTTCATTAACGTAACATCGAAAATACCTTTTTTGAAGCTCATGCAACCAAAACTGCTCGGACGCGAGTATGTGGCTTTAAATCTCAAAACCATGCTTTCTTTGTTATGTCTGCTTTTTCTGGGAGCTAGCTTCTCAACTAACACCTTACAAGTGTTGCGACGACAGCCAACACAACTTCTATCTGACATTTTAACAATAAACACAATAACGATGTTCGACTGCTCTTAATTGTAACCATGAAAACACATGCTGATTAATAAAACAGATCCAAAATTTAAACCATCTTTAAACCTTTAACATGACTGAGCAGAAAATTAGAAGACCATGCACCCAAAAGAACATCGTATATTAATTTTTTTTTTTTTTTTTTTTTTTTTTTTTTTTTTTTTTTTTTTTTTTTTTTTCTGGCGTGCTTTCTAGCACAGCTTCTGGCCTGAACTTCAAGCGTCCACAGCCGTGCCGCAACGACAGAGACCACCCCGTGTACAAATATCTAAGCATGCAACACGAGGATTTAATTTTGAAAAATGTGTGTAAATTTTGACAGGTTTACTGCATATATATCGAATCATACGATTCACAATAAACCTAACGGCCGAAACTTTCTGCAACTGCAACCATCATGTTAATTACTTCATTAAGAGAAAAAAAACGTTGCGGCCACGGTGACAAGTCTCAAAACGAATACTAATCTTGTCCTCCACTGCAAACTCGACGACTGCAAACTCGACGACTGCCGTACCGTAACCCGCTAGTCAACTTACATGCACCACCTTATGTCACCCTAAACCCGGCCTTAATCAGGTCTGCCACTAGCACGGACAATCCGCCTATATCATATATACAACGAAACAAGGACTTGGAAAAAATATATATGTATACACTTACAGCTGGGGTGTCTGTTGTCCCCTTTGTCTTTTTGGGAGCCTTAGCGGGCTCTTGGTCAGCCTTCCTTTTAAGACCTTCAACCGCACCATTGTTGGCCTCCTCTATAGCGTAGTGGGCGAGGCGAACTAGCTCAATCCTGTCAAAGGGTTTTCCAAAAACCCTTGACACCTCTTCGGTGTCAACGCTCAAACTTTTTAACAGTTTTTTCTCAAGTTCTTCTCTTGACAGAGACTCAAGGCTTTCGTCCCGTTTGAAACAATTAAGCACGTCCACATGGGCCGTTTCTCTCACTTTGACTAAACACTTAAAAATTTGCTCCACGCTCAACTCTTTATCGCAAGCTAATTCCATATCTATAAGCTATAATATTATTTTATTCTGGTATTCAATACACATGTAGACTCTGCAGCATCTGAGCAACAACTGAGCGGAGGCGGAGCTAACAGAGGAAGTTAAAGATGCCACTTAGAATAGTAACTGCGAAGCTGATCAGCGCCTTTGTTTTCCCTACATTGATAGGACAATTAATCGACTTTCTAAATCCAAAATTTCCAGCCTCCAGCCATCTTCTGTGTCTGTACAGCCTGGTTTATGCCGGATCTGTTCGGAAACTAAAATTGTTGGTTTTCTCAGGCACAGGCTCATTTGATGTTTGATAACGGAGTTTAATATTTGTACATACAAACGAGATTTGTAGGAGTAAAAGAGCAAAAGATTAAATACACATGCAATAGACTAGCTACTAGTCATCTAATTACTGCCTTTTCTATGAAAACAATATAACAGTATCTATCACATGAGAAACCATACAATATGTAATGGCGAAAACAAAGAACAGTAACTGCGAAGCTGATCAGCGCCTTTGTTTTCCCTACATTGATAGGACAATTAATCGACTTTCTAAATCCAAAATTTCCAGCCTCCAGCCATCTTCTGTGTCTGTACAGCCTGGTTTATGCCGGATCTGTTCGGAAACTAAAATTGTTGGTTTTCTCAGGCACAGGCTCATTTGATGTTTGATAACGGAGTTTAATATTTGTACATACAAACGAGATTTGTAGGAGTAAAAGAGCAAAAGATTAAATACACATGCAATAGACTAGCTACTAGTCATCTAATTACTGCCTTTTCTATGAAAACAATATAACAGTATCTATATTTTAATTCATCTTTAAGTGTTTCATCCCTTGGCAAGTCTATTTCTGTACGTTTATCATGTTGAATTGGCTGAGAATTAGAGATCGAGCCATGGTCTATAGACTAGCCACAAAGGTTGAAAATAGTAATTTTGAAATAAAAAAAAAAAAAAAAAAAAAAAAAAAAAAAAAAAAAAAAAAAACAGTCAGAAAGGCTTACATGCAACTGACTTATTTTTCCAAATATTAAAGAATGTTTCGCAATCAGACGCTAGATAAAATGTAGATGGTTTTAAAATATTTGATAACTACATATACTTATATGGCTTAAACACAGGTAATGTACTTACTACTGGTATCTTTTGTTGTAAAACGAATATATATTATCATATATTTGAAAAATACATGTATATTACTCTTTTAACGATTCAAGTGTAACTACAAATCGAAAAACAATTGATGAATATATGTTTTCTCAAATATTTGAAGAATATATAGAGTCCTTCTGATTTCGAAAAACATTTGATGAATATATGTTTTCTCAAATATTTGAAGAATACATCAAGTCCTTCTGATTTCGAAAAGATTTGATGAATATATGTTTTCTCAAATATTTGAAGAATATATCAAGTCCTTCTGATTTCAAAAAGATTTGATGAATATATGTTTTCTCAAATATTTGAAGAATATATCAAGTCCTTCTGATTTCGAAAAGATTTGATGAATATATGTTTTCTCAAATATTTGAAGAATATATCAAGTCCTTCTGATTTCGAAAAGATTTGATGAATATATGTTTTCTCAAATATTTGAAGAATGTATCAAGGTCTTCTTTAGTATTAGCAAATTAAGGGCATGTATATTTCCTCAAATATTTGAATAATATATTCAAATGTGGATATAAATATAATGAATACATGTTTTCTTTATCATATTCTACTATATTGATATCTCATTTTTCCTAGAAAACCACGGTTCTAGTACTCTATCTGCAATTTCCAACTGGCCCTCCCCTGTTCCGATTTGGCCCTCCCCTGTTCCGATTTGGCCCACCCTTGTTCCGATTTGGCCCTGCCTTGTTCCGGATTGGCCTTGGTTTAGGCTCTTAGTCACAACTGCAGATTGACGGCATAATGCAGATTGAAAAAATAATGTGTTCATGGCTTTCACCAATGTGATTGGACGTTGAAAACGCCATGACGTCGTCGACGCCGTTCCGCTGTTTGAACGCACACTGTGTGTAAATTCTCTATTTGCTTATAAATTTTATCGCTTTGATAATTTTTCAACAAGCGATAGACAGAAATGAATGTAAATATAAGAAATGAGTTTAATTTTTCTGATGTTCATGGAGCTATGAACCACAGTGGGTCACTAGCAAAGCTTACGTGAACCCTTTCGGGGTTCATTCGCTTTGCACGCGACCCACTGTGGTTCATAGCTCCATGAACATCAGAAAAATGAAATTCATTTCTTAAATAATGCAATTTTGTATATCTGAGCTTATTTGATAATTCAATAATATGTTACTATCAACCCTATTTTAAAAATGAAAAGGGTACAAGTAAGCAACGATCAGAAAAAGATTCCAACTCCGAAAACCGAGGTGGGAAAAAAACTAAATAAACAACCATATACTTATACCACGAAAACATATCGTAAGCCGAATGAGCAGCTATTTTAGGTGGCCACTCAGTTAACGACGTTCACTTGATCAATATTAGGCTGTGGTACATTGTCACTAGCAGCAACATTTTCTTATATCGGAACTGGCATTGTATACTTAAGCTTGGACCAGAACCACGGACCAGAAGATGGCCGCAAAACAATCTGTACAAATTTGTTTACACTATATTTGAAGTTTCTAGTGTAGGTGCGGAAAAATCTCACGTCACTGTACAAATGGTTTAAATTGCATTTATTTGAAATCGAACAAAACACGTAAATATAAACAGAACAAACACTTCGTGTTAATAATGTTAAGATAATGATCTACAGGTTTTCATTCTATGGGCATAAAATAACATGACAAAACGAATTTACAATTTGTTGGAAGAATAAAAGCATGACTGATAATCAAATACAAGCGATTAGCGATCCATTTCCAATTCAAAAGCATACAATTTGGGATCATCAGCCTCATAATTTCTCATATTATCAATAATATACTGCATGTCACCATTAATATAATCGCCATCAAAATTATTATCAATTCCTTCCACGTTGATCGGATCAATATTAAGTTGCGGTCCATTGTCACCAGCTGCCATATTTTCTTCTATCGGAACTGGCTTTTTAGGCATTGCATACTCTAGCTTAGGCCAGAACCACGGATCACCGTATTGTAGATAAGTTCTTGTTTTCAGGTAATTTTTCAATTGGTGATCTTCCATATTATCTGAGTTTATGTCATGGAGCAGCACCATTATGATTCTGTTCTTTCTCTCCTCTAGCAACTGATGATGGGCTGTTTGGAATTCATATTGACACCATTCACTGTTCAGAAAGTTATCCGACAGAACGATTATCACTCGCTTACTCAGTTCAACAGCCGATATAATCGATTCTGCTATTGACGCACCGACTGCGAAATCGCGATAGTGGACACATAATCGATAGCCTGGTCTTCCCTGTCGTTCCTCCTCTAAATACGGTGCAAGTTCTCTAACGAGAAAACCCTCGTCTTGGCTGCTGTAAGACACAAATGCGTCGTATGGTCGGTTAGCGTCATCCTTGTTTTCTTTTCGCGTAAATTTCCATCCAAATTTGACAAAACACCACACTTTCAGGAATTCGCGTTTCCAAAATATAATCCCAAAGGCAACCAGGCCTACAAATATTATAGACAGCACTGAGCTCATAGCGACAATAGCAGATCTGCTTAATCGGTCTATCTCTATGTTTGTGTGATTGAAAACCACAGTCTCATTGTCACAAAAGTCTGGTAGATGAACATCAGCTAAAGGATACTTTTCTAAAGCATTTGCAGTAGAGTTTTGCATTGCGCAAGTTACATCATCGAAGTCTAAGATGCTGTGAGCGTGTGCTATTGTAAAATTTTTCATTTGTTCAAGATATTTGCAATCGCAAGACCATGGGTTGCTCGCAATCTTCAGTTGCGAAATATAAGACAAACTTTTGAATTCTTGTATGGAAATCACAGTCAGATTGTTATGAGACAAATCTAAATATCTCAAAGCTCGTAAATCAGCGAATGTCTTCTCAGAAATAAAACTTATCTTGTTATATTGCAGAGTAAGTGTCTTTAATTTCGTAACCCGCATAAACATGGGACTGCTTAAACTTGCGAGCAAATTATGTCCGAGGTCTAATTTGGTGAGATTAACTAATCCATCGAATGCATCTTCATGTACAAAAGAAATATTGCAAAACTGAAACACTAGTTCCTTCAGTCTTGTAAGATTTTCAAACATGTTATGTCCTAGGGTAGGAAGATAATTTCCTGAAAGATCATATGTCGTTACCATTGGAGATACTTTTACAGGAATCGTTGTGAGATTTGCACCTACACAGTCAATGACGTCTATGTCCATCCAATTATTGCTTCGATAGCATGTGCAGTTTGTAGGGCAAAATATTCTACATTCACAATATTCTTTAAAACAACAATCACCGTCGCAACGTCCGACACAGTTCTCTTGATATTTACAAAGAAACTTGTCGGTGGGAATGTTCTTAATCAAGTCATTCGGGTGACGATATGTATTTTGACAATATAGCGCAGAATAATCACGTATGATGTACGGTGTACGAGAAATATCGCCTTGTAGTCTCACGGCTTCCTTAAGCCACACAAGATTGCAGTCACAGTTATATGAATTATTTGAAAGATAAAAGGTAACCGGGCTTAATTTGTCAGGGAAAATTTCTATCACCAAATTGGACATACTGGATATTTTATTGCCTTTCAGGTCAACAACTCTCAAGTTTGGAAGCCTAAAAATGAAGCTGCCAAGTTGGCTGATTTCGTTCCATGAAAGAAACAGCTCTTCAATTGAAGATGGAAATAGTTCTCCCAACATCGGTGGCATGAGTCTTTGTATGAAATTGTATTTCAAATCAAGTGTTTTTAAATGCGAGAAATATGTAGGGGCAAACGAAAGCGTAACGTCTTCTATTTTGTTATGGCTCAGAATGAGCACCTCTAGTGGCGAATTCTTGGGAAAACTTTGATATTCTAACTGAGTCATACTGTTGTGTGATAGGTCCAACAATTTTAGATTTATATTTGTGATGAATGCGTTCCTCGGCAAGAAGTTCAGTTTGTTGAACCGCATATTAATCCCTATTAAATTGACCAAGCCGTTGAAGGAATTTGGATCAACGGAAGTGATATCATTATGGCGTAAATCTAACACCAACAGTGATACAGGAAACTGCGGTAGCTCTAAAATGCTATTGTAAGACGCGTTCAGGGTCTGTAGGGAAGCGAGTGGCAACAAAGCGTCATGCGGCATATTTACTATTTCGTTGTGCTTCAAATCCAAAGTGGTTAAATTCGAAAGTCCTTCTAATGAGTCACTATAAAGTGTCTGAAGGTTATTATCATTGATCTTCAATAGTCGCATTTCATTTTGGTTTTCAAAGGTGTCATTTGGAATACATGCTATACTGTTTCGTGAAAGGACAAGTATTTGAAGTTTCTTTAGTTTCTGCAGTGAAGTTTTCGTAAGACTTGTAATATGAGTATTTCTGCTCAGGTATAATGCCTTCAGTTCTATGAGATTAGCTAATCCTGTCCATATGTTGTCATCCAATGCCATGTTTTCTAGACGGAGAAATTGTAAATTTTCCAGATTAGATAATAGATCGAATTTTTCAGACATTTTCCAAATGCGATTGTGCGATAGTGATAAGGTTGTTATTTTAGAATTATCGTGAAATATGTCTGGTGGAATGTTAAATATATTATTATGATCCAGTTGAACCACTTCCAGGTTAGACATGTGGCTGAATATAGTCGGTGAAATATTAGATATAATATTTCTTGAAGCTGACAACAAACGAAGATTATGTGTAACGTCAAGGAAGTCTGTTGCAATGTTATGAAGCTTGTTATGCGAAATATCTATCATTTCAACATTCGTAGGTTTATCACACACTAAACCAGTGTCTACAAAGTTTTCCATATCATTATGACTGATATTAACCATCCATAACTTGTCCAGGTTACACATAGAAGGGGCCTTCTTTGTGTTGGAACCTGTGATAGAAACAACCTCAATATTTGATAAATCTGGAATTTGTAAACAATCTGTATGAAACGCTGTATTCTGTCCTCCTTCTATTATTAATGTCTGTAAGGAAGTCATCCCTTTAAATGCATGACTGGACACATTTGTTATCCGACACTCTTTTATCTTGAGATAAGTAAACGCATGTAACCCAAGAAACATTTCATCATCTAGAAAACCATTCGATATGGTATTGTGGCAGATAAGCACCATTCGACTGGGATAGTCCGTTTCATTGAAAACATCGAAATCCAACATTGCAGAACTCAAAAAATGTATGGCACATGCAACTTTGACATGAGGTGGGTTGGTATAAGGTATACAGGTACATTTTCTGGGGCATGGGTAACCGTCAGATGAAGTGGTCGCGGAGACATTCTGGTATTCCGATGATGTCACAATTGGCTGTGAAGTTGGGTGAGACGACCTTGCACTGATTGGTGTTGTTATTTGTGCGGCAGCTTGTACGTATATCACGAAGGGAAGATAGAGTAAAATAGTCATTCTGAAATAACAATTAAGTAAGATTGACTGAACTGACAGCAAATAAATACAGTAGTCATAAATGTGCAAAATGAAATGCATAAACAAGATATCATGTTACTATTTATACTCGATCATGCCTAAACAATTTCTACATCAATTTGAAGGATCGGTTTTATAGTAACCGGAAGATTGTTAACAAAGTGCATTTAGGATTTTAAGTGTTTTGTGCCTGCTTACACAACAAGATACGTGCTCCATTACATGTTATTACCAGTCTAAGGGATTTGAACAAATATTTCATCTGAGGCTTTTAGTTGCTTTGGCAACCCGGCCTTATTCTGTAGCTGATCACGATATTCTTGAAGTCATTCTACTAGTTCTAGCTATGTCCTCTTATCGAAGATTTTAAATCAATAGAACATAAAGAGGGATGTTGTTGTTTTTCATAAAATATGCTTATGAAATTAGTTTCGATGGTGTCAATTTAAAACTTATTTTACATGTAGAGAAAGTTCACGCACAAACAATTCTAAAAAACTAAAATATATCTTTGTTTTAACCAAGACACCTGTAAAATAAACTATAAATAAAACATAAACGTTTGATCCTTTGGAAGCAGTGAAAACATTCATTATGTGCCATACAAAGTATCAAAGTATCATATGACAAAATGTGTCAAAATGTGTATCTTTATTATTTTGAGACTGGTGTTATATTAATCATAATTACCTCACGATTGTCTGTAACTGAATTTGATAGAAATATGAATAATTTAATAAAAAGACAAAATCCATCAGGAAAACATGTCCGTACAATGAATACTCCGTTGTGCCGTGTGGCGGCCCTAAAAAGTCTCCCCGTACATCATCCATAGTGCAGGTTATATATTCTTTTCGGTCCTTTGAGATCAGCGAGGAAATTCTGAGAAATCAGAAATTTATTATCGGTTAAGATTCATTTTCTTACCAATGATTAATATATTTGGTCCCATTTAGATAACATTAGTCTTTGTATGGACTACCCTGTTGAAAATTGCGAAATTTCAGTAATTCCCTTTGGCTTCATATTGCCAAATCTAAAGGGTCACTGACGAGACTTTAATGGTCGAAACCGCGGTATGGCCCATCCCCTTTCTCATTGGTGTCTTCACTGCTCTTAAAGGATCTTAGTTTTATCCCTAAAGCCCAACTTTTATATAGTAAAACTGGGTAATGCAGGAGTATACATATTTTTCTTATTTTTGTCCAAAACATAGATTGTGGGTATCACGGGCTATGTTTTGAGCAATAATATTAAAAATATCAAACTTTTTCTGATGAAATTTTCAATTTTTACAGCTGAAAAAAAATCTTTGTATATTCGATGGGCATGTTTTCGTAATGATTCGAAGCCGTGAAAATATTTTAAGAGCAAATCAGATTTACCATAGTAGACCTATCGTCAAATCAACACATACCTCTCTAGTTTCCGTATGCTGACTATTAATCTGAAACATTGAAATACCACTGCTTTTACAGCATAAAATGTTTAAACTATGGAAGGCGTACTTGCTTGTTTAATATGTTGTCCCAAATTGAGTACAGAAGTACAATTTACACCTGTTCAGTTTTCAAATGAATACAGTTATACAGTTGATGATTCGGTACTTTGGTTTCATATTTCAGAGAAACGCATATTAAACGTATCCTTTTAATCTTTTTATTTTCATTGCATTCGTATGCAGTCAACTATTAAAGTGCATGTAGATAGATACGCATGACGCCTACCACATAAAGAGGGCCGCTCCTTTTTAGCCTACTGTGCCTTTGTTTTATCTAAGGCTGCTTCAAAAAGACTATGGTTCCCTTTAATTTGCCTGTAATGACAGAAAGGCTATTTTCACTTCCTCTGACCAATGACGATACAGCCCCTTTCACTCGAGCTTACTGTTTGAGCATTTGCATACACAAGAAGACCGTGTGTTCTGAAGATATAAGTTTCTTTTCATATTGTCCACAAGGACATAGATCTGGATTTATTGATCTGCTGATTTGAGTGACAGTTTCAAACCAAATGACCTTTAAAACGGTAAACTCCGAAGTGAAATTTTTATCTTACTATGTGGAATTTTGGCCATGTAGATACTAATAGGTAACTGCTAAAATTGATAAAATTTTGCTTTTATCCCTATCCTATTTCAAATGTGTGCTCTTTATGTGCATTGTATTTGTTGTTTAAAGAATTTTGAAATACAAATGATGTGCTTTAACCAAAAAATGTTTTTTTTTTTTTTTTTTTTTTTTTTTTTTTTTTTTTTTTTTTTTTTTTTTAGAAAAGGTGACATCATTACCTAAAGGTACATGCTGAATAGATTTTAACAACACCTGACACTTGGGACAATGTTTCAGTTCTGAATAGAATAAAAAATTACCTAATTTACACACAAATTTGATTGACCTAAATGCTCGTACGGCAAGTTCGAGTGAAAGGGGCTGTATAAGCTTTGGTAATATCAGAATGTATGCGACGCCTTATACTATCTCCTGGATAATATTTATATCAGATTTGGAACCAAGCTATAGAGATAGAGACAAATTGTTGGGATTGTTTGTTGGTACAAATTGCGACCCTCTTGTAGCTGATTTGTTTCAATAGTGCTACAATAGAGATTTCATGGATTCTCTTAACCAGGACAATCAAGCTGATGTTATCGAGGCACTAACTTCGAATCCCTGGTACCTCGATGACCTTTTGAACATTGACAACCCTTATTTTGAAGGTATGTCCAATCATGGTCAAATTTATCCACATGAACTGCAGCTTTATATTTCTAATGAATTTGTTTAATCTAAAATTTATGATTAATGCGATGGCTTTGATTTTGATACAGTATTTTTTTTTCATTTTCATGATGTATACATTTCACTTCAACGCGCCAAAATAATGTTTATTTTATAATAATGCTCTTTTGCTCCGGAGTTAGTAAGTTATTGGGCGCCCAGGGATCTCCATCGTCGGGCAGCTTACTCATTCTGTGAGTCCTCGTTTTTGATTCATCGTGGAATTTATCATAATTTATTTGTTTGTCCATGATATTCATTGACTAGTTAGAGATTCACTACGAAGACCGAACAACTAACTAAATGTTATGAACCACTGCAGAAGCTAAGGGTGAGGTTAGGATCCTGTAAAACCGGTTTAATTATTCGGCGCCCAGGGATCTCCATCGTCGGGCAGCTTACTCAATCTGTGAGTCCTGGTTTTTGATTCATCAGGATGTTTATCATGATTTATTTGTTTGTTCTTGATGATTCATTGACTAGTTAGAGATTCACCACGAGGACCGAAGAACGAACTAAATGTTATGAACCACTGCTGAGGGTGAGGTTATGGCCATGTAAAATCGATTTAAGCCCCCCAGTTATTTATAACTGACCGTTCCAAGGCGGAACTGCTGCTGTGGTTCATATTTTCCAAGTTATTCAAATAATCGGTTTTTGTTGTATGACTTTGTGGCCACCCGGATATTATTTGGCTGTTCACTTAGCCCTCTGCATTTTATTTGTTCTGTCCAAGCTAGCACCGTGACCACCTAACTTCAATAGCTGCTCACCCTGCTTTCCGTTATACATGTTATACGTTGGTATTTATATTTTATGTCTCTTAACATGATTTCCTTATTGCTTGTATATATATGTGTGTATAAAAGAGCCACTGCGGAAGCTGAGGGTGAGGTTATGGCCATGTAAAATCGATTTAAACCCGCAAGTAACTTGTGTTACTGATCGTTCCAAGTCGATACTTCTGTGGTGGTTCTTTTTGTTTTATGTCTTGGTGTTTAAAATATTTTTGTTCTGTTGGCGCCTTATGTATGTTTTCATATTTTTAGTTAAGTTAGGGTAACTGAGTGGCCACCTATTGGGAAAATAGCTGCTCAGTCGGCTTACGAAATGTTTTCATGGTATAAGTTAGTTTGTTAGTTTGGTTTTTTACCGCCTCGGTTTTTGGAGTGGGAATCTTTTTCTGATTGTGCCTTTTCCTGATCTTTGCCTACTTGTACCTTTTTAAGCCCGCCAGTAATTTTATATTACTGATCGTTCCAAGGCGATACTTCTGTGGTGGTTCTTATTGTTTTATGTCTTGGTGTTTAAAGATTATTTGTGCTGTTGGCGCCTTATGTATGCTATCATATTTTTAGTTAAGTTTAGGTAACTGAGTGACCACCTATTGGGAAAATAGCTGCTCATTCGGCTTACGAAATGTATTCATGGTATAAGTACCTTATTGTTAGTTTGGGTTTTTCCCGCATCGGTTTTTGGAGTGGGAATCTTTTTCTGACTGCGCCCTTTCCTGATCGTTGCCTACTTGTACCTTTTAATGGAAAACATTTCCAGCAGGGCTATCGGTATCATAAACTTCGAAAAAAATTTTTTTTATCGCAGCCACATTTCCTAATTTAATGTTCAGTGGGTTAAAACGCATCAGACTCTATGATGGCCTGACATTTTAAATATATATTTGGTTGGGACCTGGCTTTTTAGACTGCTGCTTGGATCACTGGGGATAGCATTACGAAAACCTGCTTATGCAATATTCAGACTTTTTTTTTATAAACTTTCAAAAATTGAAATTTTCATTGGTAACTTTTTGATATTTTTAATATTTTTGCTCAAAACATTGAATGTGGGTACACGTTAGAATAGCCTCGCTGAGGCTACCCATAATCTATGTTTTGGATCGAAAATACGAAAAATAGGTATACCCCTGTCAGTGAGACCGAACTATAATTTTCAGCGAAGTGCCTATCTCCTATTTTAAAAACATTTGCGCCGGTTACTCCAGTCCAAAGGTAATGTTCCGGCATTAAGGGAATATAAAAATATGGTACAAAGACCTTGCAAGATTTCATCAGCAAAGTGTTTTAAATCAATATTCGGAATACAATCTGGACCCATCGCCTTATGTACATCCAGGCATTTCAAGAGTTTTAAAACACCATTGTTGTCTATGGAGATCTGTGAAATCGGTGGAAAATTTTCAAAAGTCTGAACTTTTGGTTTAGTACATCTGTTGGTACGTGGACAATGCGGACCTTGGCTAATTCGGACCTTGGCTAATTCGGACCTGATTCGGACCTTAGCTGTGGACAATTCGGACCCTGGCTAATTCGGACCTAGACTAATTCGGACCTCGACCACTGGTCAATTCGGACCCCGCAAAATCGAGGTCCGAATTAGCCAATGATTTTTTTAAATAGGGTCCGAATTAGCCAAGGGCCGAATCAGATTAAGGTCCGAATTAGCCAATATCAGAATCTGTTTAGGGTCCGAATTAACCACATGTGAAACAGAAATAAGGTCCGAATCAGCCAATGCTTGAATCGGTTCAAAATGAAAGGACTGACTGTCTTCAAATCATTAAAATAAAAATCCATTGTAGTACTCATGCCATTATTTCATGCAGTATTCGCGAATGAAATACTTTGTTTTGTAGATCGACTGATTGATTGACTGATTTGTGGCTTAGCATCCCAGTCAACAGATATGGTCATATCGGGACGATGCCTTCATTTATTTTTGTAGGACTTTCAGCCATAAATGACACCCTAAATGCGCTTGACAATATAACCACGCAAGTAAACACCAGGGCTTATATGTAAGGATGGTTTGTCTTTAACCACTTTTCCTGGGCACGCTCAGAAGGTGCGTTTGACCAGTGATCAAACGGGCAATCAGTAGTGAATGGGCTTTGCATGTATGCTCAAGCAGCCCATCTGTTACTTACGGGTACTTTGTGTTTTGTAGTTCACGATCCTCTGGTGTATGGCCAGCACAAACCGATTCTTTTACCTTATGAAATGCGAGACCGTCACAGAGCACGGCAAGAAATCAGTAAATTTGCTTACAACAACCGTGAAAGCAATAAGTATTCAAAACGAGACAGCAGATTGTATGGACTGTATACGGATTTCAAAGTCTCTTTCTTGATGTTAGAACGGCTCGTTTTTAACCTGAACATAGTTTTCTTTATGAAAAATACATAATGCTAAGGTCCGAATTGACCATTGGAAAAAGTCCGAATTGACCAGTGGAAAAGGTCCGAATTGGCCAATGAAAAAGGTCCGAACTGACCAATGGAAAAGGTCCGAATTGACCAAATAGTTTTTCTTTTTGCGGTCCGAATTGACCAATAAAAAAGGGTCCGAATTGACAAGTGATCGGGTCCGAATTGACCAGTGGCCGAGGTCCGAATTGACTAGGGCCAAATTTTTTAGGGTCCGAATTGACTAGGGTCGAATTAGCCAAGGTCCGAATTGTCCATAATTCCATCTGTTGACCATGTAAAACAGAAATAAACTGTTTCAGTAGTATATTAGCCTTCGAGTTAGCATCTGTTGAGTAGAGTTCCTTTGTTTTTTCAATTGTGCTATACCAATATTATCCTGTCTTTTGCTTTTGGTGTAACTCCAGAAAGGTTTTATATTGGTTTGGTTATCCCATTTTGCCTTCCGAAGATTACGTTTCACAGCAATGAGCGAACTGGATCTGAGCAACAGATATTTATCTTCTGATACCGAGTCTATCAATTTCTGATCAATACCTCAGGTATTTTAGCCAACATGTCCATAAGGGTGTTGCTATGATCAACTAAGCTGAAACTGTGAAATAACTTTAAGAAGCCTAGACTTTCCGTATAAGTTATATGACCCAAAACTACATGTACTTGATTTTAGAGAATAAATCTCTCTAAAAATTATCAATCAAAAGGAAAACATCAGGTGATATTCAGAAATTGATCGACTTAGTCTCGAAAGAAAGAAAGACAAGCAATAACCAACAATCTCCGGAAATTGAAAAGGTTGCAGTCTCTCTTTTTCTCTCCTCGGCAATGAATGCCAACATGTGCTGCAATGAGCCACTTTTCTTCATTGAAGAAATTTCTTCCTCATCAACCAAATCCGAGTCCTCCGAGTCCGCCATCTTGAACAACAACCTACGCTTCCGGTAAAATGGAATCGCCCTCTACTGATAGATATTTATGGAGAACGGGAACTAATTATGTGAACATATCCCGGAAGTCAAAATCTGTGGGTTGCTCCGAGACTGTTATCTGGTAATGGAGGCATATGCTTGGGTGATAATTTTGAACTAAAAATACTTTATTTTTTCTTTCTTTCAGCTGGAAAAAAATATTTTTCTTCAAATTGGTATATTATTTACCACCTGATGGACATAAATTGTTTTTTTTTTTCTGGTCCAAAAAGTAAAAACAGTGATTTTGAAAATGAGGTCAGGTGGGTTTTCCCAAAAATTGACAGCCATTCTTCAACATGTAACAGCTGAGAAAAGAGCCGGTGATGGTATGTTTTTTTTTTCAATTTTAAATCTGCTTTTCTATCTTTTGGCTTGAAATTCATGTATATTTTGATGGCCCAAGTGTTACCTGGAATGCAGAATAAAATGTCAAAGAGCAGGGATTTAGCATTGGAGCCTATGGGATAAATAATTAGTTCACAGTTCCTTGTACTAATTGTTCAACAGGATGAATTTGGCTGTGGCTGATTTAGGGTCAAATTATCCATTTCTTGGGAGAATTTTTTTTGGAGAATTTCTTTATGCATAACTCGCAGAGTCTTGATATTTACAATTGTTTATTTATCTCAACTTATAAATCACTGGCGAAGCCAAATTAATAAGACTCCGTTTGTACACATGAAATTCTATATTTTCGTTATATGTTCATGCTTTTTGCGAGTTTGGTCAGAGTCACAGGTTTATAAAAAATTGCATTTGGTTCAAGAGGGAGAACAGATTAAATGACTTAAGATCAAAATCGTAAATATTTTGAGGAGGGGAAAATGGACAGAAGAAAAAATTAATGGTTTATAATAAATGTCACTAATTGAACGTTGCGTAATATGCATTACGTAAACGTAACGGTTTTTTTATAACGTCAGGTTTTGGTTGCTAAGAGTTGAAGATTCGCGATTACACACAGCACCTACATGTAGCATTGTTATTAATTTGAAAATTGGAATTCGTATCGTTTTATTTCCACAATTGGGAAAAATCGTCAGAACAGATGTTAAATAAAGATACTGTTTTCCATTTAAATCAAAACTGCAAGCTCAGGGTGAAAATCTCTGTTTCATATATGATGTACTAGCATGGGGGTAGAAAATGACAAAAATATGGGGTGGGTGGGGTAATTGCATCACTGTAGGGTCCTTTAAATGCCTTCATCTGAAATGTTCTATTCAAGTAATAATACAATAATGCATTTAGCATTTCCTACAATTTTCAAATGAATATGATGGTCATTTCTGTGGTAATGAGGGTTTTACTTTGGCATTAAGTGCTACTCTACTTCGTGAAAATCTTATTTATTTCATTATATTGCTTCAGAAGGGGTATGTAGAGATATTTGGGACTGAAGGAGACAAAAACTAGTAAACAAATCACACAAGTTTATTCGAAAAACATTAAATTGTCATGTACAACACAGAACAAGAAGAATTCCTTCAAAAAAGTGTGCAGTACAGGAGACCGGGAACTAATTATGTCAACATATCCCAGAAGTCAAAATCTGTGGGTTGCTCCGAGACTGTTATCTAGTAATGGAAGCATATGATTGAGTGATAATTGTGAACTAAAAATACTTTTTTTTTCTTTCTATCAACTGGAAAAATTATTTTTCTTCAAATTGGTATATAATTTACCACCTGATGGACATAAATTGGGGGTTTTCTGGTCCAAAAAGTAAAAACAGTGATTTTGAAAATGAGGTCAGGTGGGTTTTCCCAAAAATTGACAGCCATTCTTCAACATGCAACAGCTGAGAAAAGAGCCGGTGATGTATGTTTTTTTTTTTTTTTCAATTTTAAATCTTCTTATCTATCTTTTGGCTTGAAAATTCAGGTATATTTAGCCTATGGGATAAATAATTAGTTCACAGTCCCCTTATTTGTTTCGGCTTTTTAGCATCCTCATCATTGTTGATTCAATAATTATAGTTTATTTGATCATAACTAAGACGAGAATGAAATGTTTCATTGATTAATATTTACATTTTAAATGAATCTAAAGAAGTGAAATGCGATTCATAGTACCATGAACAACATCGTGTCACGCGACGTCATATGATCAAACTTGACGTCATGAAAAACCATGGCTCTCACCAATGTGATTGGACGTTGAAAATGCCATGACGTCTTCGACGCCGTTCCGCTGTTTGAACGCACACTGTGTGTAAATTCTCTATTTGCTTATAAATTTTATCGCTTTGATAATTTTTCAACAAGCGATAGACAGAAATGAATGTAAATATAAGAAATGAGTTGAATTTTTCTGATGTTCATGGAGCTATGAACCACAGTGGGTCACTAGCAAAGCTTACGTGAACCCTTTCGGGGTTCATTCACTTTGCACGCGACCCACTGTGGTTCATAGCTCCATGAACATCAGAAAAATGAAATTAATTTCTTAAATAATGCAATTTTGTATATCTGAGCTTATTTGATAATTCAATAATATGTTACTATCAACCCTATTTTAAAAATGAAAAGGGTACAAGAAGGCAACGATCAGAAAAAGATTCCAACTCCAAAAACCGAGGTGGGAAAAAACTAAATAAACATCAGGTACTTATACCACGAAAACATATCGTAAGTCGAATGAGCAGCTATTTTCCAAATAGGTGGCCACTCAGTTACCTAAACTTAACAAAAAATAATTGTCATGTGATTATCAGTCACAGGTCGATTCGATCCATAATTTGAAAGCTGGGTCTTTTCGATCTGCGAAGGACCAATGGCTATTTCGGTACAGTAAAAACTTGTTGATCAAGGCATATGTAGATAGTTGCCAAAGCTTAGGAAAATCATTGAAACTGCATCGACAAAAAAACAACAACAAAAAACAAAAAAAAAAAATAAATAAAAAAAAAAAAAAAAAAAAAAAAAAAAAAAAAAAAAAAAAAAAAAAAAAAACACACACAAATACCTAGTAGTAATGTTGCATTCTGAGAGAGACAAAATGACGTATTTAAATATAATGCTGTTGCTGAAGAAGCATTTTGTGCCGTGTGGCGGCCCTAAAAGTCTCCCCGTACATCATCCATATAGTGCAGTTTATATTTATCTTTTAGTCCTTTGAGATCAGAAAGGGAATTCTGGGGGAATGAAATCAGAAAATTATTATCGGTTCATTTTCTAACCAACGTTTGATATATTTGGCCCACTTTGGATTTAACTAGTCTTTGTATCGACTACCCTGTTGAAAGTTGTAACATTACAATAATTCTCTTTGGCTCCATGTTGCCAAATCAATAGGGTCACTGAAGAGGCTTAAGTAGCCGAAACCGCGGTATGGCCCACCCCCTTTCTCATTAATATGTTCGCTGCTTTTAAAGGATCGCAGTTGTATTTTCATTTTTTGGTGGCAAACTAAATGGGTCATACATGTGTTGATAGTGACATAATCTGGCTATTGGAATGCCACGTCGTTACAACATTTATTTATTATTGTTAAGGTAAAGAACCATAAAAATGCTGATACATAGAATTTTTTTATTTTTTGATATTTTCTAGAAAACATTTATATCTATCGATTCGTGTAATATAAAAACATGGTTACCAGGTTGGTTTTCCTGCAAATCGCTCCCCTAAAATGGCTAAAAATGCCGTTATTTGTACGTGACGTAATGGGAAAGTAATAAAAACGCGTCACTTTTTGCACATGAGCTCCGTTTACAAGAGAACTAATCCATAGATTTTTTTTAAAAACTAAATATTGTCTCGTTTTTATATTCTGAGTGAAAAAGTAAAATAAAAGTTCTTGACTACCAGGTTGGTTTGGACGCTATTTGTCAACGAATGGAGACAGGTAAGCTAAAAATCTTAATTTTCCGTAAGTGACGTTGACGTCATAAGGATGGCGCATTTTGACATTTCGGACGTGTTTCATAAACGTTCGGCATTTGGTCTATTAGAATGAGCTTTAAGTGGCAAATTTAAGATCATTAACATGTGATTGTATCTCAATGAGTAATTTTTTAACTTGAATAACCTTTCAACAGTCATATCACGTATGGTGAATGGTTCAAATCCGACCAAAGTTCAACAGTATGTATAGAAGTACTGTTAAAAATCTTTGAACCTAAATTTCAATCAAACGCGTTTGTCCCAATCATCAGCAATGATCATGCCGGGACGTTGCCTCCATTTTATGGGACTTTTACCCAAAATTAGGATGTCAAAATAAGGGCTTGAAATATAACCACCCAACTAAGCCAATATGGATGGTTTGACTTGAAATTACTTTTCCTGGACAGGCTCACACCTGATCGGTTAACCAGTAATCAGATAGCATTCAATCAAACTTATTCAATTATTCAACATAAATATCATTTCATCAAACGCGCAATGCATGCGATGTTATGTCTGTCTTTCTGTACAAACTTATGCTTGTGAAGTATATAATGTGTCTGTTATAGTTTTATCATCTCCCTTGCGTGGCTAATTACAAACGAATGTGTGGCAAAAAAAATAAAATAAAAAAATAAAACACACACAAAAAAACGGGAGATTCCCGAGAAAATCCATCCGGAAAACCCGCAAGCAGAATTTGGCTAGTATCACATGACTGATGTGGGGCTCGAACCAACACCAGACACAGCGTTGAGAAGATCGAATGGTTAAGCGCGTAAATGAAATCAGCGCTCTTAACCACTCGATCATTGACCATGGGTCGCTGGATACAGTTTTGTCAGATGATTATGTTTGATATACAATGTAATACATTAGGTCTGTTTTTCCTACATGTATTTCGTTTAAATTATAGAAGCCGTTAAAATTCTCTTTTCTGTATCTTTAAACTAATATGAGAGCCCTTGTATCAGAAAACCAACATCTCACTAATTACAGTATCAAACGGACCTTATAAGATCACACAGTATGCTACAGGGCATTGTAAAACACACCGAAGCCTGTTGACCAGCAAGGAGACATGTATCCCTATATACCCTGACAAATATTATCGACACTGGTCCGCCTTGTAGCGGTATTCATGGTATTAAGATGTTGCGTGTTATTGACAATCATTTAAAACCTTCAATACACATAAAACATTAAAACGAACAGAAACGCGACACTTCACTTTAGCATGCCGCGCAACTGTGACATCTCTGAAACAAAATCAATTAAAGATGTAGCATGAAGAAGCAAGAGTGGTACCACTATTTATTGGGATTATGACCCCTGCTACCGCAATATGGTCAGATTGTGAGGTGATTATAATCATAATCAGAAGGAGGTAATAAAGAGGCCCCTTAAGTCACACCACTACTTGTACGTGGTACCACATATTGTTTATTGATTTAATGCCCATAGATTATCTGTGCAGTAAAATGACTTCCTATCTGAATCTGAATCTGAATAGTTTACTGGTGACACGCCAAATGACATTATTTCACCAGGGGGTTCGGATGGGGGAGAAATTAGTCCCTTGAACGCACGAGTGAAGCGAACTTGGACACACAGTCATCAGACATTTTAGCAGAGGAGACAAGTGAATCAGGGAGGTCATTCCAGTCCCTGATAGTCTGTGGAAAGAAACTACTTTTGTACGCTTCTTTGCTAGCTGAAGGTATCTGAAAAGCCAAAGAGTGTTGATTTCTACAACGCCTATTCTTTGGGATAAGGTCATCTGTGGGTATTCTGTCTTTACCCTTTAGACCTTTGTATAGCAATATAAGTCTACTATCCTTCCTCCTTTTCTTAAGAGATTCCCATTTCAGTTGACATAAAATGCCAGTCATGCTCCCAGTTTCAAAAACATAATTTCCCGTCACAAACCTTGCCGCACGATTTTGGACCTTTTCCAGTTCTTCCTGGAGGCCATGAGTGTGAGGGTCCCAAACTGAGCTTCCATATTCCAAGACCGGCCGCACCAGTCCTTTATAAGCTGCTTCTTTCACATCTGGGGGGCAAGAATACAAATTTCTCCTCAAGAATCCGAGAGTTCTGTTAGCCTTTGTACAAACATTGGAAATATGAGTATTCCATTTCAAATCATTTGTGATAGTTACACCCAGGTATTTTATGCTTTCAACGTTTTCCAGTAAAGTGCCCTCAAGGGTGTAGTTAGCCTGTATCTTACTAGACCGTTTATTTGTCAGCTGCATCATGTTGCATTTGACGGGTTGAAATCTCATTCCCCATTTTCTAGCCCAACTGCCTAAGTGATCAATGTCTCTTTGAAGTTTCAATGTATCCTCTTCATTCTTGATTTCACGACAGCAAACACAATCATCAGCAAAGAGTCTTATTTCAGACTCGATGTCTGCTGAGATGTCATTTATATACAAGGAAAACAACAAGGGGCCGAGAACGGTGCCCTGAGGGACACCCGACACAACTGGAGCCCAATCCGATTTAATACCATTAACCACTACCCTTTGTTGTCTGAAACAAAGGAAAGCATTTATCCAATTCAGTGTTGTTCCACCTATTCCATAGCTGAACAATTTGCTTTTAAGGAGTTCATGGGTAGGAGTATCGAAAGCCTTTTCAAAATCGAGTATAAAAGTGTCGACCTGGCCTTTTTTGTCTAAGATTTTGGCCCAGTCATTTATCACTGTTGTCAACTGAGTTTCACAGCTATGCCATTTCCTAAATGCGTGTTGCCTGTCCGACAGGAGTTCATGTTCATCAAGATGGGCCATAATATTAGAGCATACAATATGTTCAAGAAGCTTACAAGGAATGCATGTCAAAGAAACAGGGCGGTAATTGCGGGCGAGTGACCTGTCGCCCTTCTTAAACAGGGGGCAAATATTAACAAGAGACCATTCTTTAGGAATTTCACCTGTATCAATTGACTGCTGGAAGAGATGGGCGAATACCGGCCCTAATTCCATAGCCAGTTCCTTTAGGACTCTGGGATGAAGTTCATCAGGCCCTAAGGCTTTAGACGGGTTTAGACCTTTGAGAAGTTTGGTCACCCCTTCCTTTGTGACCACAATATCATGCATGAATGGGGCAGATCTATCCATAAGAGGGACCTGTTTGTATTCACTTTTAGTGAAAACATCCGACTGACCATTAAATTCTTCCGCCTTCTCAAATTCGTATTGTGCTATTCCAGTTCCATTTCTCTTTTTCAACGGGGGAATACCTTGGGTGTCTTTTTTCTGACTGTTTATGTACCTGTAAAAATCTCTAGGATTAGCCTTAACATCTCCTACCAAGTTGTTCACATAAAGATCATGCTGCTTCCTGATATCAGCTTTGACCTCTTTCCGTAAAGATTCAAATTTAGATCTAAATTTTGCACTACCAGTCTTTTTAGCTTTTGCATGAGTTGCATTTTTTCTGCGAATCTTCCTTCTTATTTCAGGTGTTATCCAAGGGACAGAGGAAACTGAGCGACTAGTTATTGAGGGGATATGTTTATCTGCCGATTCCTGAATAAATGATGTAATGAGATTGAAATTTTCCTGGACCGACCGAGTATCTGAGTAACCGTTGAAGTATTTTTCCTTTGCAAATGTAAGTGTTTCTGCTCTCATAGATTCATAATCACCTTTCTGATAACGATACACTTTTCTCCTAGGTTTCCTTATAGGGGGGATAGCAATTTTCAATGTGCCAGAAACAATGTCATGATCACTGAGCTTATCCGGGGAATGAATGTCTACAAACTGACCAGGAAGAGAGGTCAAAATTAAGTCCAAAGTATTTCTTTCTCTGGTGGGGAAATTGACTAATTGTTCCAAACCATGGTCATTCATGATATCTATCAAAATCTGACCCTCCGTCTGACTCAATGATGACCCAGATTTGCTGAGTCTGTCCGGCCATACAATATCTCTAAAGTTAAAATCACCTAAAACATGAATTAAGGGGGGTTTGTTGCCTTTATTAATATTTTTGATTTTGTCAAGCTGTTCTCTAAATAAATTGTCAAACTTTTCCAGGGAATTCAATAAGTCATTTCCATTGTCCGATACTGGTAAATGACCATCGATAGGTGGTCGATACCAGCTAGCCACAAAGTGAGTTTTCTTATTTACAAAAAGTTTGACCCAAACTGACTCTGAGTCATTGTCCAATTCTGTGAAGGGCACGTGTGGGATGTCCTTGTGTACAAGAAGCATAACACCACCACCATTTAAGGTTCTATCCTTTCTGTACACGCTGTATGGAAAAGATTCCGGAAATAATTCAGACGTTAATATGGAATTGTCAGTTTTTGTTTCCTGAATCGCCAAAATCTGAGATTGATGAAAATCAATGAAGGCCAACAACTCAAGTTTTTTTTCCTCTTATACTGTTTATGTTGATACTGGAAAATTTCAGACCACTAATAAAAAAGTACAAGTAGGCAAAGATCAGGAAAAGGCGCAATCAGAAAAAGACTCCCACTCCGAAAACCGAGGTGGAAAAAAAAAACAAAAAAACTAACAATCAGGTACTTATACCATGAAAACATTTCGTAAGCCGAATGAGCAGCTATTTTCCCAATAGGTGGCCACTCAGTTACCTTAACTTAACTAAAAATATGCAAACATACATAAGGCGCCAACAGCACAAAAATATTTTAAACACCAAGACATAAAACAAAAAGAACCACCACAGAAGTATCGACTTGGAACGATCAGTAAAACAAAGTTACTGGCGGGTTTAAATCGATTTTACATGGCCGTAACCTCACCCTCAGCTTCTGCAGTGGTTCATAACATTTAGTTAGTTCTTCGGTCCTCGTGGTGAATCTCTAACTAGTAAATGAATCATCAAGAACAAACAAATAAATCATGATAAACATCCTGATGAATCAAAAACCAGGTCTCACAGATTCAGTAAGCTGCCCGACGATGGAGATCCCTGGGCGCCAAATAACTTACTAACTCCGGAGCTAAAGAAAAACATCAGTTGGACCCAGGTGGGCCAAGCAACAGACAAGAAGCTCCGGCCCCAACCAACTAAAATGAATAGCTTTAAGTCGGGGCCATCATAGAGTCTGACGCCCGACCCACCGGCGTGCAATTAAATTAACTGTTTTTGCTATTCAAGGTTTCAGTGGACTTGGTTTCATGACCTCTTGCAAGTAGGTCAAACCTATTTACACTTTCCAAGTTAAACTGTTCATTGAAAAAAGAGTCTGAGAAATTGAAAAAAGTTACATTTTGGGCAAATCCATGTACAGTTTGAGTTTTGCATCGTTTCATACTCTGAGTCTGACATAAAAGAACAGTTATTGTGCACCCACATTTCACATTTGTCACACTGGACAGCCTTATGGGAATTCAAAACAGCACCACTGCATAGGCTGCACTCAGCTTTGCAGTTTGAACAATACCAAGAATCATTACCCGACTCAATCTTTTGTAACTCAACGGGACCAAGATTTACGCAAGACGCATGGAAGTGTTTCTCGCAATCTTCACATTTAACTGCTTTCTCGGCCGCCTTACAATACTTCTTGCACGTGCGGCACTGGAACCTGGGGCCTGGGTTCATTTCTATATCTCCAGCCAAAATAATAAGAATCAACAAGTTTGTTCCCTTTGAAGGATTGAAACTGCGTAATCCTTCGGAGCCTCTTCGGTTAACAATTTTCCTTGTGAAAGCCAAGCTCTGAGCAATGCCACCAACTGATTTACCAAATCCTATACTACAGTCCTGGTTCGCATCTAAAATATCTCCTGATGTTGTCCACTTCCAAATACAGATCCCGAAAACCAACAACAAAGCCAACCTGAGGAGCAGCGGACAAGACTTCGGTGTATGGAAACAACATACCAGCTCTTTTCCACCCCGACAAGTCAACCGCCCCACAGTTGGACCGACAAAACCTGAAGCCATGAGTTCAAATTCAAATGATTAAACAAAAAGACCTTCAATCACTATATGAAAAAAGTGGGTGGGGGAAGGTCAAACCAGAAAAACTATTCAGATTCTTTAAATTTTATGACAGATCGTTGCAGCCTTGCTAGAGCCGTTCAATGTCACTGTCAATGAAGCTTGAACAAATTCTGGTCCAAAAGCTTGTCAGCTCTTAGGCCAAAACGTTTCAAGCAAAGAAATTTTCAAGCAAAGTACGAATCGTTTTGGCGCGGATCGCACGACTAAGAAAATCGATGCTTAGACTCTTAATTTGGGGGAAAACAGCGACCTATACATTAGGCACTGATTTCTTTTGGAGCCCCTGTAATTAGAGTCATTGTCAGTTCCAAGGGGTTTTTAATGCATCATTTCATATCACTGATAAGCTAATGACAGTCAATGTATAAGAATATAGGGTTTTAACTTAGATCTTAATCCCGATTTCAAACTTTACCCTGAACTCAGGTGTAAGTCGGAGGATAATTATTAGTTGCATGGCATACACGTTATATTTTGTGTTGAGAATTGTGTAATAAATATATCCGACATAAAACAAACAGTGAAGAAGTGGAGTACATAAAACAATCAGTATTTAGTTCACATGATATGTTATTTGACCAGATGCGTTTTATGCTAATGAAATGTCCTGAAAATTTTAAAGGTAAAAATAGACAAATAGCATGAAATGGCGCAATCAGAAAGAAATTCCCACTTCAAAAAACCGAGGTGGGAAAAAAACTAAATTAACAATTAAGTACTTACACTACTAAGAAAAATATCGTAAGCCGAGTGAGCAGCTATTTTCCCAATAGGCGGGGCCACTCAGTTACCGAAACTTAATCAAAATATGAAAACATACAAATATTCAACGCCTAAACATAAAACATTAAACACCACTACAGAAGTATCGCCTTTGGGACGATCATTAAATAAAATTTAATTGAGTTTAAACAAGTTTTACAGGCGCCTAACATAACCCTCAGTTTCTGCTAAGGTTCTAAATATTTACAGAAGTATCGCCTTGGGACGATCATTAAATAAAATTTATTTGAGTTTAAACACGTTTTACAGGCGCCTAACATCACCCTCAGTTTCTGCTGTGGTTCACAACATTTAGTTAGTTGTTCGGTCCTCGTGGTGAATCACTAACTAGTCAATGAATCACCATGGAAAAACAAATAAATTATGATAACCACCAAGATAAAACGAAAACGAGGACTCACAGCCTGACAGGCACAATAACCTGCCTGGCAATGGAGATCCCTGAGTGCTAAACAACCTATTGAAATCCGGAGCAAACGAAAAATAAAAGAAACACCAGTTGAACCCCGGTATTCAAGGTGTTAAAAGTTATTCCAGTTATTCCATTCAAAAGTACGTGTTTTTGAGATGACTTGTTTGAATTGCCTCCAAGATAGTAGTAAAACCACTAGCACTATTCTAGTTTAAGAGCAGAAAAATTCTTACGTCAGTGTACATATTGGGGTCCAACTGGTGTTTTTCTTTTGCTCCGGAGTTAGTAGGTTATTCGGCGCCCAGGGATCTCCATCGTCGGGCAGCTTACTCAATCTGTGAGTCCTTGTTTTTGATTCATCAGGATGTTTATCATGATTTATTTGTTTGTTCGTGATGATTCATTGACTAGTTAGAGATTCACCACGAGGACCGAAGAACTTACTAAATGTTATGAACCACTGCAGAAGCTGAGGGTGAGGTTAGGATCCTGTAAAACCGGTTTAAGCCCGCCAGTAACTCGTTCCAAGGCGATACCTCTGTGGTGGTTCTTTTTGTTTTATGTCTTGGTGTTTTAATTTTTTTGTGCTGTTGGCGCCTTATGTATGTTTTCATATTTTTAATTAAGTTAAGGTAACTGAGTGGTCACCTATTGGGAAAATAGCTGCTCATTCGGCTTACGATATGTTTCATGGTATAAGTGCCTGATTGTTAGTTTGTTTTTTCCCACCTCGGTTTTTGGAGTGGCAATCTCTTTCTGATTGTGCCTTTTCCTGATCTTTGCCTACTTGTACCTTTTTATACTACAGAGCCCAGTTGGTCAAAATAATCGACATCGTTAGCAAATTTCAAACTCGACTATTACAAATACACTATTTTTTTGGTTGAAAAAGTGTGACAATCTTTTGCATTGCAAAGGATTGTCACATTTTATCAACAAAAAAATAACAGTGTATTTGCTTATGTAGTCGTCATCTACTTAACGAGTTGAGGTATTAACGAAGACATTAAGCTAACGAAGTTTTGAACAACTGACCCATATATATTTACTGGAATAAATAAATAAATAAACAGCAGACACGACAAGTACAAATTGTTCAAACAATTCATGTCAAAATTCAAATGTATTTATACTATCAAGTCCTTCGACGTTAACTTGATCAATATTAGGCTGTGGTACATTGTCACTAGCAGCAACATTTTCTTATATCGGAACTGGCTTTGTATACTTAAGCTTGGACCAGAACCACGGACCAGAGGATGGCCGCAAAACAATCTGTACAAATTTGTTTACACTATACTTGAAGCTTCTAGTGTAGGTGCGGAAAAATCTCACGTCACTGTATAAATGGTTTAAATTGTATTTATTTGAAATTGAACAAAATACATAAATACAAACAGAACAAACACTTCATGTAAATAATGTTAAATTAGTGATCGATAGGTGTTCATTCCATGGACATAAATGATATGATAAAATGAATTTACAATTTGTTAGAAAAAAACATGACTGATAATCAAATACAAGCAATTAGCGATCCATTTCCAATTCAAAAGCATACAATTTAGGATCATCAGCCTCATAATTTCTCATATTATCAATAATATACTGCATGTCACCATTAATATAATCACCCTTAAACGTATTATCATTTCCTTGAACGTTGACCGGATCAAAATTAGGTTGCGGTCCATTGTCACCAGCTGCCACATTTTCTTCTATCGGAACTTGCTTTTTAGGCATTGCATACTCTATCTTAGGCCAAAACCACGGATCACCGTATTGGAGATAGGTTCTTGTTTTCAGGTAATTTTTCAATTGGTGATCTTCCATATTATCTGAGTTTATGTCATGGAGCAGCACCATTATGATTCTGTCCTTTCTCTCCTCTAGTAACTGATGATGGGCTGTTTGGAATTCATACTGACACCATTCACTTTTCAAAAAGTTATCCGACAGAACGATTATCACTCTCTTGCTCAGTTCAACAGCTGAGATAATCGATTCTGCTATAGAAGCACCTACCGCGAAATCGCGATAGTGGACACATAATCGATAGCCTGGTCTTCCCTCCCGTTCCTCCTCTAAATACGGTGCAAGTTCTCTAACGACAAAACCCTCGTCTTGGCTGCTGTAAGACACAAATGCGTCGTATGGTCGGTTAGCGTCATCCTTGTTTTCTGCTCGAGTAAATTTCCATCCAAATTTGACAAAACACCACACTTTCAGGAATTCGCGTTTCCAAAATGTAATCCAAAAGGCAATCAGGCCTACAAATATTATAGACAGCACTGAGCTCATAGCGACAATAGCAGATCTGCTTAATCGGTCTATCTCTGTGTTTGTGTGATTGAAAACCACAGTTTCATTGTCACAAAAGTCTGGAAGATGGACATCAGCTAAAGGATACTTTTCTAAAACATTAGCTGTAGAGTTCTGCATTGCACAAGTTACATCTTCGAAGTCTAAGATGCTGTGAGCGTGTGTTATTGTAAAATTTTTCATTCGTTCAAGATATTTGCAATCGCAAGACCATGGGTTGTCCGCAAGCTTCAGTTGCGAAATATAAGACATACTTTTGAATTCGTGTACGGAAATCACATTCAGATTGTTATGAGACAAATCTAAATATCTCAAAGCTAGTAAATCAGCGAACGTCTTCTCAGAAATAAAACTTATCTTGTTATATTGCAGAATAAGTGTCTTTAATTTCGTAACCCGCTTAAACATGGGATTGCTTAAACTTGCGAGCAAATTATGTCCCAGGTCTAATTTTGTGAGATTAACTAATCCATCGAAAGCATCTTCATGTACAAAAGAAATATTGCAAAACTGAAACACTAGTTCCTTCAGTCTTGTAAGATTTTCAAACATTTTATGTCCTAGAGTAGGAAGATAATTTCCTGAAAGTTCATAAGTCGTTACCATTGGAGATACTTTTACAGGAATTGATGTGAGATTTGCACCTACGCAGTCAATGACGTCTGCGTCCATCCAATCATTGCTTCGATAGCAGATGCAGTTTGTTGGGCAAAATGTTCTACATTCACAATATTCTTTAAAACAACAATCACCGTCGCAACGTCCGAAACAGTTCTCTTGATATTTACAAAGAAACTTGTCAGTGGGAATGTTCTTAAGCAAGTCATTCGGATGACGATATGTATTTTGGCAATATAGCGCAGAATAATCACGTATGATGTACGGTGTACGAGAAATATCGCTTTGTAGTCTCGCGTCTTCCTTAAGCCACACAAGATTGCAGTCACAGTTATATGGATTATTTGACAGATAAAATGTAACCGGGCTTAATTTGTCAGGGAAAATTTCTAGCACTAAATTGGACATACTGGATATTTTATTGCCTTTCAGGTCAACAACTCTCAAGTTTGGAAGCCTAAAAATAAAGGTGCCAAGTTGGCTGATTTCGTTCCATGAAAGAAACAGCTCTTCAATTGAAGATGGAAATAGTTCACCCAACATCGGCGGCATGAGTCTTTTAATGAAATTGTATTTTAAATCAAGTGTTTTCAAATGCGAGAAATATGTAGGAGCAAACGAAAGCGTAACGTCGTCTATTTTGTTATGGCTTAGAATGAGCACTTCTAGTGGCGAATTATTGGGAAAACTTTGATATTCTAACTGAGTAATATTGTTGTGCGATAGGTCCAACAATTGAAGATTCGTATTTGTGACGAATGCGTTCCTCGGCAAGAATTTCAATTTGTTGAACCGCATATTAATCCCTATTAAATTGACCAAGCCGGTGAAGAAATTTGGTTCAACGGAAGTGACATCATTATGACGTAAATCTAACACCATCAGGGATACAGGAAGTTGCGGAACCTCTTGGATGTTGTTGAAAGACATGTTCATGGTCCGTAGAGAAGCAAGTGGTAACAGGGCGTCGCGGTGTATACGCATTATCTCATTGTTCTTCAAATCCAATGTGGTTAAACTCGAAAGTCCTTTGAATGAGTCACTAAAAAGTGCCTGAACGTTGTTTTCACTGATGTTCAATAGTCGAATTTCATTTTGGTTTTCGAAGGTGTCATTTGGAATACAAGCTATACTGTTTCCTGAGAGGTCAAGTATTTGAAGTTTCTTTAGTTTCTGCAGTGAAGTTTTCGTTACATTTGTAATATGAATATTTTTGCTCAGGTATAATGCCTTCAGTTCTGTGAGATTAGTTAATCCTGTCCATATGTTGTCATCCAATCTCATGTTTTCTAGACGGAGAAATTGTAAGTTTTCCATTTTAGAAAATATATCAAATGTTTCAGACATTTTCCAAATGTAATTGTGTGATAGCGATAAGGTTGTTATTTTAGTATTATCGTGAAATATGTCTGGAGGAATGTTAAATATATTATTATGATCCAGTTGAACAACTTCCAGGTTAGACATTTGGCTGAATATAGTCGGCGAAATATTAGATATCATATTTCTTGAAGCTGACAACAAACGAAGATTATGTGTAACCTCGCGGAAGTCCGTTGCAATGTTATGAAGCTTGTTATGCGAAATATCTATCATTTCAACATTCGTAGGTTTATCACACACTAAACCAGTGTCTACAAAGTTTTCCATATCATTATGACTGATATTGACCATCCATAACTTGTCCAGGTTACACATAGAAGGGGCCTTCTTTGTGTTGGAACCTGTGATAGAAACCACCTCAAGATTTGATACATCAGGAACTTGTAAACATTCTGTATGAAACGTTGTATCCTGTCCTCCTTCTATTATTAATATCTGTAAGGAAGTCATCCCTTTAAATGCATGACTGGACACATTTGTTATCCGACACTCTTTTATCTTGAGATAAGTAAACGCATGTAACCCAAGAAACATTTCATCATCTAGAAAACCATTCGATATGGTATTGTGGCAGATAAGCACCATTCGACTGGGATACTCCGTTTCATTGAAAACATCGAAATCCAACATTGCAGAACTCAAAAAGTGTATGGCACATGCAACTTTGACATGAGGTGGGTTGGTATAAGGTATACAGGTACATTCTCTGGGGCATGGGTAACCGTCAGATGAAGTGGTCGCGGAGACATTCTGGTATTCCGATGATGTCACAATTGGCTGTGAAGTTGGGTGAGATGACCTTGCACTGATTGGTGTTGTTATTTGTGCGGCAGCTTGTACGTATATCACGAAGGGAAGATAGAGTAAAATAGTCATTCTGAAATAACAATTAAGTAAGGTTGACTGAACCGACAGCAAATAAATACAGTAGTCATAAATGTGCAAAATGAAATGCATAAACAAGATATCATGTTACTATTTATACTCGATCATGCCTGAACAATTTCTACATCAATTTGAAGGATCGGTTTTATAGTAACCGGAAGATTGTTAACAAAGTGCATTTAGGATTTTAAGTGTTTTGTGCCTGCTTACATAACAAGATACGTGCACCATTACATGTTATTACCAGTCTAAGGGATTTGAACAAATATTTCATCTGAGGCTGTTAGTTGCTTTGGCAACCCGGCCTTATTCTGTAGCTGATCACGATATTCTTGAAGTCATTCTACTAGTTCTAGCTATGTCCTCTTATCGAAGATTTTAAATCAATAGAACATAAAGAGGGATGTTGTTGTTTTTCATAAAATATGCTTATGAAATTAGTTTCGATGGTGTCAATTTAAAACTTATTTTACATGTAGAGAAAGTTCACGCACAAACAATTCTAAAAACTAAAATATATCTTTGTTTTAACCAAGACACCTGTAGAACAAAATATAAATAAAACATAAAAGTTTGATCCTTTGGAAGCAGTGAAAACATTCATTATGGGCCATACAAAGTATCAAAGTATCATATGACAAAATGTGTATCTTTATTATTTTGAGACTGGTGTTATATTAATCATAATTACCTCACGATTGTCTGTAACTGAATTTGATAGAAATATAAATAATTTAATAAAAAGACAAAATCCATCAGGAAAACATGTCCGTACAATGAATACTCCGTTATGCCGTGTGGCGGCCCAAAAAAGATCAGCGAGGAAATTCTGAGAAATCAGAAATTTATTATCGGTTAAGATTCATTTTCTTACCAATGATTAATATATTTGGTCCCATTTAGATAATATTAGTCTTTGTATCGACTACCCTGTTGAAAATTGCGAAATTTCAGTAATTCCCTTTGGCTTCATATTGCCAAATCTAACGGGTCACTGACGAGACTTTAATGGTCGAAACCGCAGTATGGCCCATCCCCTTTCTCATTAGTGTCAGGATCTCAGTTTTATCCCTAAAGCCCAACTTTTATATAGTAAAACTGGGTAATGCAGGAGTATACATATTTTTTCTTATTTTGGTCCAAAACATAGATTGTGGGTATCACGAGCTATGTTTTGAGCAATAATATTAATAATATCAAACTTTTTCTGATGAAATTTTCAATTTTTACAGCTGAAAAAATCTTTGTATATTCAATGGGCATGTTTTCGTAATGATTCGAAGCCGTGAAAATATTTTAAGAGCAAATCAGATTTACCATAGTAGACCTATTGTCAAATCAACACATACCTCTCTAGTTTCCGTATGCTGATTATTAATCTGAAACCTTGAAATACCACTGCTTTTACAGCATAAAATTTTTAAACTATGGAAGGCGTACTTGCTTGTTTAATATGTTGTCCCAAATTGAGTACATGAATACAATTTACACCTCTTCAGTTTTCAAACGAATACAGTTGACGATTCGGTATTTTGGTTTCATATTTCAGAGAAACGCATATTAAACGTATCCTTTTAATCTTTTTATTTTCATTGCATTCGTATGCAGTCAACTATTTAAGTGCGCATGACGCCTACCACATATAAAGGGCCGCTACTTTTTAGCCTACTGTGCCTTTGTCTTATCTAAGGCTGCTTCAAAAAGACTATGGTTCCCTTTAATTTGACTGTAATGACAGATAGGCTATTTTCACTTCCTCTGACCAAAGACGATATAGCCCCTTTCACTCGAGCTTACTGTTTGAGCATTTGCATACACAAGCAGACCGTGTGTTCTGAAGATATTAGTTTCTTTTCATATTGTCCACAAAGACCCAGATCTGGATTTATTGATCTGCTGATTTGAGTGACAGTTTCAAACCAAATTACCTTTAAAACGGTAAACTCCGAAGTGACAATTTTATCTTACTATGTGGAATTTTGGCCATGTAGATACTAATAGGTAACTGCTAAAATTGATAAAATTTTGCTTTTATCCCTATCCTATTTCAAATGTGTGCTCTTTATATGCATTGTATTTGTTGTTTAAAGAATTTTGAAATACAAATGTACGTTAACCAAAAAATTACAATGTTTTTGTTTTTTTTATTAGAAAAGGTGACATCATTACCTAAAGATACATGCTGAATAGATTTTAACAACACCTGGCACCTGGGACAATGTTTCAGTTCTGAATAGAATAAAAAAAATTACCTAATTTACACACAAATTTGATTGACCTAAATGCTCGTACGGCAAGTTCGAGTGAAAGGGGCTGTATAAGCTTTGGTAATATCAGAATGTATGCGACGCCTTATACTATCTCCTGGATAATATTTATATCAGATTTGGAACCAAGCTATAGAGATAGAGACAAATTGTTGGGATTGTTTGTGGGTACAAATTGCGACCCTCTTGTAGCTGATTTGTTTTAATAGTGCTACAATAGAGATTTCATGGATTCTCTTAACCATGACAATCAAGCTGATGTTATCGAGGCACTTACTTCGAATCCCTGGTACCTCGATGACCTTTTGAACATTGACAACCCTTATTTTGAAGGTATGTCCAATCATGGTCAAATCTATCCACATGAACTGCAGCTTTATATTTCTAATGAATTTGTGTCATCTAAAATTTATGATTAATGCGATGGCTTTGATTTTGATGCAATATTTTTTCCATTTCTAGGTGATGACGTTTCTCACCGTGCTTCTTATGATGTATACATTTCACTTCAACGTGCCAAAATAATGTTTAATGGAAACCTTTTCCTGCAGGGTTATTGGTATAAGCTATATCATAAACTTCGAAAAGAAAATATGTTTTATCGCAGCCACATTTCCAAATTTAATGTGCATTGGGTTAAAACGCATCAGATTCTATGATGGCCTGACATTTTAAATATATATTTGGTTGGGACCGGGCTTTTTTGACTGCTGCTTGGATCACTGGGGATAGCATCGAAAACCTGCCCATGCAATGTACAGACTTTTTTTTATTAAGTTTTAAAAATTGAAAATTTCATGGGTATCTTTTTGATATTTTTAATATTTTTGCTGAAAACATTGAAAGTGGGTACACGTAAGAACCGATTCGCCGAGGTGGTTCTAACGAGTACCCACAATCTATGTTTTGGATCGAAAATAAGACAAATGGGTATACCCCTGTCAGTGAGACCGGACTATAATTTTCAGCGAAGTGTCTATCTCCTATTTTGAAAACAGGACTGGAGTAATATTTGCGTTACTCCGGTCCAAAGGTAACGTTCCGGCATTAAGGGAATGTAAAAATATTGTAAAGAGACCTTGCAAGATTTCATCAGCACAGTTTTTAACAAAATATTCGGAATACAATCTGGACCCATCGCCTTATGTACATCCAGGCATTTCAAGAGTTTTAAAACACCATTGTTGTCTATGGAGATCTATGAAATAGGTAAAAATGTTCGAACTTTTGGTTTTGTACATCTGTTGACCATATAAAACAGAAATAATTGTTTCAGTAGTACATTAGCCTTCGAGTTAACGTCTGTTAAGTAGAGTTTCTTTGTTTTTTCAATGGTGCTATACCAATATTAGCCTGTCTTTTGCTTTTGGTGTAACTCCAGAAAGGTTTTATATTGTTTTGGTTAAGTCGTCCGAACAACATTATTGACATGATCCCATGCTGCCTTCCGAAGATTACGTTTCACAGCAATGAGCGAACTGGATCTGAGCAACAGATATTTATCTTCTGATACTGAGTCTATCAATTTCTTATCAACACCTCAAGCATTTTAGCCAACATGTCCATAAGGGTGTTGATATGATCACCTAAGCTGATACTGTTTGTCCAACTATTTGTGAAATAACTTTGAGAAGCCTAGACTTTCCGTATAAGTTACATGACCCAAAACTACATGTACTTAATTTTAGAGAATAAATCTCTCTAAAAATTATCAATCAAAAGGAAAACATCAGGTGATAATCAGAAATTGATCGACTCAGTGTCTGAAGAAAGAAAGACAAGCAATAACCAACAATCTCCGGAAATTGAAAAGGTTGCAGTCTCTCCTTTTCTCTCCTCGACAATGACTGCCAACATGTGCTGCAATGAGCCACTTTTCTTCATAGAAGAAATTTCTTCCTCATCAACCAAATCCGAGTCCTCCTCGTCCGCCATCTTGAACAAAACCTACGCTTCCGGTAAAATGGAATCGCCCTCTACAGGTAGATATTTATGGAGACCGGGAACTAATTATGTCAACATATCCCAGAAGTCAAAATCTGTGGGTTGCTCCGAAACTGTTATCTGGTAATGGAGGCATATGATTGGGTGATAATTGTGAACTAAATATACTTTTTGTTTCTTTCTTTCAACTGGAAAAATTATTTTTCTTCAAATTGGTATATAATTTACCACCTGATGGACATAAATTGTTTTTTTTTCTGCTCCAAAAAATAAAAACAGTGATTTTGAAAATGAGGCCAGGTGGGTTCCCAAAGATTGACAGCCATTCATCAACATGTAACTGCTGAGAAAAGAGCCGGTGATGTATGTTTTTTTTTTTTTTTTTTTTTTTTTTTTTTTTTTTTTTTTTTTTTTTTTCTTTCAATTTTTAATCTTCTTATCTATCTCTTGGCTTGAAATTCAGGTATATTTTATTGGCCCAAGTGTTACCTGGCATGCAGAATAAACTGTCAAAGAGCAGGGATTTAGCATGGAGCCTATGGGATTAATAATTAGTTCACAGTCCCCTTATTTGATTCGGCTTTTTACCATCCTCATCATTGTTGATTCAATAATTATAGTTTATTTGATCATAAATAAGACGAGAATGAAATGTTTCATTGATTAATATTTACATTTCTGATGCAAAGTCTTAAATGAATCTATAGAAGTGAAATGCGATTCATAGTTCCATGAACAACATCGTGTCACGCGACGTCATATGATCAAACTTGACTTCATGAAAAACCATGGCTCTCACCAATGTGATTGGACATTGAAAACGCCATGACGTCGTCGACGCCGTTCCGCTGTTTGAACGCACACTGTGTGTAAATTCTTATAAATTTTATCGCTTTGATAATTTTTCAACAAGCGATAGACAGAAATGAATGTAAATATAAGAAATGAGTTTAATTTTTCTGATGTTCATGGAGCTATGAACCACAGTGGGTCACTAGCACAGCTTACGTGAACCCCTTCGGGGTTTATTCACTTTGCACGCGACCCACTGTGGTTCATAGCTTACATGAACCCCTTCGGGGTTCATTCACTTTGCAGGCGACCCACTGAGGTTCATAGCTCCTTGAACATCAGAAAAATGAAATTCATTTCTTAAATAATACAATTTTGTATATCTGAGCTTATTTGATAATTCAATAACATGTTACTATCAACCCTATTTTAAAAATGAAAAGTGTACAAGTAGGCAACGATCAGAAAAAGATTCCAACTCCAAAAACCGAGGTGGGGAAAAAAACTAAATAAACAACCAGGTACTTATACCACGAAAACATATCGTAAGCCGAATGAGCAGCTATTTTCCCAATAGGTGGGCACTCAGTTACCTAAACTTAACTAAAAATAATTGTCATGTGATTATCAGTCACAGGTCGATTCGATCCATAATTTGAAAGCTGGGTCTTTTCGATCTGCGAAGGACCAATGGCTATTTCGGTACAGTAAAAACTTGTTGATCAAGGCATATATAGATAGTTGCCAAAGCTTAGAAAAATCATTGAAACTGCTTCGACAAAAAAACAAAAAACAAAAAAAAAAAAAAAACAAGTAGTAATGTTGCATTCTGAGAGAGACAAAATGACGTATTTAAATATAATGCTGTTGCTGAAGAAGCTTGTTGTGCCGTGTGGTGGCCCTAAAAGTCTCCCCGTACATCATCCATATAGTGCAGATTATATTTTCGTTTAGTCCTTTGAGATCAGAAAGGGAATTCTGGGGGACTATTCTGAAATCAGAAAATTGTTATCGGTTCATTTTCTAACCAACGTTTGATATATTTGACCACTTTGGATTTAACTAGTCTTTGTATCGACTACGCTGTTGAAAGTTGTAACATTACAATAATTCTCTTTGGTTCCATGTTGCCAAATCAATAGGGTCACTGAAGAGGCTTAAGTAGCCGAAACCGCGGTATGGCCCATCCCCTTTCTCATTAATATGTTCGCTGCTTTTAAAGGATCGCAGTTTTATTTTTATTTTTTGGTGGCAAACTAAATGGGTCATACATGTGTTGATAGTGACATAATCTGGCTATTGGAAGGCCACGTCGTTACAACAGTTTTTAGCTCGCCTGCACGAAGTGCATAGAGCTATTGTTGTCACCCCGGTCGTCTGCGTTTACGTGTACGTCCGCGTCCACGTCCGCGTCCGCGTCACACTTTCGGTTAAAGTTTTTTTTATAAGTCTATATCTCTTGACCATGTCGATGGATCATGTTGATACTTTGCATGTTGGTAGATATTGGTCTGAATTTTTACGCAGTACCATCATGACCCACCCTGGGTGACCTTGAGGTCAAGGTCACAGACTTAGATATTTTGTGTTTAAGTTTTTGGTTAAAGTTTTTGTAAGTCTATATCTCTTGACCATGCTGATGGATCGAGTTGATACTCTGCATGTTGGTAGATATTGGTCTGAAGTTTTACGCAGTACCATCATGACCCACCCTGGGTGACCTTGAGGTCAAGGTCACAGACTTAGAAATTTTGTGTTTAAGTTTTTGGTTAAAGTTTTTGTAAGTCTATATCTCTTGACCATGTTGATGGATCGAGTTGATACTTTGCACGTTGGTAGATATTGGTCTGAAGTTTTACGCAGTACCATCATGACCCACCCTGGGTGACCTTGAGGTCAAGGTCACGGACTTGGAAATTTTGTGTTAAAGTTTTGGTTAATGTTTCTACAAGTCTATATATCTTGAACATGTCGATGGATAAAGTTGATACTTTCCATGTTGATAGATATTGGTCTCAGGTTTTATGCTGTAACATCACAACTCACCTGGATGACCTTGAGGTCAAGGTCACGGACTTGGAAATTTTGTGTTAAAGTTTTGGTTAATGTTTTTATATGTCTATATCTCTTGAACATGTAGATAGATCAAGTTGATACTTTTCATTTTGGTAGATATTGGTCTGAAGATCATGACCCACCTGAGTGACCTTGAGGTCAAGGTCATGGGTCATAGATTTTAACAGATTTAGTGGCAAAGCACAAGTCTGGCGAGCTACGCTGTCCTGCGACAGCTCTTATTATTATTGTTAAGGTGCACATCTCACTAATTACAGTATTAAACGGACCTTATAAGATCACACAGTATGCTACAGGGCATTGTAAAACACACCGAAGCCTGTTGACCAGCAAGGGCATGTATCCCTATATACCCTGACAAATATAATCGACACTGGTCCGCCTTGTAGCGGTATTCATGGTATTAAGATGTTGCGTGTTATTGACAATCATTTAAAACCTTCAATACACATGAAACATGAAAATGAACAGAAACGCGACACTTCACTTCAGCATGCCGCGCAACTGTGACATCTCTGAAACAAAATCAATTAAAGATGTAGCATGAAGAAGCAAGAGTGGTACCACTATTTATTGGGATTATGACCCCTGCTACCGCAATATGGTCAGATTGTGAGGTGGATTAGCTATTTACACCAAACATAACATTTACACTGTTAGACGACAAGACCTTGAAAATAACAATATTGAAAATATTTGGATTGAAGTACACACCTCCAATAATAAGCTACTTCTTGGTTTGTTCTACAGACCACCTGACAGCTCAGCAGAATTCTGGAATCATTTTGAGGATTCTGTTGAATCAGCAGCTGATCTTAACCTTAATATGCTAATAGTAGGGGATTTTAACAATGATTTATTGAGTAAATATTATAACAGAAAGATGACAAGAATAATGCAAAAATTTGATCTCCACCATACTATAAATGAAGCAACCAGATTTGATGGTAATACTAAGAGCTGTCTTGACCTGATAATGACAAATCATAAAGCAATTATAAATAATACTAAAATTCTTCCACCATTTCATAGTGACCATTGCACCGTTACAGCTGAAGTATCCTTTAAAACTTACAAAGCCCAATCACTTAAAAAGACAATGTGGAAATTTGAAGAGGCAAACATAGCTGGGATTGAAGAGCAACTCGACTCTACAGACTGGTCTTTTATAAGCACAAACTTAAATATAAATGAAATAACACAAACATTTGAAGAAATTTTAATGAAAGCATCCAATGACTATGTTCCCAAAGTTACCTTCACTGTACGTCCCAATGATAAACCTTGGATGAATAGCGAAATAAGGAAAGAAATAAGAAAAAGAGACAGACAATATCATAAGGCAAAAATATCCAAATCTCAAATACACTGGCAAAATTTTAAAAATAAGCGAAATGAGGTAATTGACCTTATAAGGTCAGCTAAATCAAACTACATGAAAAAACTACAGTCTTCTTTAAGTGATCCAAACCTAAAACCAAAAGCATGGTATAAAATAGTTAATGAAATCACAAAACTTAAAAACAAAAATAACCCCTCCCCTCCCCTACGTAAAGACAACCAAATAAATATACACCCTTTTGACAAAGCCCAAGTTCTTAATAAACATTTTGCAGAAATCTCTAGCATTGAAAACGAGCCCCCACTCCCCGATGATCCAGAACCGCCCAATCACCGTTTCCAATCCATCATAATAAGTGAGCAAGATGTAAAGGATCAATTACATAAATTGAATGCCGCAAAACCAGCTGGTCCTGATGAAATATTTCCTAAATTAATTAAACTTATGTCTAAAAGCCTAGTTAAACCACTTACCATGCTATTTAACAGATCTTTGGAACTTGGATCTGTGCCTAATCAGTGGAAAATGGCTAACATCTCTGCCATCTTCAAAGGCAAAGGCGAAGAACAGGACCCATTAAACTATAGACCAATCTCTATCACAAGTTGCCTAGGGAAAATATTAGAAAAAATAATATTTAAGTACTTGTATAACTACTTACATGAAAATAACATATTAACCGATTTTCAATCTGGATTCCGCCCAAAAGACTCAACCGTCAACCAATTGCTTGAAATCTATCACATTATTATATCCAATATGGACAAAGGCAAAGAAATTAAATTCATTTTTTGTGACGTTAGTAAAGCCTTTGACAAAGTCTGGCATCGTGGTTTGATCCATAAACTAAAAAAATATGGCCTATGTGACGGCATTATTGAAAGGTTTTCAAGCTATTTAACTAACCGCAAACAAAGAGTAACTATTGATGGCTTTCATTCAACCTGGTCAGACACAGAAGCAGGTGTACCGCAGGGCTCAGTCCTAGGCCCATATTTATTTTTACTATATATAAATGACATAGTGGAAAATATCTCCAGTAATATTCGTCTTTTTGCCAACGATACATCTTTGTTTACAGTAATTGAAAATGCAGACTCCATTAAAACTTTGAATGAGGATATTTACAGAATAACTAAATGGTCGAAAGATTGGCTCATTATTCTAAACCATGTCAAAACATCAACAATGACATTTACATGGAAAAAAGACTCCAACTTACCTGATGTTATAATGAATGATACTGTTTTAAGTGATGATCCAGACCACACTCATTTAGGTCTTACATTTACATCGGATGCACGGTGGGATGAGCATATAAGAAAAATTTATGAAAAAGCTGCTTTTAAACTAAATGTACTACGAATGCTTAAATATGATCTAGATCGAAAGTCCTTATTACGATTTTATATTTCATATATTAGACCTACCTTAGAATATGCAGATGTAGTATGGGACAATATCTCCCAGCGAAATGTAGATCTGTTAGAAAGTATCCAGCTAGATGCCTGTAGAATAATCACTGGACTGCGAAAAGGTACCTCCCATGACATCTTGTATCAGGAATGTGGCCTCTGCTCTTTAGCTGAACGTAGAAAACAGCACAAACTGATTCAGTTTTATAAGATTTTAAATCATGATGCACCAAATTATCTTCAGAATATAGTAGCCAACTTTAATGAACACCAATCTCAATATGAGTTAAGAAATCCAAAGCTTAAACATCCTACACCTAAATCAAAAACATACAAAGATAGTTTTTTCATATCTACAACTGACTTGTGGAATGAGCTTCCCCAAAGCTTACTGAATGCAACATCCCTGTATTCCTTCAAAAAAATTCTTAAAGAGCAAATACCAGTACCAGCTAAATATTTTTCATACGGCAGTCGAAGACTCAATATATTAATGTGTCAATTAAGGAATTCAAAAAGTCAATTGCAGTCGGATTTATGTCATGATCATTTAGCCGATTCAGCAATCTGTAATAATTGCAATGCACATGTTCCCGAAACGGCTCAACATTTCTTCTTTGAATGTTCAAAATATGAAGCTGAAAGATATGAACTCATCCACACTCTAATAAGGTATCCAATTATCTATGAAAATCTTGCAATATTGAATGCAAATAACCTGCTTTTTGGACTACCCAATATGACACTTAAAGACAATGAGATACTAGTTGACATAGTCACTCACTTCATTGAAAAAACTGGGCGTTTTTACTAATTAATATTTTATCTTGATTATAAATATATTTTTTGTTAAATCCATTACTTGTTATAAAGAGTAATGACCTTCATGATTGAAATAACGGCTATGCTAGTGCAGCTGCGAGGCTGTCTCACCGTTAATACATGACTTAACTGTATAATACATATGAGTATCGATGCATACTTACCGTAAAATTGACCACATAACGGTGAAACTTATAATCGATTTTCATGATCTTCCACGGTCGTCGATTGCGGTTGCACTACTATAAATATTTACTCATTATGCAAGCGCCGCCTCTTTTGGGGAGAGCATTCTGTCACACAATGAAACTTTTCTGGCTGCTGATTATTGTTATTGGTAAAAGTGAAATATTTTTGGGAAAGCTATTCAAAGTATTTAATAAAATAAATAAAATTATTTTCTAACACCATTTTCAACCTCTCCAGTGAGAAAAATATATTGCATATGGCCCACTAAAATCTCAGCTCGGAATTTACTGCGGACCAGCATTGTTTACATTGGATGACAGTTTGCTCAAAAAAATGCCGCATAACCCCATATTTTTTTGACTGCTACTGGTAAGAATTGTTCTTGTCCGCTGAATGTTACAGTTCATAATAGTGACTTTAGCCCAGACAAACTTTGACAGGTTGGTGAAATGACCTGATTTTGCATTAGTAGCAATGGGATTTTTTTTATAGTAGTACTACCTAAACTGAAAGTAGGATGTACCTTCATTTTGCCAGAAGGACTGATTTTTTTCTGCTTACAGCATTCCCTTCCACTCAGTGTTGAAGAAAACATTTGGTTCTGCATGGAAATTCATTTCAAACCCTGACACTTGGCTTAAATTTGCTTTTTCTGTGACTTTGGTGAATTTTCCATGTATTTTGTGGGGGGTGGGGTAACATTTTCTTCTGATACACCTTTACAAGTGCAATGGGACAAAGAAATTGGTTGACTAGTACTCCAACTTGATGAAAGCATAGTAACGCATTAAATTTTATCCGGCCGGACTGTTTGAATAATGAAGAAAATGTCTTTTAAAAGCGTCATTTTTCCAGACATCGGGTTCTGAAAGGACAAATTTATACACGGCAGGGGTTTAATTTGCTGAAATAGGCACAAGAAATGTTCCAGCTGCTTCTTTTTAGTTAAAACAATTGATTGTTGTGGTCTTATGAATAGAAAAAGCAGATTTTGTCTCTAGATGGTTGAGAATTTTCCATAAAAGGCCTACATTTTCATATTCTAGCTAATTTTGGGGGTATATATAGGAGAAATTGAATAACTTCAAGTAGAATTGCTACTTGTCATTGGTTATACTCATTTTGTAAGGTAAATAGACTGTAGTTAGCTCCTCAGTACCTCTGGATCCATTCAATACTTGTGTTTTCCTATAATAGGAGGTCAAATAAATGAGTTTTCTTCAAATCGCGACAAAATCAGATTTGGCCGCAGAAAGCCTATGTGGCTCATTTTCGCAAAGATTAAGAAGGTCAAGCTTACTCAGCATCAATGTATGTCTTGAATATTGTTTGATGTAGAGTTAAATTTGTACTTGAAAGAATAGGAGTTTAAAAAGACAAGAAAAAGGGGCTGGTAAACTGAAAGTAGGATGTACCTTCATTTTGCCAGAAGGACTGATTTTTTTCTGCTTACAGCATTCCCTTCCACTCAGTGTTGAAGAAAACATTTGGTTCTGCATGGAAATTCATTTCAAACCCTGACACTTGGCTTAAATTTGCTTTTTCTGTGACTTTGGTGAATTTTCCATGTATTTTGTGGGGGGTGGGGTAACATTTTCTTCTGATACACCTTTACAAGTGCAATGGGACAAAGAAATTGGTTGACTAGTACTCCAACTTGATGAAAGCATAGTAACGCATTAAATTTTATCCGGCCGGACTGTTTGAATAATGAAGAAAATGTCTTTTAAAAGCGTCATTTTTCCAGACATCGGGTTCTGAAAGGACAAATTTATACACGGCAGGGGTTTAATTTGCTGAAATAGGCACAAGAAATGTTCCAGCTGCTTCTTTTTAGTTAAAACAATTGATTGTTGTGGTCTTATGAATAGAAAAAGCAGATTTTGTCTCTAGATGGTTGAGAATTTTCCATAAAAGGCCTACATTTTCATATTCTAGCTAATTTTGGGGGTATATATAGGAGAAATTGAATAACTTCAAGTAGAATTGCTACTTGTCATTGGTTATACTCATTTTGTAAGGTAAATAGACTGTAGTTAGCTCCTCAGTACCTCTGGATCCATTCAATACTTGTGTTTTCCTATAATAGGAGGTCAAATAAATGAGTTTTCTTCAAATCGCGACAAAATCAGATTTGGCCGCAGAAAGCCTATGTGGCTCATTTTCGCAAAGATTAAGAAGGTCAAGCTTACTCAGCATCAATGTATGTCTTGAATATTGTTTGATGTAGAGTTAAATTTGTACTTGAAAGAATAGGAGTTTAAAAAGACAAGAAAAAGGGGCTGGTATACTGAAAGTAGGATGTACCTTCATTTTGCCAGAAGGACTGATTTTTTTCTGCTTACAGCATTCCCTTCCACTCAGTGTTGAAGAAAACATTTGGTTCTGCATGGAAATTCATTTCAAACCCTGACACTTGGCTTAAATTTGCTTTTTCTGTGACTTTGGTGAATTTTCCATGTATTTTGTGGGGGGTGGGGTAACATTTTCTTCTGATACACCTTTACAAGTGCAATGGGACAAAGAAATTGGTTGACTAGTACTCCAACTTGATGAAAGCATAGTAACGCATTAAATTTTATCCGGCCGGACTGTTTGAATAATGAAGAAAATGTCTTTTAAAAGCGTCATTTTTCCAGACATCGGGTTCTGAAAGGACAAATTTATACACGGCAGGGGTTTAATTTGCTGAAATAGGCACAAGAAATGTTCCAGCTGCTTCTTTTTAGTTAAAACAATTGATTGTTGTGGTCTTATGAATAGAAAAAGCAGATTTTGTCTCTAGATGGTTGAGAATTTTCCATAAAAGGCCTACATTTTCATATTCTAGCTAATTTTGGGGGTATATATAGGAGAAATTGAATAACTTCAAGTAGAATTGCTACTTGTCATTGGTTATACTCATTTTGTAAGGTAAATAGACTGTAGTTAGCTCCTCAGTACCTCTGGATCCATTCAATACTTGTGTTTTCCTATAATAGGAGGTCAAATAAATGAGTTTTCTTCAAATCGCGACAAAATCAGATTTGGCCGCAGAAAGCCTATGTGGCTCATTTTCGCAAAGATTAAGAAGGTCAAGCTTACTCAGCATCAATGTATGTCTTGAATATTGTTTGATGTAGAGTTAAATTTGTACTTGAAAGAATAGGAGTTTAAAAAGACAAGAAAAAGGGGCTGGTAAACTGAAAGTAGGATGTACCTTCATTTTGCCAGAAGGACTGATTTTTTTCTGCTTACAGCATTCCCTTCCACTCAGTGTTGAAGAAAACATTTGGTTCTGCATGGAAATTCATTTCAAACCCTGACACTTGGCTTAAATTTGCTTTTTCTGTGACTTTGGTGAATTTTCCATGTATTTTGTGGGGGGTGGGGTAACATTTTCTTCTGATACACCTTTACAAGTGCAATGGGACAAAGAAATTGGTTGACTAGTACTCCAACTTGATGAAAGCATAGTAACGCATTAAATTTTATCCGGCCGGACTGTTTGAATAATGAAGAAAATGTCTTTTAAAAGCGTCATTTTTCCAGACATCGGGTTCTGAAAGGACAAATTTATACACGGCAGGGGTTTAATTTGCTGAAATAGGCACAAGAAATGTTCCAGCTGCTTCTTTTTAGTTAAAACAATTGATTGTTGTGGTCTTATGAATAGAAAAAGCAGATTTTGTCTCTAGATGGTTGAGAATTTTCCATAAAAGGCCTACATTTTCATATTCTAGCTAATTTTGGGGGTATATATAGGAGAAATTGAATAACTTCAAGTAGAATTGCTACTTGTCATTGGTTATACTCATTTTGTAAGGTAAATAGACTGTAGTTAGCTCCTCAGTACCTCTGGATCCATTCAATACTTGTGTTTTCCTATAATAGGAGGTCAAATAAATGAGTTTTCTTCAAATCGCGACAAAATCAGATTTGGCCGCAGAAAGCCTATGTGGCTCATTTTCGCAAAGATTAAGAAGGTCAAGCTTACTCAGCATCAATGTATGTCTTGAATATTGTTTGATGTAGAGTTAAATTTGTACTTGAAAGAATAGGAGTTTAAAAAGACAAGAAAAAGGGGCTGGTATACTGAAAGTAGGATGTACCTTCATTTTGCCAGAAGGACTGATTTTTTTCTGCTTACAGCATTCCCTTCCACTCAGTGTTGAAGAAAACATTTGGTTCTGCATGGAAATTCATTTCAAACCCTGACACTTGGCTTAAATTTGCTTTTTCTGTGACTTTGGTGAATTTTCCATGTATTTTGTGGGGGGTGGGGTAACATTTTCTTCTGATACACCTTTACAAGTGCAATGGGACAAAGAAATTGGTTGACTAGTACTCCAACTTGATGAAAGCATAGTAACGCATTAAATTTTATCCGGCCGGACTGTTTGAATAATGAAGAAAATGTCTTTTAAAAGCGTCATTTTTCCAGACATCGGGTTCTGAAAGGACAAATTTATACACGGCAGGGGTTTAATTTGCTGAAATAGGCACAAGAAATGTTCCAGCTGCTTCTTTTTAGTTAAAACAATTGATTGTTGTGGTCTTATGAATAGAAAAAGCAGATTTTGTCTCTAGATGGTTGAGAATTTTCCATAAAAGGCCTACATTTTCATATTCTAGCTAATTTTGGGGGTATATATAGGAGAAATTGAATAACTTCAAGTAGAATTGCTACTTGTCATTGGTTATACTCATTTTGTAAGGTAAATAGACTGTAGTTAGCTCCTCAGTACCTCTGGATCCATTCAATACTTGTGTTTTCCTATAATAGGAGGTCAAATAAATGAGTTTTCTTCAAATCGCGACAAAATCAGATTTGGCCGCAGAAAGCCTATGTGGCTCATTTTCGCAAAGATTAAGAAGGTCAAGCTTACTCAGCATCAATGTATGTCTTGAATATTGTTTGATGTAGAGTTAAATTTGTACTTGAAAGAATAGGAGTTTAAAAAGACAAGAAAAAGGGGCTGGTAAACTGAAAGTAGGATGTACCTTCATTTTGCCAGAAGGACTGATTTTTTTCTGCTTACAGCATTCCCTTCCACTCAGTGTTGAAGAAAACATTTGGTTCTGCATGGAAATTCATTTCAAACCCTGACACTTGGCTTAAATTTGCTTTTTCTGTGACTTTGGTGAATTTTCCATGTATTTTGTGGGGGGTGGGGTAACATTTTCTTCTGATACACCTTTACAAGTGCAATGGGACAAAGAAATTGGTTGACTAGTACTCCAACTTGATGAAAGCATAGTAACGCATTAAATTTTATCCGGCCGGACTGTTTGAATAATGAAGAAAATGTCTTTTAAAAGCGTCATTTTTCCAGACATCGGGTTCTGAAAGGACAAATTTATACACGGCAGGGGTTTAATTTGCTGAAATAGGCACAAGAAATGTTCCAGCTGCTTCTTTTTAGTTAAAACAATTGATTGTTGTGGTCTTATGAATAGAAAAAGCAGATTTTGTCTCTAGATGGTTGAGAATTTTCCATAAAAGGCCTACATTTTCATATTCTAGCTAATTTTGGGGGTATATATAGGAGAAATTGAATAACTTCAAGTAGAATTGCTACTTGTCATTGGTTATACTCATTTTGTAAGGTAAATAGACTGTAGTTAGCTCCTCAGTACCTCTGGATCCATTCAATACTTGTGTTTTCCTATAATAGGAGGTCAAATAAATGAGTTTTCTTCAAATCGCGACAAAATCAGATTTGGCCGCAGAAAGCCTATGTGGCTCATTTTCGCAAAGATTAAGAAGGTCAAGCTTACTCAGCATCAATGTATGTCTTGAATATTGTTTGATGTAGAGTTAAATTTGTACTTGAAAGAATAGGAGTTTAAAAAGACAAGAAAAAGGGGCTGGTAAACTGAAAGTAGGATGTACCTTCATTTTGCCAGAAGGACTGATTTTTTTCTGCTTACAGCATTCCCTTCCACTCAGTGTTGAAGAAAACATTTGGTTCTGCATGGAAATTCATTTCAAACCCTGACACTTGGCTTAAATTTGCTTTTTCTGTGACTTTGGTGAATTTTCCATGTATTTTGTGGGGGGTGGGGTAACATTTTCTTCTGATACACCTTTACAAGTGCAATGGGACAAAGAAATTGGTTGACTAGTACTCCAACTTGATGAAAGCATAGTAACGCATTAAATTTTATCCGGCCGGACTGTTTGAATAATGAAGAAAATGTCTTTTAAAAGCGTCATTTTTCCAGACATCGGGTTCTGAAAGGACAAATTTATACACGGCAGGGGTTTAATTTGCTGAAATAGGCACAAGAAATGTTCCAGCTGCTTCTTTTTAGTTAAAACAATTGATTGTTGTGGTCTTATGAATAGAAAAAGCAGATTTTGTCTCTAGATGGTTGAGAATTTTCCATAAAAGGCCTACATTTTCATATTCTAGCTAATTTTGGGGGTATATATAGGAGAAATTGAATAACTTCAAGTAGAATTGCTACTTGTCATTGGTTATACTCATTTTGTAAGGTAAATAGACTGTAGTTAGCTCCTCAGTACCTCTGGATCCATTCAATACTTGTGTTTTCCTATAATAGGAGGTCAAATAAATGAGTTTTCTTCAAATCGCGACAAAATCAGATTTGGCCGCAGAAAGCCTATGTGGCTCATTTTCGCAAAGATTAAGAAGGTCAAGCTTACTCAGCATCAATGTATGTCTTGAATATTGTTTGATGTAGAGTTAAATTTGTACTTGAAAGAATAGGAGTTTAAAAAGACAAGAAAAAGGGGCTGGTAAACTGAAAGTAGGATGTACCTTCATTTTGCCAGAAGGACTGATTTTTTTCTGCTTACAGCATTCCCTTCCACTCAGTGTTGAAGAAAACATTTGGTTCTGCATGGAAATTCATTTCAAACCCTGACACTTGGCTTAAATTTGTTTCTGTGACTTTGGTGAATTTTCCATGTATTTTGTGGGGGGTGGGGTAACATTTTCTTCTGATACACCTTTACAAGTGCAATGGGACAAAGAAATTGGTTGACTAGTACTCCAACTTGATGAAAGCATAGTAACGCATTAAATTTTATCCGGCCGGACTGTTTGAATAATGAAGAAAATGTCTTTTAAAAGCGTCATTTTTCCAGACATCGGGTTCTGAAAGGACAAATTTATACACGGCAGGGGTTTAATTTGCTGAAATAGGCACAAGAAATGTTCCAGCTGCTTCTTTTTAGTTAAAACAATTGATTGTTGTGGTCTTATGAATAGAAAAAGCAGATTTTGTCTCTAGATGGTTGAGAATTTTCCATAAAAGGCCTACATTTTCATATTCTAGCTAATTTTGGGGGTATATATAGGAGAAATTGAATAACTTCAAGTAGAATTGCTACTTGTCATTGGTTATACTCATTTTGTAAGGTAAATAGACTGTAGTTAGCTCCTCAGTACCTCTGGATCCATTCAATACTTGTGTTTTCCTATAATAGGAGGTCAAATAAATGAGTTTTCTTCAAATCGCGACAAAATCAGATTTGGCCGCAGAAAGCCTATGTGGCTCATTTTCGCAAAGATTAAGAAGGTCAAGCTTACTCAGCATCAATGTATGTCTTGAATATTGTTTGATGTAGAGTTAAATTTGTACTTGAAAGAATAGGAGTTTAAAAAGACAAGAAAAAGGGGCTGGTATACTGAAAGTAGGATGTACCTTCATTTTGCCAGAAGGACTGATTTTTTTCTGCTTACAGCATTCCCTTCCACTCAGTGTTGAAGAAAACATTTGGTTCTGCATGGAAATTCATTTCAAACCCTGACACTTGGCTTAAATTTGCTTTTTCTGTGACTTTGGTGAATTTTCCATGTATTTTGTGGGGGGTGGGGTAACATTTTCTTCTGATACACCTTTACAAGTGCAATGGGACAAAGAAATTGGTTGACTAGTACTCCAACTTGATGAAAGCATAGTAACGCATTAAATTTTATCCGGCCGGACTGTTTGAATAATGAAGAAAATGTCTTTTAAAAGCGTCATTTTTCCAGACATCGGGTTCTGAAAGGACAAATTTATACACGGCAGGGGTTTAATTTGCTGAAATAGGCACAAGAAATGTTCCAGCTGCTTCTTTTTAGTTAAAACAATTGATTGTTGTGGTCTTATGAATAGAAAAAGCAGATTTTGTCTCTAGATGGTTGAGAATTTTCCATAAAAGGCCTACATTTTCATATTCTAGCTAATTTTGGGGGTATATATAGGAGAAATTGAATAACTTCAAGTAGAATTGCTACTTGTCATTGGTTATACTCATTTTGTAAGGTAAATAGACTGTAGTTAGCTCCTCAGTACCTCTGGATCCATTCAATACTTGTGTTTTCCTATAATAGGAGGTCAAATAAATGAGTTTTCTTCAAATCGCGACAAAATCAGATTTGGCCGCAGAAAGCCTATGTGGCTCATTTTCGCAAAGATTAAGAAGGTCAAGCTTACTCAGCATCAATGTATGTCTTGAATATTGTTTGATGTAGAGTTAAATTTGTACTTGAAAGAATAGGAGTTTAAAAAGACAAGAAAAAGGGGCTGGTATAGGTTGCACTACTATAAATATTTACTCATTATGCAAGCGCCGCCTCTTTTGGGGAGAGCATTCTGTCACACAATGAAACTTTTCTGGCTGCTGATTATTGTTATTGGTAAAAGTGAAATATTTTTGGGAAAGCTATTCAAAGTATTTAATAAAATAAATAAAATTATTTTCTAACACCATTTTCAACCTCTCCAGTGAGAAAAATATATTGCATATGGCCCACTAAAATCTCAGCTCGGAATTTACTGTGGACCAGCATTGTTTACATTGGATGACAGTTTGCTCAAAAAAATGCCGCATAACCCCATATTTTTTTGACTGCTACTGGTAAGAATTGTTCTTGTCCGCTGAATGTTACAGTTCATAATAGTGACTTTAGCCCAGACAAACTTTGACAGGTTGGTGAAATGACCTGATTTTGCATTAGTAGCAATGGGATTTTTTTTATAGTAGTACTACCTAAACTGAAAGTAGGATGTACCTTCATTTTGCCAGAAGGACTGATTTTTTTCTGCTTACAGCATTCCCTTCCACTCAGTGTTGAAGAAAACATTTGGTTCTGCATGGAAATTCATTTCAAACCCTGACACTTGGCTTAAATTTGCTTTTTCTGTGACTTTGGTGAATTTTCCATGTATTTTGTGGGGGGTGGGGTAACATTTTCTTCTGATACACCTTTACAAGTGCAATGGGACAAAGAAATTGGTTGACTAGTACTCCAACTTGATGAAAGCATAGTAACGCATTAAATTTTATCCGGCCGGACTGTTTGAATAATGAAGAAAATGTCTTTTAAAAGCGTCATTTTTCCAGACATCGGGTTCTGAAAGGACAAATTTATACACGGCAGGGGTTTAATTTGCTGAAATAGGCACAAGAAATGTTCCAGCTGCTTCTTTTTAGTTAAAACAATTGATTGTTGTGGTCTTATGAATAGAAAAAGCAGATTTTGTCTCTAGATGGTTGAGAATTTTCCATAAAAGGCCTACATTTTCATATTCTAGCTAATTTTGGGGGTATATATAGGAGAAATTGAATAACTTCAAGTAGAATTGCTACTTGTCATTGGTTATACTCATTTTGTAAGGTAAATAGACTGTAGTTAGCTCCTCAGTACCTCTGGATCCATTCAATACTTGTGTTTTCCTATAATAGGAGGTCAAATAAATGAGTTTTCTTCAAATCGCGACAAAATCAGATTTGGCCGCAGAAAGCCTATGTGGCTCATTTTCGCAAAGATTAAGAAGGTCAAGCTTACTCAGCATCAATGTATGTCTTGAATATTGTTTGATGTAGAGTTAAATTTGTACTTGAAAGAATAGGAGTTTAAAAAGACAAGAAAAAGGGGCTGGTATACTGAAAGTAGGATGTACCTTCATTTTGCCAGAAGGACTGATTTTTTTCTGCTTACAGCATTCCCTTCCACTCAGTGTTGAAGAAAACATTTGGTTCTGCATGGAAATTCATTTCAAACCCTGACACTTGGCTTAAATTTGCTTTTTCTGTGACTTTGGTGAATTTTCCATGTATTTTGTGGGGGGTGGGGTAACATTTTCTTCTGATACACCTTTACAAGTGCAATGGGACAAAGAAATTGGTTGACTAGTACTCCAACTTGATGAAAGCATAGTAACGCATTAAATTTTATCCGGCCGGACTGTTTGAATAATGAAGAAAATGTCTTTTAAAAGCGTCATTTTTCCAGACATCGGGTTCTGAAAGGACAAATTTATACACGGCAGGGGTTTAATTTGCTGAAATAGGCACAAGAAATGTTCCAGCTGCTTCTTTTTAGTTAAAACAATTGATTGTTGTGGTCTTATGAATAGAAAAAGCAGATTTTGTCTCTAGATGGTTGAGAATTTTCCATAAAAGGCCTACATTTTCATATTCTAGCTAATTTTGGGGGTATATATAGGAGAAATTGAATAACTTCAAGTAGAATTGCTACTTGTCATTGGTTATACTCATTTTGTAAGGTAAATAGACTGTAGTTAGCTCCTCAGTACCTCTGGATCCATTCAATACTTGTGTTTTCCTATAATAGGAGGTCAAATAAATGAGTTTTCTTCAAATCGCGACAAAATCAGATTTGGCCGCAGAAAGCCTATGTGGCTCATTTTCGCAAAGATTAAGAAGGTCAAGCTTACTCAGCATCAATGTATGTCTTGAATATTGTTTGATGTAGAGTTAAATTTGTACTTGAAAGAATAGGAGTTTAAAAAGACAAGAAAAAGGGGCTGGTATAGGTTGCACTACTATAAATATTTACTCATTATGCAAGCGCCGCCTCTTTTGGGGAGAGCATTCTGTCACACAATGAAACTTTTCTGGCTGCTGATTATTGTTATTGGTAAAAGTGAAATATTTTTGGGAAAGCTATTCAAAGTATTTAATAAAATAAATAAAATTATTTTCTAACACCATTTTCAACCTCTCCAGTGAGAAAAATATATTGCATATGGCCCACTAAAATCTCAGCTCGGAATTTACTGCGGACCAGCATTGTTTACATTGGATGACAGTTTGCTCAAAAAAATGCCGCATAACCCCATATTTTTTTGACTGCTACTGGTAAGAATTGTTCTTGTCCGCTGAATGTTACAGTTCATAATAGTGACTTTAGCCCAGACAAACTTTGACAGGTTGGTGAAATGACCTGATTTTGCATTAGTAGCAATGGGATTTTTTTTATAGTAGTACTACCTAAACTGAAAGTAGGATGTACCTTCATTTTGCCAGAAGGACTGATTTTTTTCTGCTTACAGCATTCCCTTCCACTCATATTGAAGAAAACATTTGGTTCTGCATGGAAATTCATTTCAAACCCTGACACTTGGCTTAAATTTGCTTTTTCTGTGACTTTGGTGAATTTTCCATGTATTTTGTGGGGGGTGGGGTAACATTTTCTTCTGATACACCTTTACAAGTGCAATGGGACAAAGAAATTGGTTGACTAGTACTCCAACTTGATGAAAGCATAGTAACGCATTAAATTTTATCCGGCCGGACTGTTTGAATAATGAAGAAAATGTCTTTTAAAAGCGTCATTTTTCCAGACATCGGGTTCTGAAAGGACAAATTTATACACGGCAGGGGTTTAATTTGCTGAAATAGGCACAAGAAATGTTCCAGCTGCTTCTTTTTAGTGAAAACAATTGATTGTTGTGGTCTTATGAATAGAAAAAGCAGATTTTGTCTCTAGATGGTTGAGAATTTTCCATAAAAGGCCTACATTTTCATATTCTAGCTAATTTTGGGGGTATATATAGGAGAAATTGAATAACTTCAAGTAGAATTGCTACTTGTCATTGGTTATACTCATTTTGTAAGGTAAATAGACTGTAGTTAGCTCCTCAGTACCTCTGGATCCATTCAATACTTGTGTTTTCCTATAATAGGAGGTCAAATAAATGAGTTTTCTTCAAATCGCGACAAAATCAGATTTGGCCGCAGAAAGCCTATGTGGCTCATTTTCGCAAAGATTAAGAAGGTCAAGCTTACTCAGCATCAATGTATGTCTTGAATATTGTTTGATGTAGAGTTAAATTTGTACTTGAAAGAATAGGAGTTTAAAAAGACAAGAAAAAGGGGCTGGTATACTGAAAGTAGGATGTACCTTCATTTTGCCAGAAGGACTGATTTTTTTCTGCTTACAGCATTCCCTTCCACTCAGTGTTGAAGAAAACATTTGGTTCTGCATGGAAATTCATTTCAAACCCTGACACTTGGCTTAAATTTGCTTTTTCTGTGACTTTGGTGAATTTTCCATGTATTTTGTGGGGGGTGGGGTAACATTTTCTTCTGATACACCTTTACAAGTGCAATGGGACAAAGAAATTGGTTGACTAGTACTCCAACTTGATGAAAGCATAGTAACGCATTAAATTTTATCCGGCCGGACTGTTTGAATAATGAAGAAAATGTCTTTTAAAAGCGTCATTTTTCCAGACATCGGGTTCTGAAAGGACAAATTTATACACGGCAGGGGTTTAATTTGCTGAAATAGGCACAAGAAATGTTCCAGCTGCTTCTTTTTAGTTAAAACAATTGATTGTTGTGGTCTTATGAATAGAAAAAGCAGATTTTGTCTCTAGATGGTTGAGAATTTTCCATAAAAGGCCTACATTTTCATATTCTAGCTAATTTTGGGGGTATATATAGGAGAAATTGAATAACTTCAAGTAGAATTGCTACTTGTCATTGGTTATACTCATTTTGTAAGGTAAATAGACTGTAGTTAGCTCCTCAGTACCTCTGGATCCATTCAATACTTGTGTTTTCCTATAATAGGAGGTCAAATAAATGAGTTTTCTTCAAATCGCGACAAAATCAGATTTGGCCGCAGAAAGCCTATGTGGCTCATTTTCGCAAAGATTAAGAAGGTCAAGCTTACTCAGCATCAATGTATGTCTTGAATATTGTTTGATGTAGAGTTAAATTTGTACTTGAAAGAATAGGAGTTTAAAAAGACAAGAAAAAGGGGCTGGTAAACTGAAAGTAGGATGTACCTTCATTTTGCCAGAAGGACTGATTTTTTTCTGCTTACAGCATTCCCTTCCACTCAGTGTTGAAGAAAACATTTGGTTCTGCATGGAAATTCATTTCAAACCCTGACACTTGGCTTAAATTTGCTTTTTCTGTGACTTTGGTGAATTTTCCATGTATTTTGTGGGGGGTGGGGTAACATTTTCTTCTGATACACCTTTACAAGTGCAATGGGACAAAGAAATTGGTTGACTAGTACTCCAACTTGATGAAAGCATAGTAACGCATTAAATTTTATCCGGCCGGACTGTTTGAATAATGAAGAAAATGTCTTTTAAAAGCGTCATTTTTCCAGACATCGGGTTCTGAAAGGACAAATTTATACACGGCAGGGGTTTAATTTGCTGAAATAGGCACAAGAAATGTTCCAGCTGCTTCTTTTTAGTTAAAACAATTGATTGTTGTGGTCTTATGAATAGAAAAAGCAGATTTTGTCTCTAGATGGTTGAGAATTTTCCATAAAAGGCCTACATTTTCATATTCTAGCTAATTTTGGGGGTATATATAGGAGAAATTGAATAACTTCAAGTAGAATTGCTACTTGTCATTGGTTATACTCATTTTGTAAGGTAAATAGACTGTAGTTAGCTCCTCAGTACCTCTGGATCCATTCAATACTTGTGTTTTCCTATAATAGGAGGTCAAATAAATGAGTTTTCTTCAAATCGCGACAAAATCAGATTTGGCCGCAGAAAGCCTATGTGGCTCATTTTCGCAAAGATTAAGAAGGTCAAGCTTACTCAGCATCAATGTATGTCTTGAATATTGTTTGATGTAGAGTTAAATTTGTACTTGAAAGAATAGGAGTTTAAAAAGACAAGAAAAAGGGGCTGGTATAAACTGAAAGTAGGATGTACCTTCATTTTGCCAGAAGGACTGATTTTTTTCTGCTTACAGCATTCCCTTCCACTCAGTGTTGAAGAAAACATTTGGTTCTGCATGGAAATTCATTTCAAACCCTGACACTTGGCTTAAATTTGCTTTTTCTGTGACTTTGGTGAATTTTCCATGTATTTTGTGGGGGGTGGGGTAACATTTTCTTCTGATACACCTTTACAAGTGCAATGGGACAAAGAAATTGGTTGACTAGTACTCCAACTTGATGAAAGCATAGTAACGCATTAAATTTTATCCGGCCGGACTGTTTGAATAATGAAGAAAATGTCTTTTAAAAGCGTCATTTTTCCAGACATCGGGTTCTGAAAGGACAAATTTATACACGGCAGGGGTTTAATTTGCTGAAATAGGCACAAGAAATGTTCCAGCTGCTTCTTTTTAGTTAAAACAATTGATTGTTGTGGTCTTATGAATAGAAAAAGCAGATTTTGTCTCTAGATGGTTGAGAATTTTCCATAAAAGGCCTACATTTTCATATTCTAGCTAATTTTGGGGGTATATATAGGAGAAATTGAATAACTTCAAGTAGAATTGCTACTTGTCATTGGTTATACTCATTTTGTAAGGTAAATAGACTGTAGTTAGCTCCTCAGTACCTCTGGATCCATTCAATACTTGTGTTTTCCTATAATAGGAGGTCAAATAAATGAGTTTTCTTCAAATCGCGACAAAATCAGATTTGGCCGCAGAAAGCCTATGTGGCTCATTTTCGCAAAGATTAAGAAGGTCAAGCTTACTCAGCATCAATGTATGTCTTGAATATTGTTTGATGTAGAGTTAAATTTGTACTTGAAAGAATAGGAGTTTAAAAAGACAAGAAAAAGGGGCTGGTATACTGAAAGTAGGATGTACCTTCATTTTGCCAGAAGGACTGATTTTTTTCTGCTTACAGCATTCCCTTCCACTCAGTGTTGAAGAAAACATTTGGTTCTGCATGGAAATTCATTTCAAACCCTGACACTTGGCTTAAATTTGCTTTTTCTGTGACTTTGGTGAATTTTCCATGTATTTTGTGGGGGGTGGGGTAACATTTTCTTCTGATACACCTTTACAAGTGCAATGGGACAAAGAAATTGGTTGACTAGTACTCCAACTTGATGAAAGCATAGTAACGCATTAAATTTTATCCGGCCGGACTGTTTGAATAATGAAGAAAATGTCTTTTAAAAGCGTCATTTTTCCAGACATCGGGTTCTGAAAGGACAAATTTATACACGGCAGGGGTTTAATTTGCTGAAATAGGCACAAGAAATGTTCCAGCTGCTTCTTTTTAGTTAAAACAATTGATTGTTGTGGTCTTATGAATAGAAAAAGCAGATTTTGTCTCTAGATGGTTGAGAATTTTCCATAAAAGGCCTACATTTTCATATTCTAGCTAATTTTGGGGGTATATATAGGAGAAATTGAATAACTTCAAGTAGAATTGCTACTTGTCATTGGTTATACTCATTTTGTAAGGTAAATAGACTGTAGTTAGCTCCTCAGTACCTCTGGATCCATTCAATACTTGTGTTTTCCTATAATAGGAGGTCAAATAAATGAGTTTTCTTCAAATCGCGACAAAATCAGATTTGGCCGCAGAAAGCCTATGTGGCTCATTTTCGCAAAGATTAAGAAGGTCAAGCTTACTCAGCATCAATGTATGTCTTGAATATTGTTTGATGTAGAGTTAAATTTGTACTTGAAAGAATAGGAGTTTAAAAAGACAAGAAAAAGGGGCTGGTAAACTGAAAGTAGGATGTACCTTCATTTTGCCAGAAGGACTGATTTTTTTCTGCTTACAGCATTCCCTTCCACTCAGTGTTGAAGAAAACATTTGGTTCTGCATGGAAATTCATTTCAAACCCTGACACTTGGCTTAAATTTGCTTTTTCTGTGACTTTGGTGAATTTTCCATGTATTTTGTGGGGGGTGGGGTAACATTTTCTTCTGATACACCTTTACAAGTGCAATGGGACAAAGAAATTGGTTGACTAGTACTCCAACTTGATGAAAGCATAGTAACGCATTAAATTTTATCCGGCCGGACTGTTTGAATAATGAAGAAAATGTCTTTTAAAAGCGTCATTTTTCCAGACATCGGGTTCTGAAAGGACAAATTTATACACGGCAGGGGTTTAATTTGCTGAAATAGGCACAAGAAATCGATGGCTCAGCGCAAAACTATGCTAACTCCACTTTTGGCCAAAAATGCTTTTATGAGAAATTATGATGGTATTTTCTTCTCCGCATAATCTCTCAAAGGCATTTAAATATATTCAGAGTATTATTAAAGATATTTGATATTTCATAAAATGTTCTAAGTCAAACTGGTTAAAGAATAATCGCAAAACTGTATTTATGTTGAGTTGGCCTTAGTTTTGCTCTAAGATTCCTCTAGGATTCCTGAAATCTGTCAGTGCAAAACTAATACTATGTAGACTTAGAGATAGTTTTGCACTGAGAAATAAGAACAAACCATGTGCTCTTTTTTATATTTTTATTCATTTGTGACGTAAAAATACAATTTAATCTTCATTTTCATCAGGAAATAATTACCATCACCAACAATGGAAAAAATATAAAAAGGAAAATGAAAAAAAAGAAAAATAAATTAATGAAATCTATTTTAAAAACTTGTGACCTTCAGGCATAGCTTTACCAGTTTACTCGCCGCCTTAATTTGTGACTTTCGTAAGATTAAGACAATCTTGGTCTTAAAATTAAGGTCGACGCGGAACTAGGAACGTGACGTCAGTTATGTTTCACTAACGCATTCATAAGAGCGCTGTACGTTCGTCTTTAATGTAAGAATCTTAACGACAACCGCAAGTGAATCTCACAAAGTTTGAACTTGTAGAACAGCATCTTTATTTTAAAACAAAAAGTTAAGCCCAAAATTTTAAAAGGTAATTGTGTTATAGACATTAATAAACTTTTATTTTGGTATGATAGTGTTGTCAGAATGGGAAATTAACGTTATTTGTGACATTTCATGAAAATGATGTCGCAAGGTAGCTTCACATTATGCACAAAATATGTCCCTGTGCAAACAGAACTGTGATTTATCTCTACAATTTTTTATTCAGTTTAAATCACTTTCAATATTATTTCAGCTCATATGAGACAGGTCAATCAGTATGTGGGGCAAAAATGGGAGAACCCCAAGAAAAACCTCCTGGTTCATCCGCAAGTAGAACTTGCCTTGTTTCTCATGTGCCATGCATGGGCTCAAACCCACACCAGACACAGCAGTGAGATAATCAAATTGTTAAGCGTGGTACATGTATGTAATAGAATATCAGTGCTCCTTACCACTTGGCCACGGAATTTCCTTATAATTGGCTTATATAGCCGCAAAACCATGTGCAACAGTAAGCCACACGTGTTGCATGTGCCCCTCCGCCACAACATTGCTGTTAGAGTAAATCATCGCCTTACATGTGCTCTGTTCTGGACTCCAATAGGCGAGAAAAAATCATAAAAGCCTAAAATGGAGGAGCCAATTTTCAAAACATGTAATTAAAGCAAAATTGTATTTACTGTATTATTGCGTATATGACATTATGACATGTAAATTTTAAAATGAAAAAAGAGGATTTGAGAGGATTTGGCAGCGTTCACAACTTCTGATTTTGTGGTAAAATATTTTTGTGTCATGAACATTAGCTTGGCAAGGCATTGTAAATATTTTGGGTAGGTTCAAAAAGCAAATGTTAACTCCACCTACTGGCATCAATTTGGACATGCCCCCAAACCATTGTTATACCCATTAATACAGTTTGAAATTGCTGCTTCAATTACAGGTGCGTTCACTTATTAATATACCCCTGCGATATTAACAAATAAATTGACAACTTTTCTTGTTTCCGAACAATCGTCCCTGGCAAGAAATAGACAACTGGATGAATTTGTTAATATAATATGTTAAGTTTGTCTATAAACATTTACTCTGTATATAAAACTTCCAGATCTTGTGATGTTGTATGCCTAAATTGATTACATAACATATGGATCCAAATTTTTAACAAAAATTTCGCTGATATTCGAGTTTCAAAGATTCCACAAGGAACCATGGTCAATGGTTTGTAATTTTGTTTATAAATTATGAAAGAATAGCCATTTGTGTACTACGGCTGAAAATTTGGTGTCTTTATGAGCACTATTTACAGAGCTACACCTTGATTTTCATTTATTGTACATTTTAGAATTTCATGATAAAGCGGTTGTTACAATATAAAACTAAGCATGTCAGTGTTATTTTGCAAGAAAACAAATATTCTACTAGGGCGGTTATTCGAACAAAGTTTTCTAGTGGGTTCCTTCATAAGGTAAGCATGTCTTAAAGCACTATGGAGTCACCCATGACTTTTTATTCTGCCAAAACGTGGTTGGCATTTTATCATACAATCCATACGCACCGAGGGGCTAACAGGGCTAAATTTATTGTTGGACAATGATTAACATCTATTCATGATATTCCAAACCTCTTCTATAGCGATTAAGTCACGGAAATTAACATGCCAATAAAAGATGTCAAAATGATATTTATGCAAAGCAAATGTTCTTTGTATTCATTCCTACCATTGATATTAGAGGAACGTTTGTCTTTGAATGCTCTAGTGATTTCCTTGATTTTATGCCTAAATAAGAGGATTTAAATATCACGAATACGAGCAGTGAGAGATAGCCTAAGCATGAAAGTTTCTCTGTGAAAGTCCAAGTCCCGTATGGTATTCTGTGCCGAGAAACAAACCATGAATTGCATGATGAAAAGTCAACCCACGTTTTGGCAGAATACAAAGCCATATGTGACTCCACAGTGCCTTAAGGCATGCTTACCTCATAAAGGAACCCACTAGCAAGTTTTGTTCGTAAAACCGTCCTGGTAGAATATTAGTTTTCTTGCAAAATGACACTGACATGCTTAGTTTTATATTGTAAGAACCGGTTTACTACGAAATTCTAAAATGCACAATAAATGAAAATCAGGGTGTAACTCTGTAAATAGTACTCTTAAAGACACCAATGTTTCAGCCTTTGTACAAAAATGGATATTCTTTCATAATTTATAAACAAAATTACAAACCATTAACCATGGTTCCTTGAGGATTCTTTGAAACTCGAATATCAACAAATTATTTGTTAAAAATTTGGCCCCAAAAGTTATTTAATCAATTAAGGCATACAACATCACAAGATCTGGAAGTTTTTTATACAGAGTAAATGTTTATAGACATACTTAACGTATTATATAAACAGATTCATCCAGTTGTCTATTTCTTGCCAGTGATGATTATTCAAAAACAAGAAAAGTTGTCAATTTATTTGTGAATATCGCAGGGGTATATTAATAAGTGAACGCACCTGTACATGTGATAAAACTCGTCTTCTCGCTTCTAGGCATTTAGGGATTTTTCTTGGCTTATCAATAGAGGTTCTTTAGTATCATGACAAACATGTCTCTCAAAAAAAGTCATTGCTGAGTTCAGTCTACAAATACAAATTACTTACTACACATTCAGGATGATAAAGGTTGTTTTAAGTATTGGATTATTTTCACTTTTCATAACCAAACAAATTGATGTGGGGAACACAGCAGTCCAATGGTGAAACGTCAAGCTGGAGTGCCTGGGTTTAATACATACATGTATATGTACCTGCACATGCAGTGTCGTATTGCAAGACTATTTTTACTAGTAGTACATGGTGGGCTTTTTATGTCTTCTCTGGCTGGACGGACTTTATCCATGATCCCACCTCAAGGACGAGACTATTTTTACTATTGAAAGCAACGTATGCTGTCCTTAAGTCGTCACCTTGGTGCATTTCATCTACATCCGTGGGCTACACACAAAGGCTGGCTAAGATTAACAGGTCTTTTAATTTTTCAATTTTTACAGGACTGCTATAAAAATGCCCTGCACTGTGGGGGGTCAATATTTTCATTTTTGGTAAAGTACCAGCTAAAAGCACCCATGCCAGGAGGCTGACAATAATATGGGAGCTGTTTTGGTAAAAAAAGAAGTAGGGGCTTGAATTTCTGCATGTAAATGTACATTTGCAAATTAAATAAGGACAATAAAAATAAACATGAGAAACACAGCAAATATTAATTCATTTGAATTAATGTTGTGCCTGTGTATTGTTGGAAAATTACCCCCCCCCCCCACACTCACAGACAGTACATTTCCAGCATTGCCTAGACTCATCCTAGGTTAAATCCTGCTTTTCCCGGTCCCACTTAATGACTAGTGCATTGAGGGGATGGACATCTTGCCCCCCCCCACTCCATTAGTAGGTCTATGTATGCCATTCTTTTTTTTTAAAGTTAAACCCATGTAGCTGAACATCTTATCAAAGCATGTACTTTCTTGAAAGAAATAGGGCCCTGCATAAGCTTGAAAATACTAGACAGAGGACCAATGGTCCTGTAAACGCTCACCTGAGATCTGCTGCATATACCAATAAACATGATTGAATATTATGGTATTTAACTCCAGTGCAGGGGCAGATAAAGCCCTGGGGCCATTTTCTTTTTTTTCAGAATCTTCAATATTCCGTCCATTTGCCAATTTCCTGCTGGCTTTTCCCTTCAAATGACATTTTAACAGTTTTCCCAATTCAAATGCAAAGGCAACCCATGTTGACCTTGCCATATTATATAAACTTGGTCCAGGTCATCACAGGGTCATGATTTATATATACATTGGAGTACTTTAGCCATCGATGCTTCATACCAAGTTTCCTTGAAATCAATCTATCAGAGAAGAAGATTTTTAATGGGTTTTTATCATATATGGGCATGGCGGCCATCTTGGTCATGTGACCTAAATTATTAATATAACATTGGTTCCCCCATCCTATGGATGCTTCACATAAAATTTGGCTTTAACTGGCCAAGCGGTTTCAGAGAAGATGTTTGAATATTTTGGTAATATACATGTATATTGCCCGGGGTGCGGCCATATAAGCCCTTGGGTCCAACTTTTTGAGAATCATTAATATTCAGTCCTACTACCCATTTCCTGCAAGATTTTAACCTCAAATGACTTTTTAAATTTTTTCCCAATTCAAATGCATAGGTGACCTATGTTGACCTTGTCATAAAATAGGTCAAGGTCACCACAGGGTAATGATTTATATACACATTGTAGTACTTTAGCCATCGATGCTTCATGCGAAATTTCTTTGAAATCGGTCCACCAGTTCCAGATTAGAAGATTTTTGAAGGGTTTTTACCGTATATGGACAAGGCAGCCATCTTGGTCATGTGACCTAAATTATTTATAAACACATTGATTCCCCCCATTTTATAGATGCTTCACATAAAATTTGGCTTTGATTTACCTAGCGGTTTCAGAAAAGAAGACGTTTGAATATTATTGCCCCGTGGTGGGGGCACATGAGCCCCTGGGGTCCAACTTTTTTCAGAATCATTAATTTTCAGTCCTACTGCCCATTTCCTGCAAGATTTTCACCTCAAATGACTTTTTAAAAGTTTTCCCCATTCAAATGCATTGGCGACCTATATTGACCTTGCCGTAAAATAGGTCAAGGTCATCACAGGGTCATGATTTATATACACATTGGAGTGCTTTAGCCATCGATGCTTCATGCCAAGTTTCATTGAAATCGATCCACCTGTTCTGGAGAAGAAGATTTTTGAAGGGTTTTTACCATATATGGGCATGGCGGCCATCTTGGTCATGTGACCTACATAATTTATATACACATTGATTCCCCTATTTTATAGATGTTTAACATAAAATTTGGCTTTGATTTACCAAGCGGTTTCAGAGGAGAAGATGTTTGAATATTATGGAGATATACATGTATATTGCCCCGGGGTGGGGGCACATGAGCCCCTGGGGTCCAATTTTTTTCAGAATCATTAATATTCAGTCCTACTGCCCATTTCCTGCAAGATTTTCACCTCAAATGACTTTTAAAAAGTTTTCCCCATTCAAATGCATTTGCAACCTATGTTGACCTTGCCATAAAATATGTCAAGGTCATCACAGGGTCATGATTTATATATGCATTGGAGTGCTTGAGCCATTGATGCTTCATGCCAAGTTTCGTTGAAATCGATCCACCGGTTCTGGAGAAGAAAATTTTTGAAGGGTTTTTACCATATATAGGCATGGGGGCCATCTTGGTCATGTGACCTGGATTATTTATATACACATTGGTTACCCCTTCCTATTGATGCTTCACATAAAATTTGGCTTTGATTGGCCTAGCGGTTTCAGAGGAGAAGACGTTTGAATATTTTGGAGATATACATGTATATTGCCCCAGGGTGGGGGCACATGAGTCCCTGGGGTCCAATGTTTTCAGAATCATTAATATTCAGTCCTATTGCCCATTTCCTGCAAAACTTTCACTTTAAATGACATTTTAAAAGTTTTCCCCATTCAAATGCATTGGCCACCTATGTTGACCTTGCCGTAAAATAGGTCAAGGTCATCACATGGTCATGATTTATATACACATTGTAGTGCTTGAGCCATTGATGCTTCATGCCAAGTTTCATTGAAATCGGTCTACCTGTTCTGGAGAAGAAGATTTTTGAAGGGTTTTTACCATATATGGGCATGGCGGCCATCTTGGTCATGTGACCTGGATTTCTTATATACACATTGGTTCCCCCTTCCTATAGATGCTTCATATAAAATTTGGCTTTGATTGGCCAAGCGGATTCAGAGGAGAAGATCTTTGAAATTGTGGACGGACGGATGGACGGACGGACGGACGGACGACGGACGGACGCCGGATCATGGCCATCCTATAAGCTCACCTTGTGAGCCTAACGGCTCAGGTGAGCTAAAAAGGCCAGTAGTAGGGTGGCACGTCCTTAAGATATGCACCAGTCATTTGTAACGACTGCCTCCTCGACCCACAGGGAAGGGGGGGGATTATGACTCAGCTTTCAGTGCCTTGCTATAATCCGCCCCATGGGACAAACTGGAGGCCAAAACTTTGCTCTTTGCCCTACCCTTAGCAGACTTTGCAATAAAAAATCTCCCTTGGGTAAGGATCCAAATGTCAAACCCCGTCATTTCAAAAAGTAATTACCCCTGCAATTGTCGCACAGTTTAGCCCGGCTAATCCCCACACTTCCCCATTGGCATGTGTTTGTGTGTGTGTGTGTGTATGGGGGCGTTGAGGTTTAAAACAAATGATTGTGGTATTATCATGATCCCTAGGGCTAATCATTATGGGAGTTATCTATCCCCCCCCCCCCCCAGTCTATGAACTTCCCTGTTTTGATTCATATTTTTTGATAATAGACTCTGAACATCCCTGATTTGATTCACATTTTTTTTATAATAGACTGAAACATTAAATTAATGATTAATAGATGGAAACATTAAATTAATGATTAAACTTAAGTTTCAATTCTGTCAGATGCATTCAATTAATTGTAGGATGTCGAAGGTTCCATGGTGTGATGACGTTAATTATGATGATGCCATTGATTGCAAACGCAGTTGACACAAAATGGCCTTGATGAAGAATATCAACAAACACATGAAATGTGACACCGTGAAAAGTGGAATGAAAGATGTGTAGCTCATGGATTTCTTATTCATTTACTTGGCAGATGCATGTTTTTAGTATTTTTACCCATTCGTATAAAATCTTGACCTGTGCAGGAAAGGTTACATTGTAAGCATTGAAATTTTGATTGAAACAAACAGCAGTCAGTAGAAAATGTCGAAAAAAATGTCGGTTCGAATCTCTTTAAACCCGCTTATGTGTGCGAATTAATGATTTCTAGCCAGAACCGGCATTTCATCGGCGAAATGCCGGAACAGTCGCTATGACACTTACGAAAATTCTCAGGCTTATAACAGCCTAATGCTTGTCCTAGACATATGATTGAATTTAAGAATTTCATGGCCAAGATCAAGTATAATGAAACGCATATTCGGTCTTAAGATCGATCATACGATAATTTTGATCTAACGACCGTTAGTGAAACGCTACCTACGTGCACATATTTGTGCCAGTAACCTGCAACTGCCATACCTGATTTCTTGAATCAGCAGTAGGGAGAAATATTTAAAAAAATCATTTTGACAAAAGTTTGCGGACTCCAAGGATTAAGACTGGAACCTCCAGAATGAAAGGAAGAAGTGTAACCAGGTGCCAGCTAGGTTTAACCTCAATTTGAAACAAAGTTTACTTCACTATTTCTTCACTTTTAGATGCAGAACTCTAGCTAACTTGACTTGATGACAGTTTTGCACAAACATTTTTTTATGTAATCCGTGCGAAAACATTACTAACTTGACTTAGCGACAGTTTTGCACTAACATTTCCCTATTTTTTCAGTGCAGAAGTATGATTAAGTAAGATTAATTCACATTAATTGATTTTTCCATTTAAATAAACAATCAACACAAAAATTATCTATCTCAAAAGTTTTTAATCATTTTTCACTTCTTCAATTGAAAAATTCATTTTGAAGTCTCTAAAGTTAAACAAACTGTGAAGTTTTTTCTGTCTCCTGTAAAATTTCTGAAAATGGAGTTAGCATAGTTTTGCGCTGAGCCATCGAAATGTTCCAGCTGCTTCTTTTTAGTTAAAACAATTGATTGTTGTGGTCTTATGAATAGAAAAAGCAGATTTTGTCTCTAGATGGTTGAGAATTTTCCATAAAAGGCCTACATTTTCATATTCTAGCTAATTTTGGGGGTATATATAGGAGAAATTGAATAACTTCAAGTAGAATTGCTACTTGTCATTGGTTATACTCATTTTGTAAGGTAAATAGACTGTAGTTAGCTCCTCAGTACCTCTGGATCCATTCAATACTTGTGTTTTCCTATAATAGGAGGTCAAATAAATGAGTTTTCTTCAAATCGCGACAAAATCAGATTTGGCCGCAGAAAGCCTATGTGGCTCATTTTCGCAAAGATTAAGAAGGTCAAGCTTACTCAGCATCAATGTATGTCTTGAATATTGTTTGATGTAGAGTTAAATTTGTACTTGAAAGAATAGGAGTTTAAAAAGACAAGAAAAAGGGGCTGGTATACTGAAAGTAGGATGTACCTTCATTTTGCCAGAAGGACTGATTTTTTTCTGCTTACAGCATTCCCTTCCACTCAGTGTTGAAGAAAACATTTGGTTCTGCATGGAAATTCATTTCAAACCCTGACACTTGGCTTAAATTTGCTTTTTCTGTGACTTTGGTGAATTTTCCATGTATTTTGTGGGGGGTGGGGTAACATTTTCTTCTGATACACCTTTACAAGTGCAATGGGACAAAGAAATTGGTTGACTAGTACTCCAACTTGATGAAAGCATAGTAACGCATTAAATTTTATCCGGCCGGACTGTTTGAATAATGAAGAAAATGTCTTTTAAAAGCGTCATTTTTCCAGACATCGGGTTCTGAAAGGACAAATTTATACACGGCAGGGGTTTAATTTGCTGAAATAGGCACAAGAAATGTTCCAGCTGCTTCTTTTTAGTTAAAACAATTGATTGTTGTGGTCTTATGAATAGAAAAAGCAGATTTTGTCTCTAGATGGTTGAGAATTTTCCATAAAAGGCCTACATTTTCATATTCTAGCTAATTTTGGGGGTATATATAGGAGAAATTGAATAACTTCAAGTAGAATTGCTACTTGTCATTGGTTATACTCATTTTGTAAGGTAAATAGACTGTAGTTAGCTCCTCAGTACCTCTGGATCCATTCAATACTTGTGTTTTCCTATAATAGGAGGTCAAATAAATGAGTTTTCTTCAAATCGCGACAAAATCAGATTTGGCCGCAGAAAGCCTATGTGGCTCATTTTCGCAAAGATTAAGAAGGTCAAGCTTACTCAGCATCAATGTATGTCTTGAATATTGTTTGATGTAGAGTTAAATTTGTACTTGAAAGAATAGGAGTTTAAAAAGACAAGAAAAAGGGGCTGGTATAGGTTGCACTACTATAAATATTTACTCATTATGCAAGCGCCGCCTCTTTTGGGGAGAGCATTCTGTCACACAATGAAACTTTTCTGGCTGCTGATTATTGTTATTGGTAAAAGTGAAATATTTTTGGGAAAGCTATTCAAAGTATTTAATAAAATAAATAAAATTATTTTCTAACACCATTTTCAACCTCTCCAGTGAGAAAAATATATTGCATATGGCCCACTAAAATCTCAGCTCGGAATTTACTGCGGACCAGCATTGTTTACATTGGATGACAGTTTGCTCAAAAAAATGCCGCATAACCCCATATTTTTTTGACTGCTACTGGTAAGAATTGTTCTTGTCCGCTGAATGTTACAGTTCATAATACGTTGGCCCGGCGCAAAAGTGTTGTAACTCAGTTTTACTAAATTTTTCAGGAGGAGCAAAAAACTTTCTTATTTCTTTAAAAAGCCTTGTAATCATACATAATCAAGATATATGATGGAAAAAGCTAATTGTTTTTATTGTAGTTAACCATTTTTCAAAAAAGTCAATCTTTAAAAGAAATATTTGCAAAATTTAAGTTACAACCTTCTTGCGCTGAAAAAGCTTTAAAAAATTAGAAATGGTCACAGCGCAATACTGTTGTAACTTGAGTAACAACAGTTTTGCGCTGTGACTTTCTTAAAAGAGCAAACAAATTTTGTCAGCGCAAAAGTGTTGTAACTTTTTTTAATGAATTTGAATATTCAGTTGATTGAATTTGAATATCCAGTTGATTAAAAACTTTGAAAAGCGATCCTACTTATTTAGTCGCACAGTTTACAGCAACATAATTCAACCAATCTGTACTGAGAAGCTCGGTATTTGATTATGAAGTAGGATGTTTGCCATTCGGTAATCATAATATTAATGAACAATTATTCTCTGTAGAAGGTGGAAAATATTATTTTGGGGACTTGTATTATTCTTGATGTAGCTGGAGATATTTATGTTGACTAAAAAGACTTTTCCCATACCGTTTACCAATACTTTATATTTACTACATTTTGCACAATTTTCTTTTGCAACCTTTTCATGATATCTTCAATGTTTTAAAAAGTCTTGAAACTAAATAAATATGCAAATGAAAATGAAGTTATAAATTACTGAAATTGCAGTATTCCAACCTTTATTGAGAAACACTCTGATAAAAGCATACCAAAACTCTTTTTCTTAAAACCCAAATTTATTTTAGCACCTTTTGCCATCTGTCTGTTTGTCGGTCTGTCTGTCAACAATTTGTCGAGTTGTGTTAAACCTCGAACTTGAGTGTATTTCTCTGAAGGACCATTTATAATCGCTGCGTAGAAATTAAGCAGGCTCAACCATAACCCAATGCCCTTGACCAATATTTCATGGTTCGTCCACTTTGTCAATATTAATGTTGAGTTGCACTGAGTCTACAGAACTAAAGTGTACCTCTCTATAGCAGTGCTATCATTTATATGAAGAAAAGAAAAACCAGGAACTAATGAAGTGCAATAAAAAATCTCAAACCAGACACCACTCGCATAGAATTCCCTACCCGCTGTTTTGCAAATTGAGTTGCTAAACTGTCTTACAACATTCATATGTCGTGTGAATAAGCCACCAACTATTTGCAAAAGAAATTTTAAGTTCTAAACATGTTCAAAGATTTTATACAACTTTCTGCGACAAAACATTTAGAAGCCGGTCGCAAGTTATTGCAAATCTGCTGCCCAACAGTTGTACAAGTGTCACAATTCTGTCACCGCCAAATTTTGCGAATTCACAATGCAGTTAATATGCCACACCCCATGAATGTTGTATGAATATGTCACACTCACATAACAGTCTTGAGTGAAAAAAAGTGCAAACAACTTATGAGTACTTATCTGGTGAGAAAATAAAACTAAGCAACATTCGTGTGAATGTTGTGAGACACTCTCAGGAATATCTTGCGATTTGAAAATGAAACGAAACAATATCCATGGGAACTTTGTGGGACACTTTAATGATTGTTGTACAAGTATCTTGCGACTTTCACTTGGCAATTGTGAGACATTTTGTAAAATCAGGCCGAAATTCACAAAATTTATGTATCACATAAATTTCCATTCAGTGAGACTGCAACATGAAAATTGCATTATTAAATCTTTGTCCAGGTCTCCACTTGTTGCATTCCAGAGAGATATGGGCTTTACCCATGCATTGCAGTTGAAATTTGCTGCAATAATTTGTATTCTTCTTTGTATTTATTTATTATCAGTGACAGTGAGATTTCATTTGAACCATTTAAACCATTATTAAACTGCTAGGGAGTGCCTCAGCATCAGGTTGTTTGCACAGTGCTTTGTCCTTATGCCAGGTATGGAGACTAGGTACCTTGGACTTGGCATATGAGCACAGCATAGTCTCCAGCCTCGCCACAGAATGTCTTTGTCACCTGTTTGTCCTGGAAAATTGTCATGGGACCTGGGTTTATAGTCTCATCCAAAAAACTGTAGAAGCCCGCGATTGACTACTGTTTTACAAGTTGAGTAGCTAAACAACTACATGTTTATGTACACCACAGAGGCTTCTCATTAGTTTTTATGTACCCTTGGTGTGAGCCCATAATTTTGAGCTTGTAATTTATAGACAGGAACTTAAAGTCAAAGACCAGGACAAGGCCATCAACAAGCCAAAACTGACAGACAATTTTTCGGAAGATCAATTATAAAGACTTTATCACTGGGCAACACAATAATTGAAGGTTGCAAAGGCAGTCGTAAAGACAATTAGAAACCACCTTCATGGTGACTCTCCCTCTCCCTCTTAAGTGTTACACCCTGCTACTGAACCTGTTTTGACCCTAGGTCTTTGAACTGCAGACTTGAATTTGTCCTATGGTCATTTGTTTTCTATAAAAGCCAATTCCATGTTTCTGTTTGTGAAGACATGATTGTTCCTGTTTGGAGGTGTCATGTTTGTAGGTCCCAAAGAGGGACTATAATGCTACCATTGTGGAGTACGACAAACTGGGTTATGGCTCAATCATGTTGTTGGATGAGATGCTCAGACTTGAACAGGGTAGCTACAGTGTTACACCAAAAGAAGACAAACTATGGCCAAAGTAACTGAATGGTTCTTTTATTACTTCTTAATCTTTAAATTGGTTAGGGTGGCCAAACTTAAATTTCCTACTTTTCTACAATCCAAATCAATTGCAAATTGCTCTGGTCAACTCTGAAGAGAACCAACAATAGGTGGCCAAATCTGCTGATTTCAATTGTATACCAATCTAACTTGCTTTATAAATCAATCACCACATGAAAATTGTCAGGAGGATTATTTCTATGTTGGCAAGTTGATAGGGTAATCTCTTCACTACTTCACAAAGAAGTCAACAGTCCATCAATGAATTTATATAGATTGTTTGCAACATTAGAAAGAGTTGGCCATACTTAGAGTTCCCCAGCTGTAATTTTCATGAGAATTATTATTGAATCCAATTGTGAGATCATGTCATTGTGCAATGGGTTATAATGCAAGCCATCACACTTGAAATGGACTGGTAAGCCTGGTCTTTGTGACCCCCCCCTCCCCCCTCCTTCCACAATCTATCAGTAACATATTTTATTAAACTATGTAGGGTGTTCAAAAAGTTTATGGAAAAATGCTGTCATGTCCTTATTTTGTAAATTAGCTGAACTCATTTAGTTATACAGACAAACATTATTTGTACATATGTACAGCAAATTTTGCTGCTCAGGCATGAATACAATTTTAACAGTGGTTGTTATGGAAAGCATACATCACAATTACCAGCCCACTTCTGATCATCTTTACAAAAAGTCGATTTTTAATAATGATGTGGCATTTGATAGTTTACTATGCTATTTTCACCAAATTTTGTATGAGTAAACAGTGATGTAGATAATTATTTTCACAATGCGTACTGTATGCATCAAACTGAATGTACAGTGCATACCGACAATACAACTGTGTACACGTTTTTTCAAGAGTTACATTCTTATTCTAACCTCTCATCAAGAATCGAATTTTGAGATATGTGTACATGTTTGGATAAGATCATTTACTCAAGTATGAAAATTCAAATAAGCTGGTTTATAATCCTGTAATCATGGTAATTACATGACTGTTATTCTATCATTTAGGCATGTTAAACCATATACATGTGTGTGACCCTGGCATAGATAATAAAAGAGAAAAGAATGAAGAAAATGATGAACTAGCATGGCTGTAGTAAATGGAATACATCAATTTTTAAATTGATGACAATGACCAGAAACCGCGCAAAATGCCTATTCTATAAACCAAAGTGAAACACTACCATTAAACTACGTGAATAAACCTTTGGTAAACAATTTGTCTGACAGAGGCACTGGACAGACAGCATGTATTACTATGAAAGATACATAATATATAACATTGTACAATGTAACTACTTTTCAATTGTTGGCAGAGCAGCCAGACAAAAAAAGTTGAAAAGTTGTCGTTTTGTAACAATTTTAAAGGTATGATATCTGAGTATGCATAAAACTGAAAGCTGCTTGCTTACCGCTGATTAACTGTGTACATAGTATGCACAGCTCTCAATTTTTTATGCGTACAGAGCGAAAAATCATGCGTACATACACAGTATGCATCCTTATCTACTTCGCTGATTAAAGTTCAATATGTTGGTGGTAAGCACATGACATCATGTAGGTGTATGACATCATTTATGCATAATGCGGCCATATTGTTTAGTAAGCATGCCTAAAATGCATAGGAAACAACGGTCTTCAGTAAACAGATATTAAAAGAAAGAAACCGGAAACGCATATGGCAACAAGGAAATTAAAAAAACGGCAGTCTGCATTTAGTATGCATGATTTCTAGATGGCCAGAAAAACATCTATGTCGACTCAAGCAGTGTAATGTCAAAAAACATTAAAATGTCGAAAATGATCATCGTGATAGAAAAGAGTAGAAGTAGTGAAATACACAATATATTGAGCTGTAGTTTCGGCACAATTCACTACATTATACACAAAGAATTGACAATTGACAATTAGATGCTTTATGCCAGATGGACTCCAAAACTGCTTAAGAGCTAGCAAACAGTGGGAAGGATGCGAATAGCATGACATTGTTATGTCGTTTCTGGCCATCTAGAAATCATGCATAACAACGTCATACTGGGGTAGGTTTTACTGTTGTAAACCAAGATACGCATATGATCTAATGCTTAATTTTCATCCGATTTTATTCAAATTTTGTGCATATGTTAACATGTTAATTTACAAAACGTACAGACAGCGTGAATTTCCCATGAAAATTAACACTTTGGCAGCACTTTTCCGCTAACCTTTTGAACGCCCCTCGTATTACCATAATATTACATCATTTGTATATGGTTAAAAAATGGGGCATAAAATGGAAGAAAATATACATTACTTGTCAAAATCTTACTGCTTGATGTGAATTATCAGCCTAAAGATTGTATAAAGTTATACAATTACTTGGTGCCACATGCCTTGACGCTGGGTTGTGCTACCACAGCAGACCACAGTCTGGATCCCGCCCTTGCATTAATTCCTCCAAACGAAGCCTTTGATCTAGATATTTAGAATTAAAAGCCTGCCTTAAACCATGTTTACTTACTTGTTTCTTTTCGTTTCATTACTGTACAAAGTTTCAAGAATCTAAATGCGAAGTAGCTTCTGTGGCCATACAGCCCATTTCTTGCCTGACCTGATCAGATCCCCAAGAGAGTTTTTCTGTGTTAATTATTAAATTGCTCAAAATAATGCCATTAACACATCATCAGTGTAACTGTGATGTCATTTTGTCATGATATTAGCAATTACTTCCCTTCATATGTACATAGATACAGTGTAAAAATTGAGTTACAACAGTTTTGCGCTGTAACCATTTACAATAATGTATCAAGACAGTTCGGCGCAAAAGGGTTGTAACTCGAGATACAACACTTTTGCGCTGTGCAAACCATTCATTTCAGTTACAACCATTCACCAAATATCAAAATATCTTGGAAAGTTTAAAAGATACAAGTAAAATAATTTTGCAGGCTATGTATATGTGTTAGACAAATCAAAATGTGCAAAAAAGTCATTTTTGGAAAAATTGGTAGTTACAACACTTTTGCGCCGGGCCAACGAATAGTGACTTTAGCCCAGACAAACTTTGACAGGTTGGTGAAATGACCTGATTTTGCATTAGTAGCAATGGGATTTTTTTTATAGTAGTACTACCTAAACTGAAAGTAGGATGTACCTTCATTTTGCCAGAAGGACTGATTTTTTTCTGCTTACAGCATTCCCTTCCACTCAGTGTTGAAGAAAACATTTGGTTCTGCATGGAAATTCATTTCAAACCCTGACACTTGGCTTAAATTTGCTTTTTCTGTGACTTTGGTGAATTTTCCATGTATTTTGTGGGGGGTGGGGTAACATTTTCTTCTGATACACCTTTACAAGTGCAATGGGACAAAGAAATTGGTTGACTAGTACTCCAACTTGATGAAAGCATAGTAACGCATTAAATTTTATCCGGCCGGACTGTTTGAATAATGAAGAAAATGTCTTTTAAAAGCGTCATTTTTCCAGACATCGGGTTCTGAAAGGACAAATTTATACACGGCAGGGGTTTAATTTGCTGAAATAGGCACAAGAAATGTTCCAGCTGCTTCTTTTTAGTTAAAACAATTGATTGTTGTGGTCTTATGAATAGAAAAAGCAGATTTTGTCTCTAGATGGTTGAGAATTTTCCATAAAAGGCCTACATTTTCATATTCTAGCTAATTTTGGGGGTATATATAGGAGAAATTGAATAACTTCAAGTAGAATTGCTACTTGTCATTGGTTATACTCATTTTGTAAGGTAAATAGACTGTAGTTAGCTCCTCAGTACCTCTGGATCCATTCAATACTTGTGTTTTCCTATAATAGGAGGTCAAATAAATGAGTTTTCTTCAAATCGCGACAAAATCAGATTTGGCCGCAGAAAGCCTATGTGGCTCATTTTCGCAAAGATTAAGAAGGTCAAGCTTACTCAGCATCAATGTATGTCTTGAATATTGTTTGATGTAGAGTTAAATTTGTACTTGAAAGAATAGGAGTTTAAAAAGACAAGAAAAAGGGGCTGGTATACTGAAAGTAGGATGTACCTTCATTTTGCCAGAAGGACTGATTTTTTTCTGCTTACAGCATTCCCTTCCACTCAGTGTTGAAGAAAACATTTGGTTCTGCATGGAAATTCATTTCAAACCCTGACACTTGGCTTAAATTTGCTTTTTCTGTGACTTTGGTGAATTTTCCATGTATTTTGTGGGGGGTGGGGTAACATTTTCTTCTGATACACCTTTACAAGTGCAATGGGACAAAGAAATTGGTTGACTAGTACTCCAACTTGATGAAAGCATAGTAACGCATTAAATTTTATCCGGCCGGACTGTTTGAATAATGAAGAAAATGTCTTTTAAAAGCGTCATTTTTCCAGACATCGGGTTCTGAAAGGACAAATTTATACACGGCAGGGGTTTAATTTGCTGAAATAGGCACAAGAAATGTTCCAGCTGCTTCTTTTTAGTTAAAACAATTGATTGTTGTGGTCTTATGAATAGAAAAAGCAGATTTTGTCTCTAGATGGTTGAGAATTTTCCATAAAAGGCCTACATTTTCATATTCTAGCTAATTTTGGGGGTATATATAGGAGAAATTGAATAACTTCAAGTAGAATTGCTACTTGTCATTGGTTATACTCATTTTGTAAGGTAAATAGACTGTAGTTAGCTCCTCAGTACCTCTGGATCCATTCAATACTTGTGTTTTCCTATAATAGGAGGTCAAATAAATGAGTTTTCTTCAAATCGCGACAAAATCAGATTTGGCCGCAGAAAGCCTATGTGGCTCATTTTCGCAAAGATTAAGAAGGTCAAGCTTACTCAGCATCAATGTATGTCTTGAATATTGTTTGATGTAGAGTTAAATTTGTACTTGAAAGAATAGGAGTTTAAAAAGACAAGAAAAAGGGGCTGGTAAACTGAAAGTAGGATGTACCTTCATTTTGCCAGAAGGACTGATTTTTTTCTGCTTACAGCATTCCCTTCCACTCAGTGTTGAAGAAAACATTTGGTTCTGCATGGAAATTCATTTCAAACCCTGACACTTGGCTTAAATTTGCTTTTTCTGTGACTTTGGTGAATTTTCCATGTATTTTGTGGGGGGTGGGGTAACATTTTCTTCTGATACACCTTTACAAGTGCAATGGGACAAAGAAATTGGTTGACTAGTACTCCAACTTGATGAAAGCATAGTAACGCATTAAATTTTATCCGGCCGGACTGTTTGAATAATGAAGAAAATGTCTTTTAAAAGCGTCATTTTTCCAGACATCGGGTTCTGAAAGGACAAATTTATACACGGCAGGGGTTTAATTTGCTGAAATAGGCACAAGAAATGTTCCAGCTGCTTCTTTTTAGTTAAAACAATTGATTGTTGTGGTCTTATGAATAGAAAAAGCAGATTTTGTCTCTAGATGGTTGAGAATTTTCCATAAAAGGCCTACATTTTCATATTCTAGCTAATTTTGGGGGTATATATAGGAGAAATTGAATAACTTCAAGTAGAATTGCTACTTGTCATTGGTTATACTCATTTTGTAAGGTAAATAGACTGTAGTTAGCTCCTCAGTACCTCTGGATCCATTCAATACTTGTGTTTTCCTATAATAGGAGGTCAAATAAATGAGTTTTCTTCAAATCGCGACAAAATCAGATTTGGCCGCAGAAAGCCTATGTGGCTCATTTTCGCAAAGATTAAGAAGGTCAAGCTTACTCAGCATCAATGTATGTCTTGAATATTGTTTGATGTAGAGTTAAATTTGTACTTGAAAGAATAGGAGTTTAAAAAGACAAGAAAAAGGGGCTGGTAAACTGAAAGTAGGATGTACCTTCATTTTGCCAGAAGGACTGATTTTTTTCTGCTTACAGCATTCCCTTCCACTCAGTGTTGAAGAAAACATTTGGTTCTGCATGGAAATTCATTTCAAACCCTGACACTTGGCTTAAATTTGCTTTTTCTGTGACTTTGGTGAATTTTCCATGTATTTTGTGGGGGGTGGGGTAACATTTTCTTCTGATACACCTTTACAAGTGCAATGGGACAAAGAAATTGGTTGACTAGTACTCCAACTTGATGAAAGCATAGTAACGCATTAAATTTTATCCGGCCGGACTGTTTGAATAATGAAGAAAATGTCTTTTAAAAGCGTCATTTTTCCAGACATCGGGTTCTGAAAGGACAAATTTATACACGGCAGGGGTTTAATTTGCTGAAATAGGCACAAGAAATGTTCCAGCTGCTTCTTTTTAGTTAAAACAATTGATTGTTGTGGTCTTATGAATAGAAAAAGCAGATTTTGTCTCTAGATGGTTGAGAATTTTCCATAAAAGGCCTACATTTTCATATTCTAGCTAATTTTGGGGGTATATATAGGAGAAATTGAATAACTTCAAGTAGAATTGCTACTTGTCATTGGTTATACTCATTTTGTAAGGTAAATAGACTGTAGTTAGCTCCTCAGTACCTCTGGATCCATTCAATACTTGTGTTTTCCTATAATAGGAGGTCAAATAAATGAGTTTTCTTCAAATCGCGACAAAATCAGATTTGGCCGCAGAAAGCCTATGTGGCTCATTTTCGCAAAGATTAAGAAGGTCAAGCTTACTCAGCATCAATGTATGTCTTGAATATTGTTTGATGTAGAGTTAAATTTGTACTTGAAAGAATAGGAGTTTAAAAAGACAAGAAAAAGGGGCTGGTAAACTGAAAGTAGGATGTACCTTCATTTTGCCAGAAGGACTGATTTTTTTCTGCTTACAGCATTCCCTTCCACTCAGTGTTGAAGAAAACATTTGGTTCTGCATGGAAATTCATTTCAAACCCTGACACTTGGCTTAAATTTGCTTTTTCTGTGACTTTGGTGAATTTTCCATGTATTTTGTGGGGGGTGGGGTAACATTTTCTTCTGATACACCTTTACAAGTGCAATGGGACAAAGAAATTGGTTGACTAGTACTCCAACTTGATGAAAGCATAGTAACGCATTAAATTTTATCCGGCCGGACTGTTTGAATAATGAAGAAAATGTCTTTTAAAAGCGTCATTTTTCCAGACATCGGGTTCTGAAAGGACAAATTTATACACGGCAGGGGTTTAATTTGCTGAAATAGGCACAAGAAATGTTCCAGCTGCTTCTTTTTAGTTAAAACAATTGATTGTTGTGGTCTTATGAATAGAAAAAGCAGATTTTGTCTCTAGATGGTTGAGAATTTTCCATAAAAGGCCTACATTTTCATATTCTAGCTAATTTTGGGGGTATATATAGGAGAAATTGAATAACTTCAAGTAGAATTGCTACTTGTCATTGGTTATACTCATTTTGTAAGGTAAATAGACTGTAGTTAGCTCCTCAGTACCTCTGGATCCATTCAATACTTGTGTTTTCCTATAATAGGAGGTCAAATAAATGAGTTTTCTTCAAATCGCGACAAAATCAGATTTGGCCGCAGAAAGCCTATGTGGCTCATTTTCGCAAAGATTAAGAAGGTCAAGCTTACTCAGCATCAATGTATGTCTTGAATATTGTTTGATGTAGAGTTAAATTTGTACTTGAAAGAATAGGAGTTTAAAAAGACAAGAAAAAGGGGCTGGTATACTGAAAGTAGGATGTACCTTCATTTTGCCAGAAGGACTGATTTTTTTCTGCTTACAGCATTCCCTTCCACTCAGTGTTGAAGAAAACATTTGGTTCTGCATGGAAATTCATTTCAAACCCTGACACTTGGCTTAAATTTGCTTTTTCTGTGACTTTGGTGAATTTTCCATGTATTTTGTGGGGGGTGGGGTAACATTTTCTTCTGATACACCTTTACAAGTGCAATGGGACAAAGAAATTGGTTGACTAGTACTCCAACTTGATGAAAGCATAGTAACGCATTAAATTTTATCCGGCCGGACTGTTTGAATAATGAAGAAAATGTCTTTTAAAAGCGTCATTTTTCCAGACATCGGGTTCTGAAAGGACAAATTTATACACGGCAGGGGTTTAATTTGCTGAAATAGGCACAAGAAATGTTCCAGCTGCTTCTTTTTAGTTAAAACAATTGATTGTTGTGGTCTTATGAATAGAAAAAGCAGATTTTGTCTCTAGATGGTTGAGAATTTTCCATAAAAGGCCTACATTTTCATATTCTAGCTAATTTTGGGGGTATATATAGGAGAAATTGAATAACTTCAAGTAGAATTGCTACTTGTCATTGGTTATACTCATTTTGTAAGGTAAATAGACTGTAGTTAGCTCCTCAGTACCTCTGGATCCATTCAATACTTGTGTTTTCCTATAATAGGAGGTCAAATAAATGAGTTTTCTTCAAATCGCGACAAAATCAGATTTGGCCGCAGAAAGCCTATGTGGCTCATTTTCGCAAAGATTAAGAAGGTCAAGCTTACTCAGCATCAATGTATGTCTTGAATATTGTTTGATGTAGAGTTAAATTTGTACTTGAAAGAATAGGAGTTTAAAAAGACAAGAAAAAGGGGCTGGTAAACTGAAAGTAGGATGTACCTTCATTTTGCCAGAAGGACTGATTTTTTTCTGCTTACAGCATTCCCTTCCACTCAGTGTTGAAGAAAACATTTGGTTCTGCATGGAAATTCATTTCAAACCCTGACACTTGGCTTAAATTTGCTTTTTCTGTGACTTTGGTGAATTTTCCATGTATTTTGTGGGGGGTGGGGTAACATTTTCTTCTGATACACCTTTACAAGTGCAATGGGACAAAGAAATTGGTTGACTAGTACTCCAACTTGATGAAAGCATAGTAACGCATTAAATTTTATCCGGCCGGACTGTTTGAATAATGAAGAAAATGTCTTTTAAAAGCGTCATTTTTCCAGACATCGGGTTCTGAAAGGACAAATTTATACACGGCAGGGGTTTAATTTGCTGAAATAGGCACAAGAAATGTTCCAGCTGCTTCTTTTTAGTTAAAACAATTGATTGTTGTGGTCTTATGAATAGAAAAAGCAGATTTTGTCTCTAGATGGTTGAGAATTTTCCATAAAAGGCCTACATTTTCATATTCTAGCTAATTTTGGGGGTATATATAGGAGAAATTGAATAACTTCAAGTAGAATTGCTACTTGTCATTGGTTATACTCATTTTGTAAGGTAAATAGACTGTAGTTAGCTCCTCAGTACCTCTGGATCCATTCAATACTTGTGTTTTCCTATAATAGGAGGTCAAATAAATGAGTTTTCTTCAAATCGCGACAAAATCAGATTTGGCCGCAGAAAGCCTATGTGGCTCATTTTCGCAAAGATTAAGAAGGTCAAGCTTACTCAGCATCAATGTATGTCTTGAATATTGTTTGATGTAGAGTTAAATTTGTACTTGAAAGAATAGGAGTTTAAAAAGACAAGAAAAAGGGGCTGGTAAACTGAAAGTAGGATGTACCTTCATTTTGCCAGAAGGACTGATTTTTTTCTGCTTACAGCATTCCCTTCCACTCAGTGTTGAAGAAAACATTTGGTTCTGCATGGAAATTCATTTCAAACCCTGACACTTGGCTTAAATTTGCTTTTTCTGTGACTTTGGTGAATTTTCCATGTATTTTGTGGGGGGTGGGGTAACATTTTCTTCTGATACACCTTTACAAGTGCAATGGGACAAAGAAATTGGTTGACTAGTACTCCAACTTGATGAAAGCATAGTAACGCATTAAATTTTATCCGGCCGGACTGTTTGAATAATGAAGAAAATGTCTTTTAAAAGCGTCATTTTTCCAGACATCGGGTTCTGAAAGGACAAATTTATACACGGCAGGGGTTTAATTTGCTGAAATAGGCACAAGAAATGTTCCAGCTGCTTCTTTTTAGTTAAAACAATTGATTGTTGTGGTCTTATGAATAGAAAAAGCAGATTTTGTCTCTAGATGGTTGAGAATTTTCCATAAAAGGCCTACATTTTCATATTCTAGCTAATTTTGGGGGTATATATAGGAGAAATTGAATAACTTCAAGTAGAATTGCTACTTGTCATTGGTTATACTCATTTTGTAAGGTAAATAGACTGTAGTTAGCTCCTCAGTACCTCTGGATCCATTCAATACTTGTGTTTTCCTATAATAGGAGGTCAAATAAATGAGTTTTCTTCAAATCGCGACAAAATCAGATTTGGCCGCAGAAAGCCTATGTGGCTCATTTTCGCAAAGATTAAGAAGGTCAAGCTTACTCAGCATCAATGTATGTCTTGAATATTGTTTGATGTAGAGTTAAATTTGTACTTGAAAGAATAGGAGTTTAAAAAGACAAGAAAAAGGGGCTGGTATACTGAAAGTAGGATGTACCTTCATTTTGCCAGAAGGACTGATTTTTTTCTGCTTACAGCATTCCCTTCCACTCAGTGTTGAAGAAAACACTTGGTTCTGCATGGAAATTCATTTCAAACCCTGACACTTGGCTTAAATTTGCTTTTTCTGTGACTTTGGTGAATTTTCCATGTATTTTGTGGGGGGTGGGGTAACATTTTCTTCTGATACACCTTTACAAGTGCAATGGGACAAAGAAATTGGTTGACTAGTACTCCAACTTGATGAAAGCATAGTAACGCATTAAATTTTATCCGGCCGGACTGTTTGAATAATGAAGAAAATGTCTTTTAAAAGCGTCATTTTTCCAGACATCGGGTTCTGAAAGGACAAATTTATACACGGCAGGGGTTTAATTTGCTGAAATAGGCACAAGAAATGTTCCAGCTGCTTCTTTTTAGTTAAAACAATTGATTGTTGTGGTCTTATGAATAGAAAAAGCAGATTTTGTCTCTAGATGGTTGAGAATTTTCCATAAAAGGCCTACATTTTCATATTCTAGCTAATTTTGGGGGTATATATAGGAGAAATTGAATAACTTCAAGTAGAATTGCTACTTGTCATTGGTTATACTCATTTTGTAAGGTAAATAGACTGTAGTTAGCTCCTCAGTACCTCTGGATCCATTCAATACTTGTGTTTTCCTATAATAGGAGGTCAAATAAATGAGTTTTCTTCAAATCGCGACAAAATCAGATTTGGCCGCAGAAAGCCTATGTGGCTCATTTTCGCAAAGATTAAGAAGGTCAAGCTTACTCAGCATCAATGTATGTCTTGAATATTGTTTGATGTAGAGTTAAATTTGTACTTGAAAGAATAGGAGTTTAAAAAGACAAGAAAAAGGGGCTGGTATACTGAAAGTAGGATGTACCTTCATTTTGCCAGAAGGACTGATTTTTTTCTGCTTACAGCATTCCCTTCCACTCAGTGTTGAAGAAAACATTTGGTTCTGCATGGAAATTCATTTCAAACCCTGACACTTGGCTTAAATTTGCTTTTTCTGTGACTTTGGTGAATTTTCCATGTATTTTGTGGGGGGTGGGGTAACATTTTCTTCTGATACACCTTTACAAGTGCAATGGGACAAAGAAATTGGTTGACTAGTACTCCAACTTGATGAAAGCATAGTAACGCATTAAATTTTATCCGGCCGGACTGTTTGAATAATGAAGAAAATGTCTTTTAAAAGCGTCATTTTTCCAGACATCGGGTTCTGAAAGGACAAATTTATACACGGCAGGGGTTTAATTTGCTGAAATAGGCACAAGAAATGTTCCAGCTGCTTCTTTTTAGTTAAAACAATTGATTGTTGTGGTCTTATGAATAGAAAAAGCAGATTTTGTCTCTAGATGGTTGAGAATTTTCCATAAAAGGCCTACATTTTCATATTCTAGCTAATTTTGGGGGTATATATAGGAGAAATTGAATAACTTCAAGTAGAATTGCTACTTGTCATTGGTTATACTCATTTTGTAAGGTAAATAGACTGTAGTTAGCTCCTCAGTACCTCTGGATCCATTCAATACTTGTGTTTTCCTATAATAGGAGGTCAAATAAATGAGTTTTCTTCAAATCGCGACAAAATCAGATTTGGCCGCAGAAAGCCTATGTGGCTCATTTTCGCAAAGATTAAGAAGGTCAAGCTTACTCAGCATCAATGTATGTCTTGAATATTGTTTGATGTAGAGTTAAATTTGTACTTGAAAGAATAGGAGTTTAAAAAGACAAGAAAAAGGGGCTGGTAAACTGAAAGTAGGATGTACCTTCATTTTGCCAGAAGGACTGATTTTTTTCTGCTTACAGCATTCCCTTCCACTCAGTGTTGAAGAAAACATTTGGTTCTGCATGGAAATTCATTTCAAACCCTGACACTTGGCTTAAATTTGCTTTTTCTGTGACTTTGGTGAATTTTCCATGTATTTTGTGGGGGGTGGGGTAACATTTTCTTCTGATACACCTTTACAAGTGCAATGGGACAAAGAAATTGGTTGACTAGTACTCCAACTTGATGAAAGCATAGTAACGCATTAAATTTTATCCGGCCGGACTGTTTGAATAATGAAGAAAATGTCTTTTAAAAGCGTCATTTTTCCAGACATCGGGTTCTGAAAGGACAAATTTATACACGGCAGGGGTTTAATTTGCTGAAATAGGCACAAGAAATGTTCCAGCTGCTTCTTTTTAGTTAAAACAATTGATTGTTGTGGTCTTATGAATAGAAAAAGCAGATTTTGTCTCTAGATGGTTGAGAATTTTCCATAAAAGGCCTACATTTTCATATTCTAGCTAATTTTGGGGGTATATATAGGAGAAATTGAATAACTTCAAGTAGAATTGCTACTTGTCATTGGTTATACTCATTTTGTAAGGTAAATAGACTGTAGTTAGCTCCTCAGTACCTCTGGATCCATTCAATACTTGTGTTTTCCTATAATAGGAGGTCAAATAAATGAGTTTTCTTCAAATCGCGACAAAATCAGATTTGGCCGCAGAAAGCCTATGTGGCTCATTTTCGCAAAGATTAAGAAGGTCAAGCTTACTCAGCATCAATGTATGTCTTGAATATTGTTTGATGTAGAGTTAAATTTGTACTTGAAAGAATAGGAGTTTAAAAAGACAAGAAAAAGGGGCTGGTAAACTGAAAGTAGGATGTACCTTCATTTTGCCAGAAGGACTGATTTTTTTCTGCTTACAGCATTCCCTTCCACTCAGTGTTGAAGAAAACATTTGGTTCTGCATGGAAATTCATTTCAAACCCTGACACTTGGCTTAAATTTGCTTTTTCTGTGACTTTGGTGAATTTTCCATGTATTTTGTGGGGGGTGGGGTAACATTTTCTTCTGATACACCTTTACAAGTGCAATGGGACAAAGAAATTGGTTGACTAGTACTCCAACTTGATGAAAGCATAGTAACGCATTAAATTTTATCCGGCCGGACTGTTTGAATAATGAAGAAAATGTCTTTTAAAAGCGTCATTTTTCCAGACATCGGGTTCTGAAAGGACAAATTTATACACGGCAGGGGTTTAATTTGCTGAAATAGGCACAAGAAATGTTCCAGCTGCTTCTTTTTAGTTAAAACAATTGATTGTTGTGGTCTTATGAATAGAAAAAGCAGATTTTGTCTCTAGATGGTTGAGAATTTTCCATAAAAGGCCTACATTTTCATATTCTAGCTAATTTTGGGGGTATATATAGGAGAAATTGAATAACTTCAAGTAGAATTGCTACTTGTCATTGGTTATACTCATTTTGTAAGGTAAATAGACTGTAGTTAGCTCCTCAGTACCTCTGGATCCATTCAATACTTGTGTTTTCCTATAATAGGAGGTCAAATAAATGAGTTTTCTTCAAATCGCGACAAAATCAGATTTGGCCGCAGAAAGCCTATGTGGCTCATTTTCGCAAAGATTAAGAAGGTCAAGCTTACTCAGCATCAATGTATGTCTTGAATATTGTTTGATGTAGAGTTAAATTTGTACTTGAAAGAATAGGAGTTTAAAAAGACAAGAAAAAGGGGCTGGTAAACTGAAAGTAGGATGTACCTTCATTTTGCCAGAAGGACTGATTTTTTTCTGCTTACAGCATTCCCTTCCACTCAGTGTTGAAGAAAACATTTGGTTCTGCATGGAAATTCATTTCAAACCCTGACACTTGGCTTAAATTTGCTTTTTCTGTGACTTTGGTGAATTTTCCATGTATTTTGTGGGGGGTGGGGTAACATTTTCTTCTGATACACCTTTACAAGTGCAATGGGACAAAGAAATTGGTTGACTAGTACTCCAACTTGATGAAAGCATAGTAACGCATTAAATTTTATCCGGCCGGACTGTTTGAATAATGAAGAAAATGTCTTTTAAAAGCGTCATTTTTCCAGACATCGGGTTCTGAAAGGACAAATTTATACACGGCAGGGGTTTAATTTGCTGAAATAGGCACAAGAAATGTTCCAGCTGCTTCTTTTTAGTTAAAACAATTGATTGTTGTGGTCTTATGAATAGAAAAAGCAGATTTTGTCTCTAGATGGTTGAGAATTTTCCATAAAAGGCCTACATTTTCATATTCTAGCTAATTTTGGGGGTATATATAGGAGAAATTGAATAACTTCAAGTAGAATTGCTACTTGTCATTGGTTATACTCATTTTGTAAGGTAAATAGACTGTAGTTAGCTCCTCAGTACCTCTGGATCCATTCAATACTTGTGTTTTCCTATAATAGGAGGTCAAATAAATGAGTTTTCTTCAAATCGCGACAAAATCAGATTTGGCCGCAGAAAGCCTATGTGGCTCATTTTCGCAAAGATTAAGAAGGTCAAGCTTACTCAGCATCAATGTATGTCTTGAATATTGTTTGATGTAGAGTTAAATTTGTACTTGAAAGAATAGGAGTTTAAAAAGACAAGAAAAAGGGGCTGGTAAACTGAAAGTAGGATGTACCTTCATTTTGCCAGAAGGACTGATTTTTTTCTGCTTACAGCATTCCCTTCCACTCAGTGTTGAAGAAAACATTTGGTTCTGCATGGAAATTCATTTCAAACCCTGACACTTGGCTTAAATTTGCTTTTTCTGTGACTTTGGTGAATTTTCCATGTATTTTGTGGGGGGTGGGGTAACATTTTCTTCTGATACACCTTTACAAGTGCAATGGGACAAAGAAATTGGTTGACTAGTACTCCAACTTGATGAAAGCATAGTAACGCATTAAATTTTATCCGGCCGGACTGTTTGAATAATGAAGAAAATGTCTTTTAAAAGCGTCATTTTTCCAGACATCGGGTTCTGAAAGGACAAATTTATACACGGCAGGGGTTTAATTTGCTGAAATAGGCACAAGAAATGTTCCAGCTGCTTCTTTTTAGTTAAAACAATTGATTGTTGTGGTCTTATGAATAGAAAAAGCAGATTTTGTCTCTAGATGGTTGAGAATTTTCCATAAAAGGCCTACATTTTCATATTCTAGCTAATTTTGGGGGTATATATAGGAGAAATTGAATAACTTCAAGTAGAATTGCTACTTGTCATTGGTTATACTCATTTTGTAAGGTAAATAGACTGTAGTTAGCTCCTCAGTACCTCTGGATCCATTCAATACTTGTGTTTTCCTATAATAGGAGGTCAAATAAATGAGTTTTCTTCAAATCGCGACAAAATCAGATTTGGCCGCAGAAAGCCTATGTGGCTCATTTTCGCAAAGATTAAGAAGGTCAAGCTTACTCAGCATCAATGTATGTCTTGAATATTGTTTGATGTAGAGTTAAATTTGTACTTGAAAGAATAGGAGTTTAAAAAGACAAGAAAAAGGGGCTGGTATAGGTTGCACTACTATAAATATTTACTCATTATGCAAGCGCCGCCTCTTTTGGGGAGAGCATTCTGTCACACAATGAAACTTTTCTGGCTGCTGATTATTGTTATTGGTAAAAGTGAAATATTTTTGGGAAAGCTATTCAAAGTATTTAATAAAATAAATAAAATTATTTTCTAACACCATTTTCAACCTCTCCAGTGAGAAAAATATATTGCATATGGCCCACTAAAATCTCAGCTCGGAATTTACTGCGGACCAGCATTGTTTACATTGGATGACAGTTTGCTCAAAAAAATGCCGCATAACCCCATATTTTTTTGACTGCTACTGGTAAGAATTGTTCTTGTCCGCTGAATGTTACAGTTCATAATAGTGACTTTAGCCCAGACAAACTTTGACAGGTTGGTGAAATGACCTGATTTTGCATTAGTAGCAATGGGATTTTTTTTATAGTAGTACTACCTTGCACGTCTGTATACGGTGAAGAGGCTCGTAGCATGCAACGGTGTTAACTAGTGAACTTTATCCGGCCCCGGTTACCGCATATTGTTAAACCATGACATGATTATTTATGGAACTAAATCTGATTTGATTTAATTTACAAAATGAAAGAGCTATAAGCAAACACAACCCCAACTCAGATGTCTCTCTCTCTCTCTCTCTCTCTCTCTCTCTCTCTCTCTCTCTCTTTCACCCCCTCTCCGAGGCTCTCGCTCTCTTGCTCTTAGCGTGAGTTTCTGTAGTTTCAAATGTTCTTCTTTCTATTTTTCTTCCTCATATTTACTAATATTCTTCTTATGATACAGTTGTATTCTTACGTTGTGAATTTTTTACTCACTCCTTTTATGATTCATGTATGAATGATTATAGTTTGACAATTATAGATTTAGAATTGTATTCATAAACTTTGAAAATGTTACTTCATAAATGTTGTGTACAATGTATATACGTTTGCTGTCTGCAGTACCCAAGTCAAGGAAAGGACCATTATAGGCCTAGCCTACTGTCTAATCCTTTGATTCTTGTTTATATAATATTTGTATGCATGAATGTTTGTACTTAATATGTAATCATGAAATTTCTAATAAATAAATAAATAAATTGTGAGGTGATTATAATCATATATCTGAAGGAGGTAATAAAGAGGCCCCTTAAGTCACACCACTACTTGTACGTGGTACCACATAGTGTTTATTGATTTAATGCCCATGATTATCTGTGCAGTAAAATGACTTCCTATACATTAGGCACTGATTTCTTTTGGAGCCCCAGTAATTAGAGTCATTGTCAGTTCCAAGGGGTTTTCAATGCATCATTTGAGCCGCCTCGTGGGAAAACCAACAATGTGGTTTCCGAACAGGTCGGACACAAACCGGCCTGTACAAGCACAGAAAAGAGCTAGAAGCTTGAAATTTCGGATTTAAGTAGAAGAGGAATTGTACTATCCGAGTAGCGAAAACAAAAGGCGCTGATCAGCTTCGCGGTCACCGCGAAGCTGATCTGCGTCTTTGTTTTCGCCTATGCAGATTGTTGGTTTTCCCATGGGGCGGCTCATTTCATATCACTGATAACCTAATGACAGTCAATGTATAAGAATATAGGGTTTTAACTTAGTTCTTAATCCGGATTTCAAACTTTACCTTGAACTCAGGTGTAAGTCGGAGGATAATTATTAATTGCATGGCATACACGTTATATTTTGTGTTGAGAATTGGGTAATAAATATATCCGACATAAAACAAACAGTGAAGAAGTGGAGTACATAAAACAAACAGTATTTAGTTCACATGATATGTTATTTGACCAGATGCGTTTTATGCTAATGAAATTTTAAAGGTAAAAATAGACAAATAGCATGAAATGGCGCAATCAGAAAGAAATTCCCACTTCAAAAAACCGAGGTGGGAAAAAAATTAAATTAACAGTTAAGTATTTATACCACTAAGAAATATATCGTAAGCCGAGTGAGCAGCAATTTTCCCAATGGGCGGGGCCACTCAGTTACCGAAACTCAATCAAAATATGAAAACATACAAATATTCAACGCCTAAACACCACTACAGAAGTATCGCCTTTGGGACGATCATTAAATAAAATTTAATTGAGTTTAAACAAGTTTTACATACGCCTAACATCACCCTCAGTTTCTGCTAAGGTTCTAAATATTTACAGAAGTATCGCCTTGGGACGATCATTAAATAAAATTTATTTGAGTTTAAACACGTTTTACAGGCGCCTAACATCACCCTCAGTTTCTGCTGTGGTTCACAACATTTAGTTAGTTGTTCGGTCCTCGTGGTGAATCACTAACTAGTCAATGAATAACCACGGAAAAACAAATAAATTATGATAACCACCAAGATAAAACGAAAACGAGGACTCACAGCCTGACAGGCACAATAACCTGCCTGGCAATGGAGATCCCTGGGTGCTAAACAACCTATTGGAATCCGGAGCAAACGAAAAATAAAAGAAACACCAGTTGAACCCCGGTATTCAAGGTGTTAAAAGTTATTCCAGTTATTCCATTCAAAAGTACGTGTTTTTGAGATGACTTGTTTGAATTGCCTCCAAGATAGTAGTAAAACCAATAGCACTATTCTAGTTTAAGAGCAGAAAAATTCTTACGTCAGTGTACATATTGGGGTCCAACTGGTGTTTTTCTTTTGCTCCGGAGTTAGTAGGTTATTCGGCGCCCAGGGATCTCCATCGTCGGGCAGCTTACTCAATCTGTGAGTCCTTGTCTTTGATTCATCAGGATGTTCATCATGATTTATTTGTTTGTTCGTGATGATTCATTGACTAGTTAGAGATTCACCACGAGGACCGAAGAACTTACTAAATGTTATGAACCACTGCAGAAGCTGAGGGTGGGGTTAGGATCCTGTAAAACCGGTTTAAGCCCGCCAGTAACTCGTTCCAAGGCGATACTTCTGTGGTGTTTCTTTTTGTTTTATGTCTTGGTGTTTTAATTTTTTTTGTGCTGTTGGCGCCTTATGTATGTTTTCATATTTTTAATTAAGTTAAGGTAACTGAGTGGCCACTTATTGGGAAAATAGCTGCTCATTCGGCTTACGATATGTTTCATTGTATAAGTGCCTGATTGTTAGTTTGGTTTTTTCCCACCTCGGTTTTTGGAGTGGAAATCTCTTTCTGATTGCGCCTTTTCCTGATCTTTGCCTACTTGTACCTTTTTAAACTACAGAGCCCAGTTGGTCAAAATAATCGACATCGTTAGCAAATTTCAAACTCGACTATTACAAATACACTATTTTTTTTTGGTTGAAAAAGTGTGACAATCTTTTGCATTGCAAAGGATTGTCACATTTTATCAACAAAAAATAAAAGTGTATATGCTTATGTAGTCGGCATCTACTTAACGAGTTGAGGTATTAACGAAGACATTAAGCTTACGAAGTTTTGAACAACTGACCCATATATATTTACTGGAATTTGAAATAAATACGACAAGTACAAATTGTTCAAACAATTCATGTCAAAATTCAAATGTATTTATACTATCAAGTCCTTCGACGTTATCTTGATCAGTATTAGGCTGTGGTACATTGTCACTAGCAGCAACATATTCTTATATCGGAACTGGCTTTGTATACTTAAGCTTGGACCAGAACCACGGACCAGAGGATGGCCGCAAAACAATCTGTACAAATTTGTTTACACTATACTTGAAGCTTCTAGTGTAGGTGCGGAAAAATCTCACGTCACTGTATAAATGGTTTAAATTGTATTTATTTGAAATTGAACAAAATACATAAATAAAAACAGAACAAAACACTTCATGTAAATAATGTTAAATTAGTGATCGATAGGTGTTCATTCCATGGACATAAATGATATGATAAAATGAATTTACAATTTGTTAGAAAAAAACATGACTGATAATCAAATACAAGCAATTAGCGATCAATTTCCAATTCAAAAGCATACAATTTGGGATCATCAGCCTCATAATTTCTCATATTATCAATAATATACTGCATGTCACCATTAATATAATCACCCTTAAACGTATTATCATTTCCTTCAACGTTGACCGGATCAATATTAGGTTGCGGTCCATTGTCACCAGCTGCCACATTTTCTTCTATCGGAACTGGCTTTTTAGGCATTGCATACTCTATCTTAGGCCAAAACCACGGATCACCGTATTGGAGATAGGTTCTTGTTTTCAGGTAATTTTTCAATTGGTGATCTTCCATATTATCTGAGTTTATGTCATGGAGCAGCACCATTATGATTCTGTCCTTTCTCTCCTCAAGTAACTGATGATGGGCTGTTTGGAATTCATACTGACACCATTCACTTTTCAAAAAGTTATCCGACAGAACGATTATCACTCTCTTGCTCAGTTCAACAGCTGAGATAATCGATTCTGCTATAGAAGCACCAACCGCGAAATCGCGATAGTGGACACATAATCGATAGCCTGGTCTTCCCTCCCGTTCCTCCTCTAAATACGGTGCAAGTTCTCTAACGACAAAACCCTCGTCTTGGCTGCTGTAAGACACAAAGGCGTCGTATGGTCGGTTAGCGTCATCCTTGTTTTCTGCTCGAGTAAATTTCCATCCAAATTTGACAAAACACCACACTTTCAGGAATTCGCGTTTCCAAAATGTAATCCAAAAGGCAATCAGGCCTACAAATATTATAGACAGCACTGAGCTCATAGCGACAATAGCAGATCTGCTTAATCGGTCTATCTCTGTGTTTGTGTGATTGAAAACCACAGTCTCATTGTCACAAAAGTCTGGAAGATGGACATCAGCTAAAGGATACTTTTCTAAAACATTAGCTGTAGAGTTCTGCATTGCACAAGTTACATCTTCGAAGTCTAAGATGCTGTGAGCGTGTGTTATTGTAAAATTTTTCATTCGTTCAAGATATTTGCAATCGCAAGACCATGGGTTGTCCGCAAGCTTCAGTTGCGAAATATAAGACATACTTTTGAATTCGTGTACGGAAATCACATTCAGATTGTTATGAGACAAATCTAAATATCTCAAAGCTAGTAAATCAGCGAACGTCTTCTCAGAAATAAAACTTATCTTGTTATATTGCAGAATAAGTGTCTTTAATTTCGTAACCCGCTTAAACATGGGATTGCTTAAACTTGCGAGCAAATTATGTCCAAGGTCTAATTTTGTGAGATTAACTAATCCATCGAAAGCATCTTCATGTACAAAAGAAATATTGCAAAACTGAAACACTAGTTCCTTTAGTCTTGTAAGATTTTCAAACATTTTATGTCCTAGAGTAGGAAGATAATTTCCTGAAAGATCATAAGTCGTTACCATTGGAGATACTTTTACAGGAATTGATGTGAGATTTGCACCTACACAGTCAATGACGTCTGCGTCCATCCAATCATTGCTTCGATAGCAGATGCAGTTTGTTGGGCAAAATGTTCTACATTCACAATATTCTTTAAAACAACAATCACCGTCGCAACGTCCGAAACAGTTCTCTTGATATTTACAAAGAAACTTGTCAGTGGGAATGTTCTTAAGCAAGTCATTCGGATGACGATATGTATTTTGGCAATATAGCGCAGAATAATCACGTATGATGTACGGTGTACGAGAAATATCGCTTTGTAGTCTCACGTCTTCTTTAAGCCACACAAGATTGCAGTCACAGTTATATGGATTATTTGACAGATAAAATGTAACCGGGCTTAATTTGTCAGGGAAAATTTCTAGCACTAAATTGGACATACTGGATATTTTATTGCCTTTCAGGTCAACAACTCTCAAGTTTGGAAGCCTAAAAATAAAGGTGCCAAGTTGGCTGATTTCGTTCCAAGAAAGAAACAGCTCTTCAATTGAAGATGGAAATAGTTCACCCAACATCGGCGGCATGAGTCTTTTAATGAAATTGTATTTTAAATCAAGTGTTTTCAAATGCGAGAAATATGTAGGGGCAAACGAAAGCGTAACGTCGTCTATTTTGTTATGGCTTAGAATGAGCACTTCTAGTGGCGAATTATTGGGAAAACTTTGATATTCTAACTGAGTAATATTGTTGTGCGATAGGTCCAACAATTGTAGATTCGTATTTGTGACGAATGCGTTCCTCGGCAAGAATTTCAATTTGTTGAACCGCATATTAATCCCTATTAAATTGACCAAGCCGGTGAAGAAATTTGGTTCAACGGAAGTGACATCATTATGACGTAAATCTAACACCATCAGGGATACAGGAAGTTGCGGAACCTCTTGGATGTTGTTGAAAGACATGTTCAGGGTCCGTAGAGAAGCAAGTGGTAACAGGGCGTCGCGGTGTATATGTATTATCTCATTGTTCTTCACATCCAATGTGGTTAAACTCGAAAGTCCTTTGAATGAGTCACTAAAAAGTGCCTGAACGTTGTTTTCACTGATGTTCAATAGTCGAATTTCATTTTGGTTTTCGAAGGTGTCATTTGGAATACAAGCTATACTGTTTCCTGAGAGGTCAAGTATTTGAAGTTTCTTTAGTTTCTGCAGTGAAGTTTTCGTTACATTTGTAATATGAATATTTTTGCTCAGGTATAATGCCTTCAGTTCTGTGAGATTAGCTAATCCTGTCCATATGTTGTCATCCAATCTCATGTTTTCTAGACGGAGAAATTGTAAGTTTTCCATTTTAGAAAATATATCAAATGTTTCAGACATTTTCCAAATGTAATTGTGTGATAGTGATAAGGTTGTTATTTTAGAATTATCGTGAAATATGTCTGGAGGAATGTTAAATATATTATTATGATCCAGTTGAACAACTTCCAGGTTAGACATGTGGCTGAATATAGTCGGTGAAATATTAGATATAATATTTCTTGACGCTGACAACAAACGAAGATTATGTGTAACCTCGCGGAAGTCCGTTGCAATGTTGTGAAGCTCGTTATGCGAAATATCTATCATTTCAACATTTGTAGGCGTATCACACACTAAACCAGTATCTGCAAAGTTTTTTATGTCATTATGACTGATATTAACCATCCATAACTTGTCCAGATTACACATTGAAGGCACCGCCTTCGTGTTGGTTTCTGTGATAGACACAGCCTCAAGATCTGATAAATCTGGAACTTGTAAACAATCTGTATGAAACGTTGTATTCTGTCCTCCTTCTATTATCAATGTCTGTAAGGAAGTCATTCCTTTAAATGCATGACTGGACACATTTGTTATCCGACACTCTTTTATTTTGAGATAAGTAAATGCATGTAATCCAATAAACATTTCATCATCCAAAAAGCCTGTCAGTACAGCATTGTTGCAGAAGAGTAGCAGGTGACTGGGATAGTCCGTGTCGTTGAAAACACTGAAGTCCAGAAGTTCATAGCTCAACATGCGTACGGCACATGCAACTTTGACATGAGGAGGGTTCGTATAAGGTATACAGGTACATTCTCTGGGACATGGGTAACCATCAGATGAAGTGGTCGTGGAGACATTCTGGTATTCCGGTGATGTCACTAATGGCTGTGATGTTGTGTGCGACGACCTTGCACTGATTGGTGTTGTTATTTGCGCGACAGCTTGTACATGTATCACGATAGCAATAAAGAGTAAAATAGTCATTCTGAAATAACAAGTAAGGTTGAATGAGCTGATAGCAAATAAATACAGCAGTCATAAATACGCAAAATGCACTGCATAAACAAGATATCGTGTTACTATTTCGTGTTCGATCAAGCCTGAACATTTTCTACATAAATTAGAAGGCTCGGAGTTATACTAATATATCGTTAACAAAAGGCATTTATTTTTACGTGGCTTGTGCCTGCTTACATTTAAAAGAACTTATCATATGCCGTCGCTGTTTTCCAGTGGATAACGTCATGTAATAAAATTGTTTTGACCACACGTTTATTAACACTTTTGCGGGAATACGTAACATCATTGACGACGTCCGTAACAACAATGTTAATTTTCATTGGAAATATGTCCACTTAAAGGCGATAAATAAGAAGTCATATGATAAAACGAATCTTTACACTCGTTGTCAATTCATATGAAATTTATTAAACTCGCCGAAGGCTCGTTTAATAACTTTAATATGAAATGAACATTTGTGTAAGATCCTCTATATACAGTGTACGTGCACGATCAAATGCTTTTGTCAGTTTCCGGTATCTGAAGTCAATGATAAAATGAAATGGTCAACGACACCGATTCGGTAACATGGTGAACTGTGGCTGATCACAAACATTCTTGAAGTTATAAGTACCAGCTATGCCTTCTTATTGAATACTGTAAATCAATAATAATAATAATAATTAGAAGAAGAAGAAGAAGAAGAAGAAGAAGAAGAAGAAGAAGAAGAAGAAGAAATGGAAATATTATATGCACCAGTCATTTGTGTCCCCGGCCCCCCGGGACCGGGGAATAGCGGGGCTTTTAACTTTTCAAATTTTAAAGCCCTTGTAAAAGCACCGCCCTGCGGGGTCAAATGTTTGGTTAAACCACTGGTGAAAGTCCCAGCCCCCGGGACTGACTATATAATGAGGAACAACAAATGACCTTAAGCTGTTTGAATAATCTTAAATCACCTATTCCATGGTGGTGAGATTAGGCATAAGTTGGCCTAGTGGTTTCAGAGAATTTGAACACACACACACACACACACACACACACACACACACACAACAGATGTGACTTGTTTTCGTGAAAATAAATGTGAAAATACAGCTAATGTTGACTTCGTTGTAAATTATATCATAGTCAATTTAGACCAAGGTCATGAGACTGACCAATCTCTGTGAAAGAATGTTTTGCAAGACAGAAAGGTTGGGCCAGTGAAAAAGGTGCAGGTACCATCAACATAGCTATATTAGCGGGAACTTAAAACCCCGGCACATCCCCGGCACTGCCGGGACACATCGCAGGTTAAACCCCGCTACTTACCCCCGCTATACCCCGCTATCCCCGGTCCCGGGGGGCCGGGGATACAAATGACTGGAGCAAAACTACATGGGGATATATTCGTATATTAAGCCAGACGTTTTAATAGTAACAGGAATCAATGCATGTTCATACAATACATATTGTGTGTAAACAAAATATATATGCTCACCGGCAAAAGTTTAGTCAGTGAAAATACATGCAAAATCCCATGAGGACAGTTTAAATCGCTATAGGTTCAAAACCCCTCGATAGTTTTGGATTAAAATTACCAGTCATAGAACAGTGAATAACACCTAACATTTCCAACAAAAACGATTGAAATATCGCATGTGGTTTTGCCACAGTGCATACACCAATTTTCGTTCTTGTTTTAAATGAAAGGGAGGTAATCTAAAATGATGAATATTTGACTTGTTATTTCTCGAGACTGTGGCTGAATTTTGAAAAGATTTTTTTGGATTTTTGTCACTGGCAACAACTTCTATCAGAAAGAGCTATTAATCAAAACGCCGATTCGATCTTTTATCGGGTACATGTAATTACAAAAATGATGTTTTACGAAAAAGGCTAATAACTCTGTCGAAATCTGACAACTGATGGAGTTTATTTCCAGAATTAGACAGGGACTGGCTTTCAAAATTTAAGAAAGGGAAACATCTAAGGGAAGCGGCTGGGTATTAAAGTAATCGGGCTGGTCAAAGTTACTGACTAAACTTTTTCTTCTGAGTATATATATATTAAATGAGAGTTAGTTCTTATTCTTCTTCCACTGGAAAAATGGCATATCTTTAAAGGATGAAATGATTATCACTTTAAAGACGAAAAAGATAACATAAAACCAAGCACAGAAGGGAGTGCGAAGCGGGCTTTGAAGTGATTATGATGTATTTAAACAGATCATGAGAAAGAAAATCTGGTTTCCAAATTGATACGATTATGACAAACACTTATTTCATTCATCACAGACTTTGTCATGTAGTCAGTGAGTGATTCATGTGACTGGCTTTTGTAATTACATAACACTGCATGCAGCGTTCTAGTAAAAGTAACATTTGTCTCACGATTTTTATTACAATTTAAAAATTGTACAGATCGATGGAAATAATTTAAAAGAATAAAACATAAAGACATATCCTTTGAACGCAGTGAAAATATTCGTAAGAGAGCATAGCAAAATCAGATTATTTACCGACTGAAAACATAGACTGTATAAATAAAGACATACCTCTCTCGTTCCCGTTTGCTGATAATTCTAAACTTTGAAATAGTGCAGCTTTTACAGCATAACAATTTTAAATTATGGGAGACGTATATGCATATATTATATTGGTTTTAAGATGTTTCAAATATTGTCCCAAATTGAGTACAGGGATACAATTTATACCGGTTCAGTTATTCAAATGAATACAATTGCGATTCGGTATTTGTGGTTTCATATTTCAACGAGACGCATAAACATATCCTTTTAAATACAAAATACTTTTTTTATAAATACCTTTTTTTTAAATACTTTTTTTTTCTTCTTATTTTCATTGCATTCGTGGGCAGTCAACTATTAAAATGCATGAGATACGCATGAAACCGCTACTCGTTAAGTCTACTGTGCCCTTGTTTCATCTAAGGCTGCTTCAAAAATACATTAAGACTATGGTTCCGTTTATTTTGCCTGTAAACAGGTAGTGGCAGAAAACATGATCTATTTATTGTCACTTCCTCTGACCAAAGACGATAAAAATTTTGGTAATGTCAGAATGTATGCAACGCCTTATACAATACCCTGGATAACATTATAGTAGATTTGGTACCAAGTTATGCAGCAAACTTTTTGGGATTGTTCGGGGGTACAAATTGCGCCCCTCTTGTAGCTGATTTGTTTTTACAGTGCTATGTACAATTCCATGGATTCTCTTAACCATGACAATCGATGTTATCGAGGCGCTTGCATCGAATTCCAGCTACCTCGATGACCTTTTGAAAATTGGTAATCCTTATTTTGAAGGTATGTTCAATCATGACGAAATTTGAGCCAGTGCATGAGAAAACCAACAATCTGCATAGGCGAAAACAAAGCCGCAGATCAGCTTCGCGGTAACCGCGAAGCTGATCAGCGCCTTTGTTTTCGCTACATGGATAGTACAATCCCTCTCCTACTTAAATACAAAATTTCAAGCTGCTAACCATCTTCTGTGACTGTACAGCCTGGTTTGTGTCAGACCTGGTCTGAACCCCAAATTGTTGGTTTTCTCATGCACAGGCTCAATTTTATCCATCTAAGCTAATCTTTCCATCGCTAACGGATTTGTTTCGTCTAAAATTTATGATAAGCGCGATGGCTTGTTTTGGGTGATGACGTTCCTCGCCGTGCTTCTTATCTCGTATTTGGTAGAGTTCGGGTATCTGAGTGACCGCCAATTGGAAAATAGCTGTTCACTCGTATAACGATGTTCTCTTTCTATATATAAGCACCTGGTTGTCACTTTAGGGCATACTTTTTAGCCAGGGCTTTGATGCTCGTTGCTGCTAGTATATTTCCCGGCCAATTGGAAAATAGCTGTTCACTCGTATAACGATGTTCTCTTTCTATATATAAGCACCTGGTTGTCACTTTAGGGCAGACTTTTTAGCCAGGGCTTTGATGCTCGTTGCTGCTAGTATATTTCCCGGCGCTATATATGAAATATATATGAATTATTAAACACGGAATAAAGCTAATTTGCATATTATTATTTTCTTATTTAATTGTAAAGGGGAACAACTTTTTGGATGCAGTTTATTCCTAGAAAGTCTGCCGCTGTTTACTGTCTTTGCGCACACAACACTTTCTTTCAAGGTGGTTCCAGTCTATGACTCTGTACATTTATCAAATGGTTGCTGTGGTTTTACTTATCCTGGTTATTCATTGCGGGACCTTTAGGGCGGGGTTCCGGGGGATGGAGGTACTCCCATATTAAAGCAGTATGGGTATGGGCCGCGGTAAAGCCCCCCTTTTTTTTACTTTTATTAGCTCAGAAAGCCCCTACTTTTTCAGTTAGATTAGCTCTAAAAGCACCCACTTTTTCTGAATGCACCCATATTTCCCAGCTCGATCAGCTCTAAAGGTACAACTTTTACCGTTTTTTTTTTCAGCTCTGAAAGCACCCACTTTTTTCAGTCTGATCAGCTCCGTAAGCCCCCATGTATATGTAACCGTATTTATTCAAATGGGCATTTAACGCCTGATTTTGGCCTCAGATTTTGCTAAATAATAAATTTTGGAATTTAGGTGAGAAAACTATTCCTTAAAACAGCCATATACATGTCTCCTCTATTGAAAACAAGAACAAGTACTTCATTTAATATCCTACAAGCGTTGCCATGGCAACGCCCAGAAGAACCATAGAGCACATTCTGCACTTTTTGGTCTATTTTTGACCATTTCTGAACACATTTTTTTATTTTTAAGTGCCAGCCCACACGACGAACAAAATGATACTTAGCATACAATATCTCTGGATGATACTTCATAATTATTTCATAATAAGAAATTGTTCGTCGCGTGGGCCGGTAGTTGAAAATGATGTTAAATGTCGAAAAATAGACACAAAATTGCAAAAAGTGGTATTTCTATGCTTTTCGAAGCGTTGCCATGGCAACATGTGTAATTTGAATGTAATACATGTAGTTGTGCTAGAGTTTACAAGCAGGGACCTATACCTGCTATTTGCAATACTTTTCTCCTCAAAATTCCAAAATTCAATTTTTTACCAACACATGAGGCCGAAATCAGGCCTTAAATTCCCTAGGCCTTTACCATGTAGGTAGGCAAACTTTCATTTCTAAAATCTATAACTTGTCTAAAACGCGTGTATTCAGCGGTTGTTTCCCTTGACAATAAAGAATGCGAAACAAAAACTGAGAAAAATGATTCTACATCAAACACAGCTTGAAACTTGAAATAAATAATACAAAGAGGTTAATTACAACTGCAGTTTATCAAAACAATATTTTGTGAGATTCTTTGAATAAAGTGCTATTGAAAAAAATAGTTACTGAAAAAATATTTTTACCCCACGAAATGCGCGATTTCTTATAAAATGAATGTGATATATAATGTCATTCAAACATATCTAAACTGACATGACTGAAATTGTTGACTGGGACGTTAAGCCTTATAGTGCGGTAGCCTAGGTAGAGCTTATAACGTTCCTATCTTTGGAGAGTGGTAAGTTTACCACTCAAACTTAAAACCAGTGTCACAATATATCCCTTTCCAGCTGATAAATGAGACCTGGCACTGTCATGTTTACTTCAACAAAACGAGCGTGATATGCCTATATGTTGAAGGTGCATGGGTGGGAATATAATGGCCCCGCCCAAAGGAACATTAAGAAACAGGGCTGCTACGTTACTGACTGACCATCCGATTACTGGTTTATCATTCCGGTCTGAGTCTGCCAGGAAAAGTGGTTACAGTCAAACCATCCATATACATGTATATATAAGACTTGGTGGCTGACGGGTGTTTCGAAGTACCTTTTGGATGTTATGGCATCCTAATTTTGGGTAAAAGTCCAATAAAATGGAGGCAACGTCCCGACATGACCATAGAAGTTGACTGGGACGTTAAGCATCAATTCAAACAAACAAACTGTTGGAATTTTAGTCGCCAATACTAGTATAGCAGAGGTTGCGGGGTTATTTTGATTTGGATACGTTCGTACAGTGAACTCGACAATAGAGAATCATCGACAATGGCGAACCACTCGTAAAGATATTGCAGAATTTCTTGAAACTTAGACAAAATATTATTTATTATATTACTCAGTCATTTACTTTCATCTATGCCTTGGGGTTTGGTAAAAGAATGGAGTCAAAATTCCACCGGACAATAAAATCAGGGTTGCTGAAACGCTTGACCCCTTAACTAAGATGCTTAGTTTATTGTTCCACAAAAAGTAACGTTCAGATAAAATGTGTTTCATACCTCGTTTCTAAGCATTTGATGATGGCCACTTTTGCATTATTTTAATGCCTAATATCCCTAGTTATGCAATATGCCTGTTTTTGATAAAAGTTTTGACACTGAAGGTAGATGTAAGCGGGGAAAGTTGTACATGTAAATTCGACAATAGCGAATCATACTTTGTGTGGTGAAAAGAATGTGCACAAAATACTGATAATCTACCTTTTGAAGGCTTGCCCTGGAACCATTTGGTTTGGTTAATGGCGTAACTAATATTGGTGCAAGTCGTGGTTTAACCATCTTGCTTTTAGGCTTACATTGATTCGTTAAAGCAATAAGACATGCTTAAATCGGTAAAATTGACCTTTCTGATATGGCATTTGCTGTTGACAGTTAACGTAAAGCACAAAAGCAAATTAACACAATATTGTCGAACAATATTTAGTTTCGAATGATGATGGCACCATTTGTGCGCAAAAATACTCTTCTAAAATGGTTTCTTATGGGCTATAGACTATCTGATTCGCCTTTGTCGAGTTTGGTTCGCCATTGTCTAATGCAGGAGGTATCAGATCAATAGAGTTATCTCCCATTAAGAAATTGAATGAATTAAAATCATTATTTTCCTGTAAAGCTGAGATATGTTAGATGTTCTTAGTATCAAATAGAATAACATTTCCATGGTCGTGTTTAAAATAATAGCGTTAGATCTCTTAGTGATTCGCCATTGTCGAGTAAACTGTATTAGGGTCCATTGCCTCGCCGGTAAGACGATACAACCGAATTGGAAGCTCTGTATACATATAGACACAGCAAGGTCAGAGCGACATGAGGGAACGACGCAGAGACAGGACCGTACTCTGGCTCACCTGCCAATGGTTCCAAACGGCAACAGTAGCCTAACTGCGAGACAAACCGTAGATCCGAACGTGACTGTCATTTAAGAAATAGATCAGTTCTAGCAGTGAATTGTTGAGTAATAATTCACTGTTTGGAGGTCAGTTGTAAAGAAGATTTATCTTCTTACAACTGACCGACAAACAGTGAATTATTACTCAACAATTCACGCACAAGAGTGCAGCTTGGTGTTGTTGTTCGTATTAAGGTGGCGTAGGTTTGAGAGGAATAATATGTTGTCCAGCGACGAATCACGATTCGGTACGTGGATTGTAGCGTGCTTCAAAGGAATCGTGTCGGTGGGCCCCGTAATGGTTTTGGGAGGAATTTGTGGTGGTCGGAAGACACTCAGTTTGTTGGTCTTTAACGGAAGTTCGAGCGCTCAACGGTACATAAACGTCCATACTCCCAAGGTTATTCCTTTCTCGAACGAAACGGCAAGTGACCATCCAGCACGATAATTCAAGACCCCACGTAGGTCATGTTGTGACTTGACCATCCGGTGATATCCAGTGATTTAAGGAGTGGGTAGGTAGGTCGGTTTTTTGCTTTGAGAAAATGGAAATGTATTTTTAACAGTTGGTCTTAGTATAAAGTGCATATTATGAACATACACTAAAGTCCAATTCGCATGCGCAAAAAATACACACGTGTAAATATACTCCGGTGTGTATTTATACTCCGGTGTGCAAATCAACCTGAGAGTAAATTTAAATTGCGTTCGCATGGGTTTTATCGCCAGGAGTATTTTTGTAGGTAAATTTATCATTTCTGGATTAAAACCTGTTCATTTAAGTTTTCTGTATTTGCAAAACAAGAAGAGGCTGCTTCAAGGTGTTCATGTAGACTTTGGCAGCAGAGGGGAATCATGTAATGGTCAGGCATAACCTTAGCAGTTATACAGTTCCCTTTTTTCATCCTTTCACAAGGAATTACTGTTAAAATGCCCCAAGAATCCTAACCAAGAATGATGAAGAAATGGTTGGCTGTTTGCACTCCATATGATCTAAAATGTTATGAATGGCAATAAACTCTTATTTAGCAACAATGTCCACAGTTTCAGCAACTGTCATAATATAATCAGTTAGGAACAAAAAATGTAAAAATTCGTTATCTAAAAGCAGAATATTGACTTGAAATAAAAATACTCATGGGTAAATTTTACTTTGCGTTCGCATGGGACATAATAGTAAATTTACACGTGTGTATTTGTAAAAATAAAATTTGCATCTGGTCAGACCCAGGAGTAAATTTACCCATATGTAAATATACTCCGGTGTGTATTTGCGTTCGCATGCGCCATTTACTTACCCTGAGTAAAATTTGCACACCGGAGTATATTTACACGTGTGTATTTTTGGCGCATGCGAATTGGACTTAAGTAAAATTTAATGAGGTGCAACATGCTTATGGAAAAAAAAAGAATCAGTGTTTGATTGATGGAGATTTTTTTTCATTAAAAAAATGTTGAAAAGCCAAATGTTTTGGGGGTATACATAAAAGAGTGGTCGGTAGGCAAACAAATAAAATGTTATTTTATGCCCTGTGGGTCACCGAATGTCTTCCCTGCATCAAAAGCATATTTCAATGGTAGCTAGCATTCCTTCGTTTGACAGGAAAAGTGTAAATTTCTCTAGGCTCTTTTACCTTCTGGTTCACATCGAAACATATTAATCCAAGTTCACATGAAAGTCTCCCCTAGTCATATTATTGGCATAACGTATAATTTGCATAGATAAAGATAGTGTAAAATTAAATGCCAGCTTTTCTCCGTTTTATTATAGTTGAACACTATGATTCTCCATAGAGGAAAAACAAAAAGTTAGATAAGAAATGGTCAAGTGTTACAATTTAAGCTAATTAAAACATTTTCTCATAACCCATACGGTTTTTAAACTTGAAGATGCGTGGAAATGGTGCAGTGTTATCGAGCCAATAGTTCTTTACAAACACCTTTGCTTCCTACCATATTAAAGTCATGTCTTTAAAATGAAATATCAGAATTTCCTTGTTTTCTGAATATGTAATTCGATTTATTTGTATTAATAATATATATTTAAGTAATTTCTCTAATCAGTAGATCAGGATTTGCACGTGTTAACGCTGTTGTCGGAATAATCACAAGACTGATCAATTTTGATAACCTACGTTTGTTTGCTCGTAGACCTACACGTATACTTAAATGTTTGATATTATTTCTGAATTTATTTTGACTGAAATAGGCGTCCTTATAAAAAGGTATGAACAGGCCCGAGCTCAATACGTCAACCCAAATGTATAGCTTGAGTTTGCGCCATGCATGGTCTGAAACTCAAAGACGAACTCATATTGCTAAAAATTCGCTGTTGCATTGCATTGCATGTTTGTCTTTTGCCAGGTATAAAAGACAATATAATAAAACAAATCGTGCACGTTTCTTTTACAAACGTGCGTCACGTGTCTCGGTCACATGATTCAGTTCTAACGTGACGTCATCGTTAGGTGTCTCTACAGATGGCAATGACCCCTTACAGACTCTGTTTATAAATATGGTCCCAAATAAGTTGCTCATAACATTCGCTGTTGTCCGTAACCTGTCTCTGAAACAAAAAAAAATCAGGCGTAAATTTTAATGATCAAAATGCTTGAAAGATTGCAGTCATATTGTCTTATTAACATCAGGAAAACATGTCCGTGAAATGTTTACCCCCGTAAACGCCCATTTTATATAGGAAAACTGGGGTTTGCAGGGGTATACCTATTTTTCTTATTTTTGCTCCAAAACATGCATTATGGGTACTCGTTAGAACCGCCTCGTCGAGGCGATTCTAACGTGTACCCACAATCTATGTTTTTAACAAAAATAAGAAAAACATCAAACATTTTCCAATGAAAATTTCAATTTTTACAGCTAGAAAATATCTCCATATATTGTATGGTCAATTTTTCGTAATGAATCGCGCTCAAGCAACTGATTAGTTCTGTCGTAGGCTCTATTATTCTTGCTAAAACAACTAACGTTACCTGTGTTATCTAAAATGTACAGCCCATTGAGCCCAATAATATAAATATTCACCATCTTTAATGCAAAATTTGAATGAAAGGGCAAGAGAAGTAAGTAAAACATAGGAAATTCGATGTTTGCGTTTCTAAAGCTATTCAGTGTAGATCATGGCGTTCCACTGAAAATTACCAAATGCCACTTGAGGATCCGGGAGGGGGTATTTTATAAGTGCACACCACCAGGATAACATGTTCGTGTAATTAATACCCCCTTAATTTATACCCCACTTTCATTGTAAAACTGGGGAATATAAGGGTATACAATTTTCTTAATTACTTTTGATTCAAAACATAGATTGCGGGTACTCGTTAGAACAGGCGGTTCTAACGTGTACCCAAAATTTATGTTTTGAGCAAAAATAATAAAAATATCATTTTTTTCCAATGACATTTTCAATTTTTACAGCTGAAAATCCCTTTATATTGCATGGGCAAGTTTTCGTAAGTTTACTTACTGAAGCCATTCCAGGGACATAATAATGCCAATGTTGGTTGAGTGTATGTTCACAGATGACAAAATGATAATAACACAAATCACACTGGAACTCGGAACAGCTGGTATGGCTAGTGTACTCACTATGGCCAGAATCCTGCAAGTAGAATAATTATCGTCCGAAATGCTGTATCATATTTTTGACCGTGCAAGAAGGGCTGACTCCCGGGGCTGACTGATCAAGTCGATGGTATGATGACTATAATTAATAATTTTGAAAACTATTTATCATTTATTAAAGTTTATGTAGATACTGCAACATTCGCACTTTGTAATTATGCGTAGCACGAAGGAAACTTGACCTACAGGGTCTGACTTAAAATGCTGCAATGTCCAGCAATACAGACACTGGCACCATTCTAATAGCGTCTTTGGTTTGGCATTGCCAAGGTTCACGGTTGCATACCACTTGAGCTACTGGGGACTGGTGACGCCGAGAAATGGTGCAAGTTTTGTAGACTCGGAGAGGGCACTTGACTGGCATTTTCATTGTGCCGGGACCGTGCGCTGCCGGTTCCGTTATTTAGTATTACATTATTACCCTCGGGTGATTCCGTAATTATGCACGGTGTTTACCGTGAATTTCCGGATGTGGCCGGACACTTCCGACATTTACCGATTGTACGAATTTCAATATTTTTCAATGTTGATTCATTATTTTAATGTTTTGTCTTTTTCAGTTTGTTTTTTGTAAGTGAAGTATTCTATTCATGCACTGCCATTTGTTTATCTTGATCCATCAAGTTGCAAATAAAAAAAAGTTGAGTTGCTCATGATTACGTTCTTTTTAAATGCTTTAACTTGAACTTTTTACTGCGGCGGTGACTTCCCTTGAAAATAATAATAAAAAGGTAAACTAGATAAGCAACAAAGATTTCTAAAATGTATGTATAAAAATTCAAATTCTTTATTGCAAAAATGTTTCTAAATTGATCCAAGTATCTTAAAACCATTTTTGTTAACTATTTAAATAAAATGCATGCTCGAATTGCGCAATTAACAATAAAAATATTTTGGTATATAATACCATTCAAAACCTCTATTGGTTGACATGACTAAATTGTTGACTGGGACGTTAAGCCTTATTACCGAGTGCGGTAGCCTCTAGGTAGAGCTTATAACGTTCCTATCTTTAGAGGGTGGTATGGTTTACCACTCAAACAACTATAAAGCAAACATCTTATCTCCGTTCTTAAAATATGATAGGGTAAGGAGTCATTACCTCTGTTTAAGCTGCCTGACACATCAAAAAATCACAAACGAAGGTAACGCAGTATCTAGAAGTATGATGCCATCTTGTAAAGTCGTGGCAATGGTCATATTGGTTCCGTGTTCTGTTGACTAAACAGTTAAAACTGCACAATGCTGGTCACAGGGACGTGACAATAAACATCACTATAGAAGAGATGTGTTCTTATTATCTTTAGTAAGTACACTAACTACAAGATGCAACGAAATCAGTTTCTAAAACTTCTTTATCAAAGAATGTTTAATTCAATGGACACTTCTGATACAGTGGTGTTATGGCTAAAAACCCAAATTAGCCGTTTTAACGGCTAATTTGTTAACGGCTAATTGTAGAATTTCGCGGCGAAATTGTGTGTAAAATAAAAGTCAGCGCGGAATTTTGCCGCGAAATTCCGCCGCGAAATTCCAGATTTCGCGGCGGAACACGGCGAAAAAAGTATACCTGTCATTACGCATAAAAATCAATTGACTGGCGTTTCGCGGTGTTTCGCGGCGAAAAAGACGACAGTCGCATTTTTTTTATTTGTTTAAATATAATTTTTAATTGGATGTTTTTATTTCATTTCAAGTTGTATCAATATTTTGTTTACGTCTCAATCTTGTATAATTATCGTTTTAGTCTCGACAGTCACAACAGTTTTATTGTTTAAATTTCATTATAATTTGTATGCATCTATTGCTTTTCAGTCGAATAAATATTTTGTTTTCTTTCAAATTTTGTATAATTATCGTATTTTATTCGTGTCTTAACTACTAACTGAAGTTTTTGAGACCCTGATTATCGGCTTTGTGTTAATTTTCATGCGTCTTTTTCAGATTTATCAGACTTACCCGATAATATTAGATCCTATTATCTAGCTTAATTAACAGAAAAAACGCCCATAGCGGCGTAAGCAATTTTCATGGTATGATTGCCCACAGATTTGTTTGTTTGTATTAAGGCTGAACGTCCCAGTCACCAATATTTTAGTCCTGTCTAGACGGAACTTCCGTTTCATGGGTATTAAGGAGTACTGTGGGTTGTCAATGTGCCGTGCTCAAGGACACAACACGATGTCGCCAGTGCGGATCGAACTCGGGACCTCTCGATTCGGAGTCTGATGCACTACAACTATGCCACCGCGATCCCAACCCACATATTAATACAAGTCTTTGGATTCAACATGCTGAAGCAATCGGCTTCAACTCTGTTTTAGACATTAATTGCCTGTGGTTAATGACACTGCTAAAAGCATCAATGATTTTCGATTGTGTCAAGTGGATTCCGTTTCGTTGAAATCAATTTAGTCGAAACGACATTTGGTCGCATACGACCTTCACCGGGTCGATACGATATTCGGTCGAATACAAGCAATACAACAGCGTACATGTATAAAATTGTGTCGAAATTGTCGAATTTTGATGACCGTCTTGAGTTGAACAGCGTGTTGTGTTCCTTCCGAAATCCACATGTACGGATGGCTTGGAACACGTGCATGCATATCGAATGACAAAACCTCATTGTATACAAGGCACAATACACCAGGGAGGGTACTGTGTTTAAAACAAAGTACTGACGTCAGTATATAAAGTTTTCAGTTTATTTTGGAACACATATTTACAGTAAGGGCCGTGTACGCACCATGGCAATATGAGCGCATGCAACATTACATTAATTAGAACAAAGTTGAGCGCAAAAGCCTAGCGGTGGATTAAAGGAATTGACCGGAATCAAAATGTCCTGTGTTCGATTCCTATATTCGTTGGGTTTCGTACTTGAACAAAACCGGTATACATGCATTTTCCTGAAAGTGTTGTAACCATGGGACTGTTGACTGTTAAACTGATCTTCGCTAGTTGTACTTCTACAAGGCAAGTATAATGTATAAATCGATATGATTGCGATTGGTTTTGTGCTGGCATTCATAGAGGGTGATCAGAGTGGTAACCAGCAAGCCCAAATGTCAATATGCCTCTTTTTGTTTTGTTGTTTTTACATGGTTGAGCTCAAATTAAGTTATCGTAGTTCACACCTTAAACGCTATAAAGTGAAGCAAGTGAGGAAAATTTACAAAAAAGAAAGCAAGGAATCTAACTGCTTATTTAGCATTACCCTTTGGACAATGTGCTACAAAACAAGGCACAAAGTTAGATGGCCCCTGCCCATTGGGACCTAAAGAAATATATAGGCTGCTTGTGTCCCCAGGCAAAACTTATACGCTATTGACTGATCATCTGATTTACCGCTCAGGTCTGTGCCTGCCCAGGAAAAATGGTTTTAAGTAAAACCATCCATACGTATAAGTAGTATTGGCTTAGAGGGATCGTTATCTTTCAAACACTTGTTAGATATCATGACGTCCCATAAAATGGGGGCAGCGTCCCTACATGACCATTGCTGTTGATTAGGACGTAAAGAATCCATTCAAACAAACAAACAACAAAGTTTGATTCAACGAGCTGGCGCATTACGTTATAAATATTTTCGTCTATCCGTGATTTCGCAATCGTACCACGTACGTAATACCAATGGAAAAGTCGCGTTATGCACGTTTTTCATTTCTATACATTATACATGCATAATCGTACATATTATTATGTGCACGTAAAAAACGATCTGTACATGGAACAGATGAATCAAAGTGTGGTCATTAGATTAAAAATAATTAATTTTATGTTAACATTTCCAGGTATTTCGCCGTGTTTCGCGGCGAAATAGGAAATTTTAACTTACCTGTTGTAAACGTTAAAACACGAATTTCGCCGCGAAACACGGCGGAATTTCACCGAAAAAAATAACCGATTAAACGTTTAAATTTTCCCTTGGCCGGTGAAATTTCGCGGTGGTTTCGCCGCGAAAAATCACAAGTGATCAGCGCGAACTGTGCAAAAGTGGGTTTTTAGCCATAACACCACTGTAAGTTAAAGTTTATAATGAAAAGTAAAGATTATAAATGTACTATGTGTGTCATTCATATCTGAGCTCTATAATAATAGAAACATGCTGGTAAATAGTTGAAGAAGAATATTTAAGATAACTTAGTTGTGTCAGAACAGATTTTCATAGTATCATTGATTGAATTGAAACATGTGTATTTGATTAATTTCTGAAAAGTCAGTGTTCTACATTTGTGTACATCATCTACATTTGTGTACACCAAAGCGGTATGTGGAGTGTGTGGTGTACTTGTGGAACTTGTGGTACACTTGGATAACACATAATGTGTTATCTAAGTGTGCTACTGGTGCCTTGGACATTTTGTATGTAAATGCATGTTGCTTTGATTAACATGTAAAATATGAAGTATACTTTTAGTATAACACAGGAATTTGCTCTACATGTTTGTTATATGTACTGAAATCCTGTCGTTGGATTTTATACCAATAAATGAGCCGCCTCATGGGAAAACCAACAATCTGCATAGGCGAAAACAAAGGCGCAGATCAGCTTCGCAGTAACTGCGAAGCTGATCAGCGCCTTTGTTTTCGCTACTCGGATAGTACAATTCCTCTTCTACTTAAATACGAAATTTCAAGCTTCTAGCTCTTTTCTGTGCTTGTACAGGTCGGTTTGTGTCAGACCTGTTCGGAAACCACAATGTTGGTTTTCCCACGAGGCGGCTCAAATCTATTTGATTTGATTTGATTATATTGATTTATTATCTGAAGGATGTCCAGATTTTTGCCAATTTTACTATAGGATGATCATGAGGGAGATTTTCGTGACGTCTACTAAAACATGTGTCACTCTATAGAAAGCTTTCAGAAATGAATGAAAATCAACCCATCTCTAGAAGAAAACTTCAAGCTTCACTGCTGAAAATTGCATGTACATGTACAACGTTCATTCAGTCAAAGGTTATGACAAAACAAAACTGAAGGTTTTAGCAGTAAGTCTCTGGAAATAAATCAGGACTGGGGCTTAACTTAATTTGACCAGTTTACCTCTTCTTCAAATCCCCTAGAAACTGTTACCTTATTCATCAGGACAACATGTCCATGAAACGTATACCCCTTGTACCCCACTTTTATGTAGCAACACTGGGGCATGCAGGTTTATATCTATTTTTTTTTCTTAACTTCTCCAAAGCATAGATAGAACCGCATCACCGAGGCGGTTTTGAGCAAAAATATTAATAATATCGATTTTTGTTCAATGAAATTATTATTATTATTTTTTTTTTTTTTTTTATTTTTATTTTATTTTATTTTTTTTTTTTTTTAACGTCTGAAAAAAATCTCTGTATATTGCATGGGCAAGTTTTCGTAATGTGAACATCATTCCGTTTGTGATACAGAAAATTACCTACGTAACATAGACTATTTGCACGGCTTGAAGTTCCACACCTTCCATGGACGCTAAGAACAGTGAAACAGTGACCATAAAGGCCCCACTACCGCATCGACATAGTGCGGCCCCGAAAGGAACAGAAAACCGTGATATTCTGATGTCAACCCCATTCTTAGTCTCCGCTGATACCAATACATCTGGAATGGCTATTGCACTGAAAAGATTGAAATTGAATTGGTGCACATGTTCATTATTACCACTGCAAACTTTCCGGGTTTTCTCCAAATACATGGGTTGACTGGACCTTGCGAAGTTAAGCTGTACCAGGTTAGAACGACGATTTGTTATTGAGGTCTAAATGGTCAATATATCACCAGTATCACAAAGAAAGCGCGGCTTTGTTTACTGTCTATTATCTATTTTGTTATCATAGTTGTTTGGTGGTTGAAGTACGAGTACGAGGGTGATCCAATAATGAATGGGACTGTTCTCCTATTTCATAAACCCTACTGACTGACTCAGGTTTACTACTTTCATTCACTAGATACACATCTGATCTCTCTATAGAGCATATTTTTTTCAGATTTGCTCAACAACTTTGGTTGCTATGGTTACTTAAGAACTACTTGTGTAGTATCTATAGCCACGATCTGTCCTTTGAAGTAATATAACCTATTAAAATGGAGCTATGCCACACATTTTGAAAAAGATAACTGATCATACTTGAGTATTGTCTGTGTTAAACATCATCTGTGAAAGATTTTTCTATAGTCAATTTGGATCTAGCGTTAGTGATCGAGAGCTGGTTGCCCAGCAACCATTCTACTCTATGAATTCTGACTTAAAGCATTTTCTGAGTTCTGTGGTTGCTAGGCAACATAAATCTAAAAGGTCAGTTGTCTCTTTTGTAATTCATTTGTAATATTTGCACTGTAACTGATAATTTCAAAGTTCATAACATTCTTTTATGTCATTTATACCCAGACTATGAAATATATCCCACCCCCAATTTCATTGTATTTTTTCGCAAACAAAACCCAGCTTTTCTCGCAAAAATGCTCACCCTGTTTGAGGTTTCTGCTGTATATATGTGATATTTGCAGTGCGTAAAGTCAGCAATGCATGGTATAAACTACAGTGTGTCTTAAGTTGAGTTTTTGCCACCAGTTGCCATGGCAACCAAATTTAGGTACATATTACCCACGTGGCCATGGACTGTTTACTAACTTTCTCTCGTTGCTAGGCAACGGTAGGTTGTTGTTTAGATGTCAAAATTTAGCGGTGAATTGGGGTCGCACTATATTGAGCAACAATAATAATTTACTCCCAACATGCAAATTCCATTTACATAGAAATAATTCAAAAAGTCCCATTCATTATTGGATCACCCACGTATTTGGTCATCGCTACCCCCAGATGGAGTTTTAACATTGGCGGATGATTATTTAAACCGGTTCTATAACCATAAGTTGTATGTGGTTTCCTCTAACCATGCTGCTTCTTTTGTTAGCATATAAAAGCTGCGCTAAAATAAATATCAGCATAGCCTGAAAGACTTACGAAGAAGGCGGAGCAAACCCTGACATCATCGGTCGTATTGCCGTATATAGAAACACGAAGGGATTCCTGCGTATCACGATGAAAAAGAGGCCGGGCACGAGGACCAGAATTATAAATAGAACCACGAGTGTAATCACCAAAACAAGCATGGCTAGACTGACGAATGTAGATTCCAGATTGCTGGCCTTGGCAACGGATGTTGCTATGAGGGAAGCCACACCCACTGGAGTGAACCTGAAACGGAGAGTTAAAACCTAATGATAAAATGTAACCATTGTAAACTTTACACAATGAAACAGTGGAAATAAGCTCTTGCTTAGAAACCTAAGCATATGATGCGAAATTCCTGTATAGGCCTATGAAATAAAATAGAAAAAGCAAAAGAAACGCCGCTAAAATGTTTAATGTATATGCATCCAGATAAGGTAACACCACTGATACAGTATTTCTTTTTGATAAAAGACAAATCAATTTCAACCCAGTAGTATCTACTTGCAACATCCTTGCCGAGTACGTCGTTGCTGGGTACGGTTTAATATCATTGCCCAGTACGGTAAAAGCTATTTTAAGCTAATTATAAATAGAATCGTTAAAAAGCTATTTATAAATAAAATCGTTTAGATATATTGACAGTGTAACTTACATAATGAGTACCTTTGATGGCCCAATTTTACATATATATAGATTTTTTATTTTTGTTTTCATTTAATTACGTTCAAGTTTAAAATTCATTGTCAAGAAGATTAAATATTATTGTATTCTGCAGACTCTTAAACCCACTTGTATAAAGTAAAACTTAAAATTGAAGGGTATATATATATTATTTTATTTTTTTTTGGCCGACAAGAGATAGTCTAGCAGATATGCATTTTTATACAGTCGTGACAGTGAGTTTGGCGTTTTTGTGGATTAACGCCCCAGTCAACGATGTTTCAGTCACTGTCATGTCTAGCAAGAGCTCAAGTTTTTAACAGTGTTAAAGATTCAACGTGTTTTGTGATAGGCCTCATACCTGCTATCCATTTGGGTTCTCACCCAAAGACCTTTTCGTTCTGAGTCCGATCATCGACCGATAGGCGACCGCGCTACCCTGAACGAACAATTTAAATAAAATGTTTTTCCAACATGCAAAATTTAATGATTAAAGATTTGGGTGCCCATTAAGTGTTTTGTTTGTTTGTCTGTTTGTTTGTTTGTTTGTTTGTTTGTATCAAGGGTTAACGAGGGAGTCAACAAATTTTCAATCATGTCGGCAAAGCGGCAATGTTCCATGGGTATAAGACAGTTATGGGCCAATGTGTCTTGCTCAATGACACAACACGGCAGCCCAAGTGGGGATCGAACACAGGCCCTCTCGATTTGGAGTTAGTTGGTCTACCGCTAGGCCGTGCTTGGGATTGCCGTTTATCCTGAGTGACGTGGAGTCTAATTCTAAAGCCATGTTCATGTGCAACATTTGAACTCGGGTGCATTTTTGCAGACTGGATGTAAATTTGAACCCCGGGTGTATGGTATGCCATGAAAACTACACCCTGCAAAACTACACTCTGGTGCAAATTTTCTCCTACTTTCCAGGTGGAGCAAATTGAATTGCAGTCGGGTGTATTTTTGCACCCGTGTGTATTGTGTGTATATGAACGCAAAACGCTTAATCGTTACACATTTTTGTTTGTTTGAATTGATACTTTACGTCCCAGACAATAGCTTAGGTCATATCTGGAGATTGTATCCACTTTATGGGCCTTTCACTCAAAGTTAGGATGTCATGACATCCAAAAATGCTAAAGATATAACCACACAGCTAAGCCAATAAGGCTTATAGGTATGACCAGTTTGACTTGAAACCATTTTTCTTGGGCAGGCTCAAGCCGCAGCGGTTTACCAGTAGTCAGATTACCAGTCAGTAGCGAACATGCTTTGCCTGAGGCACAAACAGCCCATCTACATCAAATGACCTTTGCTAATAAGGAGCATTTTAGTCAAAATTTAATGTCAAAACCAGGCGAATATGAACATGATCTCGCTGCATATGGCCGCTACACAAGCGGATGAAAAATTACACCTGGTTGCAAATATAGCATATGAACACGGCTTTAGATTGTAATTTAGTACTGCAGATCTATTGAACAGCGAAAGACAACGTGTTTGTCCTAAACACCGCGATTTTGATTGTTGGCATATAGTATGCCATATAGGCTATCTTAAGAGCCTAAAGTAGCCTAAACACCCATTTTCACTGCTCTTAAAAAATCTAAGTTTTATATTTATATTCTACAATGGAGAACTATCAGTGGTTTAAGGGTGATGTCGTAACAATGTCCCCAGTAGACATACAGTGTCATTCTCTTCAGCATCGTCCCCAGTAGGGATCTACAACACCATTCCCTACCATTCCGTCCCCAGTAGAGATCTATCGCCCCATTCCCTAACACAACGTCCCTAGTAGAGATCTACAGCGACATACCCTACCACACCGTCCCCAGTAAGGATCCACAGCGCCATAACCTACCACACCATCCCCAGTAGAGATCCATAGCACCATATTCTACTGGACCGTCCCCAGTAGAGATCTACAGTACGGTATTCTACCACACCGTCTCCAGTAGAGATATACAGCGCCATACCCTACCACACCGTCTCCAGTAGAGATCTAAAGCGACATACCCTACCACACCGTCCCCAGTAGAGATCTACAGCACCATATTCTACTGGACCGTCCCCAGTAGAGATCTACAGTACGGTATTCTACTACACCGTCTCCAGTAGAGATATACAACGCCATATCCTACCACACCGTCCCCAGTAGAGATATAATGTGTCAGTCTCTTCAGCATCGTCCCCAGTAGGGATCAACAACACCACACCCTACCATTCCGTCCCCAGTAGAGATTTATCGCCCCATTTCCTACTACAACGTCCCCAGTAGAGATCTAAAGCGACATACCCTACCACACCGTCCTCAGTAGAGATCTAAAGCACCATATTCTACTAGACCGTCCCCAGTAGATATCTACAGTCGGGTATTCTACCACACCGTCCCCAGTAAAGATATACAGCGCCATATCCTACCACTCCGTCCCCAGTAGAGATATGCAGTGTCATTCTCTTCAGCATCGTCCCCAGTAGGGATCTACAACACCATACCCCACCATTGCGTCCCCAGTAGAGATATTTTGCCCCGTCCCCAGTAGAGATCTACATTGGGGTAGTCTACCACACCGTCTCTAGTAGAGACATACAGCGCCAAACCCTACCACAGCGTCCCCAGTAGGGATTAACAGTGTCATTCTCTTCATCATCGTCTCCATTAGGGATCAACAACACCATACCCTTCCATTCCGTCCCCAGTAGAGATCTATCGCCCCATTTCCTACCACAACGTCCCCAGTAGAGATCTACAGCGACATACCCTACCACACCGTCCCCAGTAGAGATCTACAGCACCATATTCTACTGGACCGTCCCCAGTAGAGATCTACAATGCGGGGTACTGTACCACGTCGTCTCCAGTAGAGATATACAGCGCCATACCCTACCACTCCGTCCCCAGTAGAGATGTACAGTGTCATTCTCTTCAGCATCGTCCCCTGTAGGGATCTACAACACCATACCCCACCATTGCGTCCTCAGTAGAGATCTATTGCCCCATTCCCTAGCACAACGTCCCCAGTAGAGATCTACATTGCGGTAATCTACCACACCGTCTCCAGTAGCTCTCTAGACATACAGCGCCATACCCTACCACACCGTCCCCAGTAGAGATTAACAGTGTCATTCTCTTCCTCATCGTCCCCAGTAGGGATCAACAACACCATACCCTTCAATTCCGTCCCCAGTAGAGATCTATCGCCCCATTTCCTACCACAACGTCCCCAGGAGAGATCTAACGCACCATATTCTACTGGACCGTCCCCAGTAGAGATCTACAATGCGGTAGTGTACCACACCGTCTCCAGTAGAGATATACAGCGCCATACCCTACCACTCCGTCTCCAGTAGAGATATACAGTGTTATTCTCTTCAGCATCGTCCCCAGTAGGGATCTACAACACCATACCCTACCATTCCGTCCCCAGTAGAGATATATCGCCACATTCCCTACCACAACGTCCCCAGTAGAGATCTACAGCGACATACCCTACCACACCGTCCCCAGTAAAGATCCACAGCGCCATAACCTTCCACAACATCCCCAGTAAAGATCCACAGCGCAATAACCTACCACACCGTCCCCAGTAGAGATCTACAGCGCCATATTCTACTGGACCGTCCCCAGTAGAGATCTACAGTACGGTTTACTACCACACCGTCTCCAGTAGAGATATACAACGCCATATCCTACCACACCGTCCCCAATAGAGATATACTGTGTTATTCTCTTCAGCATCGTCCCCAGAAGGGATCAACAACAACATACCCTACCATTCCGTCCCCAGTAGAGATCTATCGCCCCATTTCCTACCACAACGTCCCCAGTAGAGATCTAAAGCGACATACTCTACCACACCGTCCCCAGTAGAGATCTACAGCACCATATTCTACTGGACCGTTCCCAGTAGAGATCTACAGTACGGTATTCTACCACACCGTCTCCAGTAGAGATATACAGTACCATATCCTACCACACCGTCCCCAGTAAAGATATGCAGTGTCATTCTCTTCAGCATCGTCCCCAGTAGGGATCTACAACACCATACCCCACCATTGCGTCCTCAGTAGAGATCTATTGCCCCATTCCCTACCACAACGTCCCCGGTTGAGATCTACATTGCGGTAGTCTACCACACCGTCTCCAGTAGAGACATACTGCGCCATAACCTACCACACCGTCCCCAGTAGAGATTAACAGTGTCATTCTCTTCATCATCGTCCCCAGTAGGGATCAACAACACCATACCCTTCAATTCCGTCCCAAGTAGAGATCTATCGCCCCATGTCCTACCACAACGTCTCCAGGAGAGATCTACAGCGACATACCCTACCACACAGTCCCCAGTAGAGATCTACAGCACCATATTCTACTGGACCGTCCCCAGTAGAGATCTACAATGCGGTAGTGTACCACACCGTCTCCAGAGATATTCAGCGCCATACCCTACCACTCCGTCCCCAGTAGAGATATACAGTGTCATTTTCTTCAGCATCGTCCCCAGTAGGGATCTACAACACAATACCCTACCATTTCGTCCCCAGTAGAGATCTATCGCCCCATTCCCTACCGCAACGTCCCCATTAGAGATCTACAGCGACATACCCTACCACACCGTCCCCAGTAAAGATCAACAGCGCCATAACCTACCACACCGCCCCCAGTAGAGATCTACAGCACCGTATTTTACTGGACCGTCCCCAGTAGAGACCTACAGTACGGTTTACTACCACACCGTCTCCAGTAGAGATATACAACGCCATATCCTACCACACCGTCCCCAGTAGAGATATACTGTGTCATTCTCTTCAGCATCGTCCCCAGTAGGGATCAACAACACTATACCCTACCCCAACGTCCCCAGTAGAGATCTATCGCCCCATTTCCTACCACAACGTCCCCAGATCTAAGGCGACATACCCTACCACACCGTCCCCAGTATAATCTACAGCACCATATTCTACTGGACCGTCCCAAGTAGAGATCTACAGTACGATATTCTACCACACCGTCTCCAGTAGAGATATACAGCGTCATATCCTACCACACCGTCCCCAGTAGAGATATGCAGTGTCATTCTCTTCAGCATCGTCCCCAGTAGGGATCTACAACACCATACCCCACAATTGCGTCCCCAGTAGAGATCTATTGCCCCATTCCCTACCACAACGTCCCCAGTAATGATCTACATTGCGGTAGTCTACCACACCGTCTCCAGTAGAGAAATACAGCGCCATACCCTACCACACCGTCCCCAGTAGAGATTAACAGTGTCATTCTCTTCATCATCGTCCCCAGTAGGGATCAACAACACCATACCCTTCCATTCCGTCCACAGTAGAGATCTATCACCCCATTTCCTACCACACCGTCCCCAGGAGAGATCTACAGCGACATGCCCTACCACACCGTCCCCAGTAGAGATCTACAGCACCATATTCTACTGGACCGTCCCCAGTAGAGATCTACAATGCAGTAGTGTACCACACCGTCTCCAGTAGAGATATACAGCGCCATACCCTACCACTCCGTCCCCAGAAAGATAATACAGTGCCATTCTCTTCAGCATCGTCCCCAGTAGGGATCTACAACACCATACCCTACCATTTCGTCCCAAGTAGAGATCTTGCGCCCCATTCCCTACCACAACATCCCCAGTAGAGATCTACAGCGACATACCCTACCACACCGTCCCCAGTAAAGATCAACAGCGCCATAACCTACCGCACCGTCCCAAGTAGATATCTACGGCACCATATTTTACTGGACCGTCCCAAGTAGAGATCTACAGTGCGGTTTCTACTACACCGTATCCAGTAGAGATATACAACGCCATATCCTTCAACACCGCTCCAGTAGAGATATACTGTGTCATTCTCTTCAGCATCGTCCCCAGTAGGGATCAACAACACCATGCCCTACCATTCCATCCCCAGTAGAGATCTATCGCCCAATTTCCTACCACAACGTCCCCAGTAGAGATCTAAAGCGACATACCCTACCATTCCGTTCCCTGTAGAGATCAACAGCACCATATTCTATTGGACCGTCTACAGTTCGGTATTCTACCACACCGTCTCCAGTAGAGATATACAGCGCCATACCCTACCACTCCGTCCCCAGTAGGGATATACAGTGTCATTCTCTTCAGCATCGTCCCCCAGTAGGGATCTACAACACTATACCCCACCATTCCCTCTCCAGTAGAGATCTATCGCCCCTGTCCCTACCACAACGTCCCCAGTAGAGATCTACAGCACCTTAATCTACCACACCGTCCCCAGTAGCGATAAATGGACCCATTTCTACCATAACGTCCCCAGTAGAGATCTGCAGCGACATACCCTACCACACCGTCCCCAGTAAAGATCTACAGCGCCATAACATACCACAGCGTACCAAGTAGAGATTTACAGCACCATAATCTACCACACCGTCCCCAGTAGAGATATATCGACCCATACCCTACCACAACGTCCCAAGAAGAGATCTACAGAGACATACCCTACCACACCGTCCCCAGTAAAAATGATATCGTTCAATTCCCTACCACAACGTCCCCAGTGAAGATCTACAGCTACATTCCCTATCTCACCGTCCCAAGTAAACATCTTAAGCGAACTACTCCACCAATACGTCCCCAGTTAAGATATACAGCGATATACCCTACCACACCGTCCCCAGTAAAGATCCACAGCGCCATAACCTACCACAGCGTCCCCAGTAGAGATTTACAGCACCATAATCTACCACACCGTCCCAAGTAGAGATATATCAACCCATTCCCTACCACAACGTCCCAAGTAGAGATCTACATAGACATACCCTACCACACCGTCCCCAGTGAAGATCTATCGTTCAATTCCCTACCGCAACGTCCCTAGTGGAGATCTTAAGCTACATTCCCTATCACACCGTCCCCAGTAAACATCCTAAGCGAACTACTCCACCAATACGTCCCAAAGAGAGATCTACAGCGACATACCATACCACACCGTCCCCAGTAGAGATTTACAGCACCATACTCTACTGGGGCGTCCCCAGTAGAGATCTACTGTACAGTGCGGTAGTCTACCACACCGTCTCCAGTAGAGATATATAGCGCCATACCCTACCACTCCGTCCCAAGTAGAAATATACAGTGTCATTCTCTTTAGCATCGTCCCCAGTAGGGATCTACAACACCATACCCTATCATTCCGTCTCAAGAAGAGATCTACAGCACATTAATCTACCACACCGTCCCCAGTAGAGATATATCGACCCATTCCCTACCACAACTTCCCCAGTAGAGATCTACAGCTACATACCCTATCACACAGTCCCAAGTAGACATCTACGAACTACTCTACCAATACGTCCCCAGTAGAGATCACCAGCGACATACCCTACTACACCGTCCCCAGTAGAGATCTACATAACCATTATCTACTGGACCATACCCAGTAGAGATCTACAATGCGGTAGTCTACCACACCGTCACCAGTAGAGATATACAGCGCCATACCCTGCCACTCCGTCCCCAGTAGAGATATTCAGTGTCATTTTCTTCAGCATCATCCCCAGTAGGGATCTACAACAACATACCCGACCATTCCGTCCCCAGTAGAGATCAATCGCCCAATTCCGTGCCACAACGTCCCCAGTAGAGATCTACAGCGCCATACCCTATCACTCCGTCCACGGTAGAGATCTATCGACATTTTCCCTACCATAACGTCCCCGGTAGAGATCTACAGTGACATACCCTACCACACCGTCCCAGTAGAGATCTATCGCCCCATTTCCTACCTTAACGTCCCGAGTAGAGATCCACCTCTACATACCCTATCACACTGTCCCGAGTAGATATCTAAAGCGAACTGCTCTACCAATACGTCTCCAGTAGAGATCTACTGCACCATATTCTACCGGACCGTCCCCAGTAGAGATCTACATAGCGGTATTCTACCACACCGTCTCCAGTAGAGATATACAGGGTGTCCCAAAAAAACGTAGCCGCTACAAAAAAGTGCATAGCTTTTTAAATAATATAGATATTAGCAAGATATTTTACACAGTGGTAGTGCTGTTATAATTAATTCTGAATCTGATATTCATTTTGCTAGGTGGTGCTTCATTAGCTGGTGATGTCATATCAAATCGATGACGTCATTTCCTGCTATCTGCTGCAACTTGCATTGCTGAAAATTGAAAAAAGTCACAAAATACAATATCCAAGCATTTTCAAGCCTTTATTCTCCCTTAAAAATGTTATAAAGAGGAGGAAGTAACAATTATTATCAGAAAATCAAAAGGGTTCGTTAAACAAGGGCAAAATGGGGTGAAGAATAGAAATTGTATTCCAAAATGGGGAGTGAACGACCATAAAACATGTCGTGTAGAATTTTCATTGCTCCAAAAGGGGTCATTTAAACTAATGGTGATCATTTCGGATATTAGGCGAAGTGCATAATTGCAATTAATATATATTTAAAGACACCTTTTTAAGCATACTGCAACAAAGTTTGATTGAGTTTTCTGTAAAAATGTAAACAGTAAACATGTATTGTAGGGGACACGTTTTTTGGGAAACCCTGTACAGCGTCATACCCTAAAACACCGTCTCCAGTAGAGATATACAGTATCATTCTTTTCAGTATCCTTCACAGTAGGTATCTACAACACCATACCCTATCATTCCGTCCCCAGTAGAGATATGTATTGCCCCATTCCCTACCACAACGTCCCCAGTAGAGATATACAGTGCGGTAGTCTCCCACACCGTCTCCAGTAGAGACATAAAGAGTCATACAGCGCCATACCCTACCACCCCGTCCCTAGAAGAGATATACTGTGTCATTTTCTTTAGCATTGTCCCCAGTAGGGATTTACAACACCATATCATACCGTTCCGTCCCCAGTAGAGATCCATCGCCCCATTTCCTACCACATCGACCCCAGTAGAGATCTTCAGCGACATACCCTACCACACGGTCCCCAGTAGAGATCTACAACACCATAATCTACCACACCGTCTCCAGTAGAGATATTTCGCCCCAATCCCTACCACAACGTCCCCAGTACAGATCTACAGCTACAAACCCTATCACACCATCCCCAGTAGAGATCTAAAGCGAACTACTTTACCAATGCGTTCACAGTAGAGATTTACAGCTACATACCCTAACACACCGTTCCCAGTACAGATCTACAGCACCAAACTCTACTGGATCGTACCCAATAGAGATCTACGGTGAGTTAGTCTACCACACCGTCTTAAGTAGAGATATACAGCGCCATACCCTACCATTCCGTCCCCAGTAGAGATATACAGTGTCATTCTCTTTAGCATCGTCCCCAGTAGGGATCTAAACCACCATACCCTACTATTCCGTCCCCAGTAAAGATCTATCGCCCCATTCCCTACCACAACGTCCCCAGTAGAGATCTACAGCGACATATCCTACGATACCGTCCCCAATAAAGATCTACAGCGCCACATCCTACCACGTCGTCCCCAGTAGAGATCTACAGCACCATAATCTACCACACCGTCCCCAGTAGAGATCTTTCACCCCATTCCCTACCACAACGTCCCCAGTAGAGATCTACAGCGACATACCCTACCACACCGTCCCCAGTAAAGATCTATCGTCCAATTCCCTACCGTTACGTCCCCAGTGGAGATCTACAGCTACATATTTCAACGTTCCGAGTAGACATATAAAACAAAACTACTCTACAAATACGTCCCCAGTAGAGATCTACAGCGACATACCCTTCCACTCCGTCTCCAGTAGAGATATATAGAGTCATTCTAATCAGCATCGTCCCCAGTAGGGATATACAACACAATACCCTACCATTCCGTCCCCAGTAGAGGTCTATCGCCCCATTCCCTACCACAACGTCCCCGGTCGAGATATACAGCGACATATCCTACCATACCGTCCCCAGTAAAGATCCACAGCGCCATATCCTACCACACCGTCCCCAGTAGAGATCTACAGCACCATAATCTACCACACCGTCTCCAGTAGAGACCTATCACCCCATTCCCTACCCAACGTCCCCAGTAGAGATCTACAGCACCTTACTCTACTGGACCGTCTCCAGTAGAGATATACAGTGCGGAAGTCTACCACACCGTCTCCATTAAAGATAAACAGCGCCATATTCTACCACTCCGTCCCCAGTAGAGATATACAGTGTCATTCTCTTCAGCATCTTCCCCAGTAGTGATCTACAACACCATACCCTACCATTCTGTCCCCAGTAGAGATCTGTCGCCCCATTCCCTACCCAAACGCCCCTGTAGAGATCTACAGCGACATTCCCTACCACACCGTCCCCAGAATGATCTACAGCGCCATATTCTACCACACCGTCCCCAGTAGAGGTCTACAGCACTATAATCTACCACACCGTCCCCTTAGTCCGGCAGAAAAAAAAATTGACCTGGAATTGTGTTCTAAAGTTTTTTTCTTTACTGAATTATGTTCAGTTGGCATTGCCTTACAAGAATCTGAGTGATGCCACTTTGGCATCATTGAGCAATTTTGTATTTTCAAGATGGCGTTTAAGATGGCGGCCAGAATATATAATAATATTTAACAGGGGTCTCTGATTGTTTTTATCTGGCAAAACTGTGGTTATTTCAGTACAAAATGATGAACAGGTATTAGTTTTGTATAAGTTTTTACATTCTATCATAGCTTCTTTTCAAGACAGGATAAACAAAAAACACTGTATAGATGAAATAAGTCAAGGTTTTTCGTAATTTTGGTTTAACTTTTTTATTCATACAATAAGCACTTTAACTTTCAGAACCATTACTCAAGCTAGATTGCCTTATCAAGATGCAGTGATTATCGTATTCAAGATGTCATTCAAGAAGGCAGCCATGATTTCTTGCGCAAAACGAATTTAACTTAGAATTGAGGTTATGGAAACGTTGCGGTAGAGTATGGCACCGTAGATTCCTTTGGGGCGTTGTGGTAGAATATAACACTGAAGATCCCTATTTGGGACGTTGTGGTAGTGCATGACACTGTAGATACGTACTGGGGAAGTTGTGGCACTTTATAATCTTACTGGGGACGTTGCGGCAGAGTATGTCGCTGTAGATCCCAACTTGGTACGTTGTGGTAGAGTATGGAATAAAGATACATACTGGGGACCTTGCGGTAGATTATGGCGATGTTGATCTCTACTTGGTAGGTTGCGATAGAGTATGGCGCTTTATATCCCTACTGGTGACTTTGTAGCAGATTATGGCGCTGTAGACCTCCACTGGGTACATTGTTGTAGATTAAAGGTTTAATTTGGAAACAATGTGGAAGAGTATGTCACTGAAAATCCACTACGGACCTTGTGGAAATAATTGAGCTGTTTATATCACTTGGTAGATTGTTGTAGAGAATAGTGTCGTATATCCCTACTGGGGACGTTGTGGTGGATTATGGCAGTGTAGATCCCTATCGGGGACATTGCAATATAGTATGGCACTGTTGATCCAAACTGCGGACGTTGCGGTAGAGTATGGCGCTGAAGATCACTACTGGGGATCTTGTGGAAGAGTATGTCACGCTAGATCATTACTGGATACGTTACGGTAGAGTATGTGGCCGTATATCCCTACTGAATCCGTTGTGATACATTATGGTGCTGTTCAGCTCTATATCCTTACTGGGTACGTTGTGGTAGAGTATGGCACTGTAGTTCCATACTGGAGACGTTGCGATAGAGTATGGTACTGTAGATCACTACTGGGGACGTTCCGGTTCAGCATGTGGCTGTAGATGCCTACTGGGGACGTTATGGTAGAATATGGCGCTGTAGAAATTGCTTCTGCGGACGTTGGGATACAGTAAGGCGCTGTAGATATCTACTGGGGACGTTGCGGTAGAATATGTGGCTGTTTATCTCTACTGGGGACGGGTGAGTAGAGTATGACGCTACAGAGATCGCTAGGCTACTGGGGACGTTGCGATAGAGTTTGGTGCTGTAGATATCTACTGGGGACGTTGCGGTAGAATATGTGACAGATTATCTCTACTGAGGACGTTGCGGTAGAGTATGGCACTGTAGATTCCTTCTTGGGACGTTGCGCTAGAGTATGGCGCTGTTTGTCTCTACTTGATGTAGAGTATGGCGATGTAGATTCGTACTGGGGTCTTTGCGGTAGAGTATGGCACTGTTGACCCCTACTGGGAACGTTGCGGTAGGGTAGGGTAGTCGTTGCAGTATAGTAATGCAATCAAAGTTGCCAAGGCTGAAAAAATGAAAAATTAAAAAAAAAGAAAAAAAGATCAGACTGGAACCCAGGCTAGGCTGAAAAAAAAATGAAAAATTAAAAAAAAGAAAAAAAAAAAGGATCAGACTGGAACCCAGGCTACACTACTGGGGACATAGCTGCTTAGTATGTGGTTAGGGGCGTTGGGTAGATTTTGGCACTGTAGATCCATATTGGGGATGTTGTATTAGAATATGGCACTGTAGATCCCTATTGGACCATTGCGGTAGAGCCTGGCAGACCTGTTATCGATTGCTTTCAAAGTTAATCACTAACGATTACAATTACTTTCAACGATTAACGATTACGATTAAAAGTATTTTTTCCTGGCTTTATTTGATTACAATTACAATTGATTTGCAAAAGTAATCAAATAATCAATCGATTAGTTTTGCTACTGTCTACTGTCTACGGTATGGTACAGTATGACACTGTAGAACCATACTTGGTCGTTGCTGTAGGGTATGGCTCTGTAGATCCCTAACAGAAGGTACAAGTAGGCAAAGATCAGGAAAAGGCGCAATCAGAAAAAGATTCCCACTCCAAAAACCGAGGTGGGAATCAGGAAAAGGCGCAATCAGAAAAAGATTCCCACTCCAAAAACCGAGGTGGGAACGTTTTGTAGAATTTGGCACTGCATGTACATCCCTACTGGGGACGTTGTGGTGGAATACGGCATTGTAGATCCCTATTGGGGACATTGCGATAGAGTATGGCGCTGTAGATACTGGAGACGTTGTGGTACAGTATGGCGCTGTTGATCTCTACTGGGTACGTTGTGGTAGAGTATGGCTCTGTAGATATTAACTGGGGTCGATGTGGTAGAGTATGGCACTGTAGATCCCTACTGGGGTGGTTGCGGTAGAGAAAGGCGTTATAGATGCTGTAGACGTAGCAGTAGAGTATGGCGCTGTATATTCATAACAGGGAGTTTGCGATAGATTTTGGCATTGAATATCCACAAGGGGACGTTGTGCTAGAATATGGCACTGTTTATCACTATGGGGGACATTGCGGTATAGAATTGTGCGGTATATCCCTACTGGGTACGTTGTGGTAGAGCTCGGCACTGTACATTCTTACTGAAGACGTTGCACTAGAGTATGGCGCTGTTGATATCTACTGGGGACGTTGCGCTACAGAATGGCACTGTAGATACCTAGTTGGGGCGTTGCGGTAGTGTTTATGTCTGTAGATTTCTACTGGGGACGTTGCAGTAGATAATAAAAATAAAACTGAGATCCTTTAAGAGCCCTGAGCATATTTTCCAGAAAGGTGATGGGCCATACCACGGTTTCGGCTATTCAAGCCTCGTCAGTGACCCTTTAGATTTGGCAACATGGAGCCAAAGAGAGTTACAGTGATTTTTCAACTTTCAGCAGGCTAGTCGATACAAAGACTAGTATAATCAAATTGTGGCCAAATATATTAAACGTTGGTTAGAATATGAATCTAAACCGATGATAATTTTCTGATTTCTCAAAATATCCTCTCTGATCTCAAAGGACCAAAAGGAAAATATAATCTGCACTACGGATGATGTACGGGGAGACTTTTTAGGGCCGCCACACGGCACAACACCAGCTGCAGTAATAGCAAATAAAAATAAAAATGAGATCCTTTAAGAACAGTGAGCATATTTTCCAGAAAGGTGATGGGCCATACCGCGGTTTCGGCTATTCAAGCCTCGTCAGTGAGTATGTCGTTGTAGATACCTATTGGAAACGTCGCAGTAGAGTATGGTGCTGTAGATCTCTACTGGGTACGTTGCAGATAAGTGTGGCGCTATATGTCTGTACTTGGAACAATATGGTACAGCATGGCGCTGAAGATCCCTACTGGTTTCGTTGTGGTAGAAAATAGCGCTGTATATCACAACCTGGGACGTTGCGGTAGAGAATTGCACAGTAGATCCCTACTGGGGACGTGACGGTAGACTATGGATATGTAGATCCCTACTGGGAAATTTGCGGTATAGCAGGGCACTGTTGATCCATAATGGGACGTTATAGAGTATGTGGTTGAAGATTCAAACAGCAGATGTTGTGGTTGAAAGTAGATATCTACTGGGGACGTTTCTGTAGAGTATTTGGCTATAGATCTCAACTAGAGACTGCGTGATATAGTATGGCGCTATTGGTCTCTACTGGGAACGTTGCGGTATAGATAAAAACTGTAAATCCTTAATTGGGACCTTGTGGTAAAATATTGCTCTGTATATCTCTACTCTGTACTTTTAGGCAGAGTATGACACTGCAGATACCAAATTGGATACGTTGCGGTAGACTATTGCACGGTAGTTGCGAACTGGAGATGTTGTAGTAGAGTATTGCACTATAGATGCCTACAGGTACGTTGTTGTAGATTATTGCACTGTATTTCCATACTGAAGACGTTGCATAACAGTTTGGTGCTGTATATCTTTACTGGGGACGCTGAAGATCCATACTGTAGACGTTATGACCGAATTCGGTTCGGTTCGGTTCGGCGACACGGACACAGAATTTTGAAAGAGAAGTTTTTTTCTATTATTTTTCGAATTTCCCATTGTTTTTGTTTGTAAAACTTCCCGACTTTAGGTCAAGAAGTTTGGGACCTGCAATTTCTCATTGTTGGTCGTTGTTTTCCCCCAAATTAAGAGTCTAAGCATCGATTTTCTTAGTCGTGCGATTCGCGCCAAAACGATTCGTACTTTACTTGAAAATTTCTTTTCTTGAAACTTTTTGGCCTGAGAGCTGACAAGCTTTTGGACCAGAATTTGTTCAAGCTTCATTGACAGTGACATTGAACGGCTCTAGCAGGGCTGCAACGATCTGTCATAAAATTTAAAGAATCTGAATAGTTTTTCTGGTTTGACCTTCCCCCACCCACTTTTTTCATATAGTGATTGAAGGTCTTTTTGTTTAATCATTTGAATTGGAACTCATGGCTTCAGGTTTTGTCGGTCCAACTGTGGGGCGGTTGACTTGTCGGGGTGGAAAAGAGCTGGTATGTTGTTTCCATACACCGAAGTCTTGTCCGCTGCTCCTCAGGTTGGCTTTGTTGTTGGTTTTCGGGCTCTGTGTTTGGAAGTGGACAACATCAGGAGATATTTTAGATGCGAACCAGGACTGTAGTATAGGATTTGGTAAATCAGTTGGTGGAATTGCTCAGAGCTTGGCTCTCACAAGGAAAATTGGTAACCGAAGAGGCTCCGAAGGATTACGCAGTTTCAATCCTTCAAAGGGAACAAACTTGTTGATTCTTATTATTTTGGCTGGAGATATAGAAATGAACCCAGGCCCCAGGTTCCAGTGCAGCACGTGCAAGAAGTATTGTAAGGCGGCCGAGAAAGCAGTTAAATGTGAAGATTGCGAGAAACGCTTCCATGCGTCTTGCGTAAATCTTGGTCCCGTTGAGTTACAAAAGATTGAGTCGGGTAATGATTCTTGGTATTGTTCAAACTGCAAAGCTGAGTGCAGCCTATGCAGTGGTGCTGTTTTGAATTCCCATAAGGCTGTCCAGTGTGACAAATGTGAAATGTGGGTGCACAATAACTGTTCTTTTTTGTCAGACTCAGAGTATGAAATGATGCAAAACTCAAACTGTACATGGATTTGCCCAAAATGTGACTTTTTCAATTTCTCAGACTCTTTTTTCAATGAACAGTTTAACTTGGAAAGTGAAAATAGGTTTGACCTACTTGCAAGAGGTCATGAAAACAAGTCCACTGAAACCTTGAATAGCAAAAACAGTTTTATTAGTGGTCTGAAATTTTCCAGTATCAACATAAACAGTATAAGAGGAAAAAAACTTGAGTTGTTGGCCTTCATTGATTTTCATCAATCGCAGATTTTGGCGATTCAGGAAACAAAAATTGACAATTCCATATTAACGTCTGAATTATTTCCGGAATCTTTTCCATACAGCGTGTACAGAAAGGATAGAACCTTACATGGTGGTGGTGTTATGCTTCTTGTACACAAGGACATCCCACACATGCCCCTCACAGAATTGGACAATGACTCAGAGTCAGTTTGGGTCAAACTTTTTGTAAATAAGAAAACTCACTTTGTGGCTAGCTGGTATCGACCACCTGTCGATGGTCATTTACCAGTATCGGACAATGGAAATGACTTATTGAATTCACTGGAAAAGTTTGACAATTTATTTAGAGAACAGCTTGACAAAATCAAAAATATTAATAAAGGCAACAAACCCCCCTTAATTCATGTTTTAGGTGATTTTAACTTTAGAGATATTGTATGGCCGGACAGACTCAGCAAATCTGGGTCATCATTGAGTCAGACGGAGGGTCAGATTTTGATAGATATCATGAATGACCATGGTTTGGAACAATTAGTCAATTTCCCCACCAGAGAAAGAAATACTTTGGACTTAATTTTGACCTCTCTTCCTGGTCAGTTTGTAGACATTCATTCCCCGGATAAGCTCAGTGATCATGACATTGTTTCTGGCACACTGAAAATTGCTATCCCCCCTATAAAGAAACCTAGGAGAAAAGTGTATCGTTATCAGAAAGGTGATTATGAATCTATGAGAGCAGAAACACTTAAATTTGCAAAGGAAAGATACTTCAACGGTTACTCAGATACTCGGTCGGTCCAGGAAAATTTCAATCTCATTACATCGTTTATTCAGGAATCGGCAGATAAACATATCCCCTCAAAAACTAGTCGCTCAGTTTCCTCTGTCCCTTGGATAACACCTGAAATAAGAAGGAAGATTCGCAGAAAAAATGCAACTCATGCAAAAGCTAAAAAGACTGGTAGTGCAAAATTTAGATCTAAATTTGAATCTTTACGGAAAGAGATCAAAGCTGATATCAGGAAGCAGCATGATCTTTATGTGAACAACTTGGTGGGAGATGTTAAGGCCAATCCTAGAGATTTTTACAGGTACATAAACAGTCAGAAAAAAGATACCCAAGGTATTCCCCCGTTGAAAAAGAGAAATGGAAGTGGAATAGCTCAATCTGAATTTGAGAAGGCGGAAGAATTTAATGGTCAGTTCTCGGATGTTTTCACTAAAAGTGAATACAAACAGGTCCCTCTTATGGATAGATCTGCCCCATTCATGCATGATATTGTGGTCACAAAGGAAGGGGTGACCAAACTTCTCAAAGGTCTAAACCCGTCTAAAGCCTTAGGGCCTGATGAGCTTCATCCCAGAGTCCTAAAGGAACTGGCTATGGAATTAGGGCCGGTATTCTCCCATCTCTTCCAGCAGTCAATTGATACAGGTGAAATTCCTAAAGAATGGTCTCTTGCTAATATTTGCCCCCTGTTTAAGAAGGGCGACAGGTCACTTGCCCGCAATTACCGCCCTGTTTCTTTGACATGCATTCCTTGTAAGCTTCTTGAACATATTGTATGCTCAAATATTATGGCCCATCTTGATGAACATGAACTCCTGTCGGACAGGCAACACGCATTTAGGAAATGGCATAGCTGTGAAACTCAGTTGACTACAGTGATAAATGACTGGGCCAAAATCTTAGACAAAAAAGGCCAGGTCGACACTTTTATACTCGATTTTGAAAAGGCTTTCGATACTCCTCCCCATGAACTCCTTAAAAGCAAATTGTTCAGCTATGGAATAGGTGGAACAACACTGAATTGGATAAATGCTTTCCTTTGTTTCAGACAACAAAGGGTAGTGGTTAATGGTATTAAATCGGATTGGGCTCCAGTTGTGTCGGGTGTCCCTCAGGGCACCGTTCTCGGCCCCTTGCTGTTTTCCTTGTATATAAATGACATCTCAGCAGACATCGAGTCTGAAATAAGACTCTTTGCTGATGATTGTGTTTGCTATCGTGAAATCAAGAATGAAGAGGATACATTGAAACTTCAAAGAGACATTGATCGCCTAGGCAGTTGGGCTAGAAAATGGGGAATGAGATTTCAACCCGTCAAATGCAACATGATGCAGCTGACAAATAAACGGTCTAGTAAGATACAGGCTAACTACACCCTTGAGGGCACTTTACTGGAAAACGTTGAAAGCATAAAATACCTGGGTGTAACTATCACAAATGATTTGAAATGGAATACTCATATTTCCAATGTTTGTACAAAGGCTAACAGAACTCTCGGATTCTTGAGGAGAAATTTGTATTCTTGTCCCCCAGATGTGAAAGAAGCAGCTTATAAAGGACTGGTGCGGCCGGTCTTGGAATATGGAAGCTCAGTTTGGGACCCTCACACTCATGGCCTCCAGGAAGAACTGGAAAAGGTCCAAAATCGTGCGGCAAGGTTTGTGACGGGAAATTATGTTTTTGAAACTGGGAGCATGACTGGCATTTTAGGTCAACTGAAATGGGAATCTCTTAAGAAAAGGAGGAAGGATAGTAGACTTATATTGCTATACAAAGGTCTAAAGGGTAAAGCCAGAATACCCACAGATGACCTTATCCCAAAGAATAGGCGTTGTAGAAATCAACACTCTTTGGCTTTTCAGATACCTTCAGCTAGCAAAGAAGCGTACAAAAGTAGTTTCTTTCCACAGACTATCAGGGACTGGAATGACCTCCCTGATTCACTTGTCTCCTCTGCTGAAATGTCTGATGACTGTGTGTCCAAGTTCGCTTCACTCGTGCGTTCAAGGGACTAATTTCCCCCCCATCCGGACCCCCTGGTGAAATAATGTCATTTGGCGTGTCACCAGTAAACTATTCAGATTATGGTAGGGTATGGCTCTGAAGATACCTACTTGGGACGTTTTCGTAAACTAAGGCGCTGTATATCTCTACTGGGTACGTTGTGACAGAGTATGGAGCTGTAGGGGAGGTTGCGGTAGAATATGACACTGTAGAACCCTACTTGGAACGCAGCGGTAGACTATGACGCTGTAGATACCTACTAGGGACGTTGCGGTAAATCCCCAATGGGTACGTTGTGGTAGAGTATAGCGTTGCGGTAAAATATATGGCTGTATATCCCTACTGAGGACGTTGCAGTATGACACTGTAGATTCCTACTGGGGACCTTGTGGTAAACTGTGGCGCTATATATCTCTACTGAGTACGTTATGGTAGAGTATCTAACCGTAGATCGTTACTGGAGACGTTGCAGTAGAATATGATACTGTAGATCGATACTGGGGACGTTGCGGTAAACAATGGTGCTGTAAATCCTAATGTGTACGTTGTGGTAGAGTACGATACTGTATATCCCTACTGGAGAGGTTGCGGTTGAGTATGGTATTGTAGAATGCTACTGGGGACGTTGCGGTAGCGCATGGCACCTTAGCTCTTTATTAGGGAGGTTACGGTAGAATACAGCGCTCTAGAGCTCAACTTGGAACGTTGTGGTAGAGTATGGCGCTGTAGATCTCTACTTGGAACGTTCCGGTATCACATATTTGGTATGATGCCGTACAATTTTCAAAATAGCCCATTTTCGCTTCTACGCTGCAGACACGCATTGTATACATGGGTTATTATAAAAAAAAAATGGAGCAATCCTTGTCCCTGATGATTTTCTCGCAAGCGCGATGTCCGAGGTTTGCTTCATCCTTCTATAATATTATTATCAGCCGTGCTTTACAAGAACCACACGGATTTCACGTTTACGAGCATGTTATTTAAAAGAAAAAATGCAAGATTTTTATCGTGTCCCCGGGTCTGGGTAAGTAGTTTTATTTGTTTCCATTGCAAAAGAAGCTTGACAGAAATTACATTTTCTGTAACCCTCTATTGCATATAATGTTATTGAAGTCAAATTCAAAAATCATATGGTATATTAAGTGCAATTTAAGAGCGGCGGCACATTATAGTGCTGTCCCTGGAAAACATATCAGTGCTGTCACAGTTTTTAAACATCTATTTTGACCAGAGTTATGAATCATTTTCTCAGATCAAAACAATCGCATTTTTGTAGACGACAGCAAGCTGATGAAGTCATGGTAAACAACTTTTTGATAAAATTACTCCGTTCATATTCCATAAAGACATGTCAAAATCGGTGTGGGAATTTTTAGCCATCAGTACTATCACGCGCATTTTGCCGCTTCTTGCAAATATCACGTACATTTTAAGGTCATGACTGAATTTCGGCTTAGGGCCGGTTGGAATAGATATGCAAAGTTTTCAGCCTGCATTCTGCTGTTAGTCATAATAATTAAATTTATGTGTGAAACTCAGTACTATCACGGTCAGTGCTGTCACGGTCGTGACAGTACTGATGTGTGACAGCACTGAGTTGACTTCTGTCAGCAGGTGTGACTAACACCAGTAGCAGTCAGAAGAGGTCAAACCATTTGAGGTGTGTGTGTGTGTGTGTGGGGGGGGGGTGATACAAAACTGCAAATTCAAAATTCTTCGTCGACCAGGGTATACCCAATGAGGCTGGTTACTACGAAGATAAAAAAAGTGGTAGTTTCGTCCCGACATTACTGAAAGTTATTGACTCGGGTACATAAAAAATAAATATCAGACGCGTCATGAGAAGACATGATTTTGCAAAAGTGCAGCTCAGCTGCAGTGTAACCTTCCAAGGGGGTATTAGCTCCAAGCTCACTAAAAGAAAAATGACCCCAGCTCCCTAATTTTTTTACTTGCTCCCAGCTTCCTAAAACTAAAAATGTTCTCTTCTAGTAATCCCCAACTCCCTTCAAATGTTTTCCAGTTCTCCCAAGCTCCTTGATAACGAATTGCCGATTCTGATAGCGTAATGGTGAGAGCGTCCGCTTCGGGAGCGGGAGGTCGTAGGTTCGATCCCAGGCCGGGTCATGCCAAAGACTTTAAAAATGGTATAAGTGGCTACCTTGCTTGGCGCTCAGCATTATTAGGCAAGCACTGGCTTCTCTTCTCCCAAAACAAAATATAGCATCACTAACATCGCATGTCTAATATGACAATGTCCGAATAATAACAAAAGAGGTCCGAAAATAATCAATGTCTGTATTCACTAGAGGACCGTATGGAAGACTGGCCGTTGTGCTTAATACGTTATTCTCTATAAATATAGAGATTATTATTGTTATTATTAATGGCCCTTCTACACAGAAAACCCGTGATAGGGTCCCAAATTAATTGCACTCTTTTGTCGTGAACAATCCTGGTTGTTTCAGACCTGGTCGAAAGCCCCAAAAACATTTTCTCATGCTGCAGCTGCTTAAAGTGTAAAGCTGAATAGCGCTAATTGCGCTTGTCGTGTTACACCGCGTTTGGTTTGCGTGTACCGAACTTGTTGTGTTATCTACCCAAAGGTGTCCCTGGTTCGAGCATTAGCCGAGGCTTCGTTGGTTGCGACCGTAAGGCAGTCACTGTCCCTAAGCTCATCGGTTAATTGTCAGAAATTAATCAGTTAATCAACTCCGCACACATTTGAATGAAATAGGCTAGATCAGCTGGCTAACCTGCACTCCGATACACTTCGTGACCTCGCTCCTCTCCCGTGACAGCTTAGCATAGGTTGCCTTTAAACTATGGTCGAACAGATTATGGATTTCGTAAGAAGCTTATGGCTGCTTTATTTGGTGATAATTGTTAGAATTTTTGTTATGTTTTGTTAGAAAATGCATGAATATCTTAATAAACATCTGGTTAGCCTGCAGAATTTCAATAAATTTGCAAAAAACAATCGATTTTCTCCTTTTTTGTCTCATATTCTACAGTAGTCTCCCCTTATCTATTTATAGACGTATGTGATATTTTCAACAGAAAATACGAAGTATTTTATGAATCTGCGTCATTTTACATCTGGAATATATATAAATTAAGTCCTATCAGTCAGAAAAGATATAACATAACATATTTCTCAATTTCTTTTGAGTCTTCGATGATTTTTCATTTTCGACTAAGGGCTCAATAGAAGTCATTTCCGTCGGTATGGAGAGGTCTAACGGAATACCGATGGAAATATTCCGTCTAGAAATAGGCGAGATCGGATAATTAATAGTGCTGTCACGACAGCATCAGTGCTGTCACGATATCAGTGCTGTCACGGTCATAATTATTTAAAATACTCAAAACGCATCATATAAAAGTAGTTGCTTTTGGTATGTAATGATACTATACTAAAATAGTAAACGTTTTGAAGAACTTAATTTTGGTTTAATCCTTCAAGATTATGTCTACAGAAAAAAGCGCTTCAGAAACAGAACAAATCACAGTATGTGCATTTTCATTGAAGCTCTCTCCCTCGTTAATTCATTGAAAGTATTTAAGGTTTGTGACAAGTTATATATACCCCCACTTACAGATTAGGAAAGTCTTATCAAATAAGCGTTGTACGCAAGAAAATTTGTCCGTGACAGCACTGATATTTTTTTCAAGGGTACCATACAATTGATTAAAGCTGGTGCACAATTTGTTCAGTTAAACTCGGCATATTTTATTTCTATATTCTAAATGCTATTGTTAATAAAACTATAAATCTCATTAAAAAAGAAAAACTGGACAACGATTTTTTTTTCGTTTTGCCTTACAGTTTTCTGGATTGCTCCATTTTTTGATAATGACCCATATAAACTTTGTATGGATGATTGACTTTGACCACTTTCCTTGGGCAGTCTCAGACATGATCAGACGGTCAGTCGGTAGCGTAGAAGCTTTGCCTGGAGGCACAAGCAGCCCTTCTATTTATTTAGGCCACAAATGGGCGAGGACCATACAAAGACATTGAAAGCGTTCAAAGCGTATTTACCGCATGTAGAACTTATTCGTTATGCGTAAGACCGTCCGAGATACGCAGAGCTTCTGACATAAAGGTATCTGAAAACCCCTAAAACAAGGAAATCTTAGATTTTTCCTCCAGTGGTGTTCGGTTTGTTGCTATGGCAACCATGCATATTAAATTGCAAAGCGTTTTATTGTTGAAACTTGTAATATAATACGTGTTTTATAATAATTAAACATTTATTTATCTGAACCAGCACTTAAATGCTATAGCCGCATGTTTTCGTACCTTGTGTATTTCCGCGATGTACTGGTTCACATCCGCGTTTGGAAACATTTCCGCGCTTGTGATACCTGGATTGAGAAATAATCTTTCTTTTTTTTTCTAATGTATCTCGATAAACGAATATATCGTAAAAAATACTTTCATAGACATGCCTGTTTCTTGGCTGTTTATACGAATTTTATGGAGCACGATAGCCTTGTGGTAGAGCACCGGCCTCCGAATTGAGAGGTATTGGGTTTGATTCCCACTAGGGGTTTCCGGGCCGTGTCCTTGAGCAAGACAACATTAACTCACAACAGTAATGGTTAATACTCAAAAAGCGCTGGCTTTGTCCAGACATAGCTGAAAACCTGTACTAGAGGACCAATGGTCCTGTAAACGCTCACCTGAGATCAGGGATATATACCAATAAACCTGTTTGACTAGTATGGTCATGGACGAACCATATTGACCTTGTCGTAAAATAGGTCAAGGTCATCACAGGGTCATAATTTTATGCACGCATATAGTACTCTAGTCTACAATGCTACATGCCTAGTTTTGTTGAAATTGGTCCACCCGTTCCATAGAAAAAGATTTTAGAACGATTTTTACCATATATGGACATGGCGGCCATCTTGGTCATGTGACCTGGATTATTTATGTACACATTGGTTTCTCCTTCCTACATGTGCTTTATATCAAATTTGCCGGGCTTTGATTGGCCAAGCGGTTTTAGAGAAGAAGATCTTTGAATATTATGGTGATATTCATTTATATTGCCCCAGGCAGACCGGCCCATTCGGTCCATTTTTAAGAATCATATATCTTCAGTCCATTTGCCCATTTCCCCTTCAAATGCATGGGCCACCTATGTTGACCTTGCCGTAAAATATGTCAAGGTCATTCCTGGGTCATGATTTATATAAACTATGTAGAGCTCCTTTCCCTGTGCTTCATGCCAAGTTTCAAAATCATAGACCTTATTGTTCTGGAGAAAGATATTTTTTCTATTTATAGCCATGGCGGCCATCTTGGTCATGTGATCTGGACCATTTATATAAACTTTTGTTCCAACTTCCTTAGGATGCTCCACATGAAGTTTGGCTTTGATTGACCAAGTAGTTTCAGAGAAGAAGATCTTTGAATATTATGGTAATATACATGTATATTGCCCCGGAGTGGGGGTAGACCAGCCCCTGGGGTGCATTTTTTCAGAATCATAAATGTTCAGTCCATTTACCCTTTCCCTTCAAGATTTTCCCTTCAAATGACATTTTGACAATTTTCCCCATTCAAATACATGGGCGACCTATGTTGACCTTGCTGTAAAATAGGTCAAGGTCATCCCAAGGTCATGATTTATATAAACTTTGTAGAGCTCCTCTCCCTGATGCTTCATGCCAGGTTTCAAAATCATAGGCCTTCTGGTTCTGGAGAAGAATATTTTTAAGGTTTTTGCGATTTATAGCCATGGCGGCCATCTTGGTCATGTGACCTGGACAATTTATATAAACATTGGTTCCCCCTTCCTAGGGATGCTTCACATGAAGTTTGGTTTTGATTGGCTAAGCGGTTTGAGAGGAGAAGATCTTTGAAAATGTGGACGGACGGACGACGGACGGACGCCGGAGCATGACCATCTCACTTTGTGAGCCTTCGGCTCAGAAAGCTGCTAATAATTGTTGACTCGATACATACAATGACGGCTCCAGTGGCCGAGCGATTAAGAGCGCTGTTTCTTAATAACTCGATCATGTCATCTCTGCCTCTGTTGTGTTTTTTTTTTAATTCAGTTTTACGTCCCTTTCATGTCCCTGGCACACCCGCAAGCAGAACTTGGCTTGTCTCACATGTGGCCAGATCGGGACTCGAACCCACACCATTTACAGCGGTGAGGTGATCGAATGATTAAGAAACAGCGCTCTTAACCGCTCGGCCACGGGGCCCGCCCTGGTGTGGGTTCGAGCTCCGCTCTGGCCACATGTGAGACAAACCAAGTTCTGCTTGCGGGTGTGCCAGGTGGGTTTTCTAGGGGTTCTCCCGTTTTCGCCCCACCTTCTGATTGGCCGTTCTCATATGAGCTGAAATAATATTGAAAGGGACGTAAAACTGATTCAAAAAAGTGTGTGTGTGGGGGGGGGGGGAAGGGGGGGGGGGTAAATCCAAAACGTCGATTGAACTTTTATGATCACAACAACACTTATATCCATCATAAGTGTTAGTTTTGCATTCGTAAAGGCATTTTAATTAACTGTTGTTCAGGGATCATGTTTCTGGAATCATGATAATAGAGAGGTTATAAAAAATGATGCAATCAGAAAGAAATTCGGTAGGAAATGGGTCGCATGTACGTGCCCTTTCATGCCCAAATCTAACAACTAGATTAGCTTTCGCCCGCCAGGACAATGACTGAAACATCGTTTACTGGGACGTAAATAAACAAAAACTATCTGACTGTTATATATGTATAAATTAATCTGTCGGACTAATGTAAAATCGCTTTAGAAAGTTTCAACACGTAATTTATATACCCTTCAATTTCAAATTTTATTATATTCAGGTGGGTTTAAAGTCGAAGACTACATGTAGATTTAATATTATATTTAGACCGTGAATGTTACACATGAACGTCATCAAATAAAATTAAGCTATAAAAATATTCTTATTATGAATTACTCTTATTATGAATTAGACCACAAAAAGGACTAATTGTCATAATATGTTAAAAACATATATAAGTCTATTTATATTTAGCTTAAAATAGCTTTTTTAAGAAATAACGATAACTCTTATAACGTACTGGGCAGAGATATAAAAACGTACTGGGTACGGACGTACCCAGCAATGATGTTGCAAGTAGACCCTTCTCTTTCAACCTGCATCATTAACAGCTATCCACAAAGATCATTGTATCATATAGTGTTTCGAAGTTAGTGACCATAAGAAACAGGAATCATTAGTTAATGTGTTGCCTACTCACCAAATAAACCACCGCAGTACCATTATGATAATGTCAGCAAATGCCCTGAAGAACAACACAAATGGTCTTCCCGCTTCTCCCAGCTTTCCAGTGGCGATGCCAATGATAGAACATATAATTATGATACCTGAAACAAATGTATGAGCCGCCGCGTGGGAAAACCAACCATGTGGTTTCCGAACAGGTCCGACACAAACCGAGCTGTACAAGCACAGAAGCAGGCTAGAAGCTTGATTTTTTGGATTTATAAAGTAGAGGAATTGTACTACCCGTGTAGCGAAAACAAAGGCGCTGATCAGCTTCGCGGTCACCGCGAAGCTGATCTGCGCCTTTGTTTTCGCATATGCAAATTGTTGGTTTTCCCATGTGGCGGCTCAAATGTATAAATTTTTTATAAGTATGTTGAAGGGAAACGCATGCATGTATGCAAACGGATAAACCAATGCATATAATGGACTCGTATATAACATAACATAATTTTTTTTAGACATAAAACATAATACATATTCATACTTAACTCAAAATTTTGACTCGTATGTGCTTTTAAACAACTAGGGTTTGACCCTCGACCGAACCATTAATTTTCTGTCATTTACAAGGATAGCTTTTTAAAAAAGCTAGTATCGCCCGTTTGTTGACATTTAGATTTAGACCACCAAAATGATGTCAATTTAGTCCTAGATTGCTTAAGAATTGTAATTCGGCTTAACAAATCTGTCAGGATATACATGTAGGTCAACTGTCTAATTTTTTTTATACCTCGTTCACCCCATTTGTGTGGAAAGGTATCATGGGACACCAACGGAAATAAGTTGTTAAATCAAAAAGGAAACGACCTGAAAAACGACTGCGTACACACACAATTGCTAAATCAAGTCCACCCACCAGCAAAGGGTGCAATGTTCCGAATACCGAACCAGTTTTAAGACCAAAGATATAATTGGTCGATATTGATCTACCCAATCCCTTCCTGACTTTTAATAGTCAGTTCCTGTCGGCAAAACGTTGCTGGTTACCCGCTGTGTCAAACGAAATGTAGAATATTTCGAGAAACATTCACATTTTCCTATTTGGATTTCATCGGTTTTCTTCGCTGTTTCTTTAGGAAAATCCTACCGTATATGTCACCCGTTGTGACGGGCGACAATCACTCATCTAGCTGCTCATTAAACCATGAAGATGGATTTCAATAACCCGCCAGACAAAGGCGTGTTTGTACTACGTAGCATTTATACTTAACATCATTTATTGCAATCATTTAACATCGATGAAAAAGACATCATTAAGCGCAAAAACATGTGCAAGAGAGCAATGGATTTGCATTTAGCGTTTTTTTTCTCGAAGTCTTTAATAAGAACAACTACTACTAGTATGCTATTACGCCCATTATGCAAGTGTATGGCTAATGACGTTCAATAACCGCCATTGCACTAACGTTTGTTTCAAATGAGTGCATGTTTTTTTTTCACCATCATATTTTCATTATCTGAAGATTTCAGTCTCAAGGTTTTAATCTTTAATATTTTCTCTATGTCAATTAGCCGATTTTACTCTATATCGCACAGGTAAGCTGCAAATCACAGAAACAAAATCACGCACTTTCTCGCGAAGTGGGGCATTGCCATACATTACAGACAATATAGCAAATCAGACGGTGAAAGGCAAAAGCAACGAGTTCAGTAAAGTAAAATAGGAATGGGACTACCAGCAGCCAAAAACATGGAAACATAAACTCAGTGGTGCCTAACTCAAAAGTTTATAAAAAGGTCAAAATTTAAATCCATCAGAGGTTTTAATATGCATTACCATTCTACCTGTAGATATCAGGGTACAGGGGGGATCAGACCAAACATTACGAAACCACGCCCATGTAATATACAGATTTTTCTTAAGTTGTAAAAATGGATAATTTTCAGTAGAAATATTTTGATATTTTTCTTATTTTTTGCTCAAAACATGGATTGTGGTTACTCGTTAGAACCGCCTTGTGCCCACAATCTATGTTTTGGGCCAAAAATAAAAAAGTGGGTATACCCCTCCATACCCTGAGATTCCTTATAAATAAAATCACTAACCACCATTATATACGTACAAGTTCAGCAGATGCTACGTTCTGTTGGATTAACGTAAAATGATTGCAAATTAAAGAATAAATTAAAGATACTGTAAAATATATTTACCAAGCACATTTGTCCCTGAGGCTGTGCCAACGACTCTACTGTATGTCTCTACTGTAACATTTGTCCCATTAATCAACTGTGTGGTCGTAACTGCTTCGTATGAGGTCTGAGTCTGAATTTGACATAGAATACATGTTAAAATAGATCGTAAGCACCGCGTTATAACTAATGTTAATGCATAAAGATATGAGCAACGTAAATATGTGGTTGACGATTTGCTCTCATATCCATGTATTAATTTTCTTGTTAATTACTCATTTGCATTTTCGGATTTACCAAAGTGCAAAAATGTAAACTGCAAATGTTGTGTGCGGTATATAAATCCACACTATCTTTGTTATAAAGCAAAGCTAGGATTATTTGAACTATGCTTGAACAATTTTAAAATAAAACAAAATATAATAATATTAAAATCTACCTTACCTTTTGGAAGCATGCTGTAACCATGTTACTGGGGAATAAATTTCTGAAATAAAAATAATACAATGTATTGCTGTTTTAAGAGATGTTTTATATGTCTACACTATGAACAGTGTTTTAGCTTAGTGTCCGTACACTTGAATATTCAATTCAATTCAATTCAATTCAATTCAATTCAATTAAGTGACAGGTTTTGGCACTCGCCTTTGCTACTAAAGGATTCGACAGAATGAAGGAAAGTTTATCTGTATCAGAGAAACCATCAAAATCAATAGATAAATTCCCAATTTCATCAATTAGATTATTTCTCAATGATTCGTATATTGGACATTTCAATATAACATGCATTTCATCTTCAACGGTATTGCAGCAGTGAAAACACTTCCTATCGCTTAAAGACGAACCATTGTAACGACCTGTTTCTAAGGCAATGGGGGCCGTATCACTTCTGAATTTCGCAAGGGCGCTACGATGACTACGATTAAAGACAGTTTTGCAATAAGTTTCGACTTGAAAGGTCTGTTTAAAAGTTTTGTAGGTTCTAAGTTTATTCCCGCCATTTCCTGTACGCGATTCATCTCTATTTACATCAATTTGCCATTGGTCGATGAACTGTTGTGTAATTCTTGGTAAAATTGTATCTAACATATACTTTACATTAATATCTGCAGCTATATCACAAAACTCCTCGGAGTCAAAATCTGATAGCAGTTTACATATTCTGAAATTCCAGTTTTTGCATCTATTTCCAGACTTATGATTGGACCAACAGAAAACCTTTTTGTTTAGTCTATTATTTTCCATTTTTACATTCCGGCACCAAAATCTTAGAACTGATTTCCAACATTTTGTTGTAACTGGCGTCCAACCAATATCCCCAGTTACTGCTGCGTTTGGGGTATATCTTCCAACATTAAGAAAGTATCTCGCTGCTCTGTTCTGAACGGCATGAATGCATTTAAAGGACTGTGTGCCCCAAATGGAAGCACCGTACGAGATAACAAGAAAAACCATTGATGCGTATAACTTAGTAAATGCATCGTACTGAATACCACCAATATATATCATCAGGGTTCGCTTCGATCAATTATGAAAATGCACATTATAATGTATCTAACATAACTTGAAGCATTGTACATGCAGAGTAAGAGAAACTGTTAATCAATAAGCGTAGGCAATAGTTTCTAAATGATTCGACCCCGCACCATATAATTATCATGTTTGCAACTTCTTAATTGATGTGCACTTAATATTTACATGTACCTGATTAAATCTGCAAATATATCTTGCGTTTCTAACTGAACTGTTTTCTCTACTTTGTCTTTGGTCTGTTCACCAACGTCCACAAATTTATCTGCACAAAATAAATCCGATAATAAACAATGAGTGATACATTTGTTTCAGAAAAAGTATGTTAGTCATTTTTGTATATCGAACGTGCACAAGACGCAAAATTACCGATCGTTCCAAGGCGATACTTCTGTTGTGGTTCTTATTGTTTTGTGTTTTGGAGTCGAATTTTTGTGCTGTTTGCGCCTAATGTACGATTTCATATTTTGAGTTAAGTTCAGGTAACTGAATGGCCGCCTGTTGGGGAATAGCTGCCCATTCGGCTTACGATATGTTGTCTTGGTATAAGTGCCTCAATGTCATTTTGGTTTTTTCCCACCCCTCTGTTTGTGGAGTGGAGATTTCTTTCTGATTGTGCCATTTCCTCATCATTGCGAACTTTTACCTTTTTACTGATGGGAAAGTTATACGTTGAGTGTGTGTACATGTTCTTTCAGATTATTTTTAATACGTTATTTTTCTTATAATACCAATAGTCATTGATGCCAGCTTAATTGTCTGTAACCATTCATAAATAACGAAAAAAAAATCATCAGGAAAACATGTCCGTGAAGCGTCTACCCCCTTAAACCCCACTTTTATATAGAAAAAACTGGGGTATGCAGGGGTATACCTATTTTTCTTATTTTTGCTACAAAACATAGATTGTGGGTACTCGTCGAGGCGGTTCTAACGTGTACCCACAATCTATGTTTTGAGCAAAAATAAGAAAAATATCAAAAATTTTCTACTGAAAATTTTCATTTTTCACAATTTTAAAAATCACAGTATTTTGCATGGGCATGTATTTATAATGATTGGTCACATGATGTAGCCAAAGTGCCTCATATACTACTTTAACTCATTTAAGCCTGACGTCCCTTTTGTGGGACATAGACAAACAGCATAGCCGCAGATGTGACGCCGCAGAACGCGGCGTCCCATCTGGGGCTATTCTGTTTGCTTAGAAAATTTTCATTGAAAAATGGAATAAAAATTAAAAATCATTCCTAACACCCCTAAAAACGAAAGTGGACTCAACCAAATGATAACGATGGGAGAATCCATTCGTCAAATATGGGTTAATTAACGTGGATTGATATATTTACAAAGTCCCTAACCCCCCCCCCCCCCCCTAAACTTTGAACATGTTGTTCTCAGTCCTGGGATACAGATCATTCATGATATTACATCTCCTGAAAGGGCTATGAATGACAAACGTTATCCTAGTAATATAACCAGAATTTGTATTTGCATTTTCGTGCATGTTGGTAGTGAAATGCACTGTTAGTTTGAAAACTGCTTTTATTTTTCTTGCATTGTTTAACGCTAAAATAAGAAATATTGTGGGATGAGTGTTGGCACGGTAGTTAGTAAGTAGAAAAATCTATCAACTGCTATCATTTTTGTTCTGTTTGAAACAATTTTTGAAACAATTCTTACCGAAATATCTGCAGACAAAAAGCCCGTTTTTTTAGACTAATCAAGGTCAAATTAATGGGCTTATTTGTTATGTAAAAAGGCTATGGAAATATACTGTATATGTATGTTCTACCTGAATGAACAGACTACCTGTCCTATTTTAACAGCGTGCACATACTATAATGCATATAAATATACTGTACAAAATAATTTTATCTATGTTTTATTTGAGACATGTCTCAGAGGACTTTAAATCCAACGTTACTTCAACAACACACAACAACTGTTTTTACCCTTATTAGATACATAAAAGATATTGTCAGAAGAACTTCCCTAATGTCTAAAACGTATGAAGACACAGTTGCTTAATTTATTTGGCATGGTATATTTAAGGTACAGGTATTTGCATAAGTGACGGACAATATTATTTAAAGTAATAAATCTGATAAAGATGATGCACCTGCTATTCATGCAAATCGTTTCTAAGCTAATTTTTCAGCTTGCAAATTAGTTGGAGAACATTACTTAGACCTTCACAAAGGTTTCTATCAATTAAAATAAAAAATTTATTTTAAAGGATTATTTATGGAAATTTATTAGAAAAAAAGGTAATTTCACTAAAAACTTCTATTACAATGGCTTCCCTTTGGAAAACATTATCATTCATAAGAAAGTTTAAGGTTTAGGGATTATTCTGGTATGTAACATGCCACATTTTTTAAAAAAAAAATCTATGAAATATTTATGAGCAGAAAACACTATTATTATAGTAATAAGGAACCTTAACACGTACCTGGTTTAACAATGAAGTACATGATCAGTCCAACTAGAACACCTATGGTGTTGCTACTAATAACATAAAGAATTGCCACCATGCTAATTTTGCCGTTAGATTTGGGATCCAAAGACGCAGTACCTGCAATGAATTCGAAAATACTAAGAAAGAGGAACACGTAACTCGACAATGTACGAGTATTCACGAAATATATACGGGCAAACTTGTGTACACGTATGCCTTTGAATGTCACTATAATAAGTATTAAAGTTATACTGATACTTATGTTGGTGTATAAGGAATTATTAAAAAAAAAAAAAAAAAAAAAAAAAATGCTTTTTTTGTTATTTATATTTATTCTTAACATGATTGGTTGACATTGATTTTCACGTGTTAAGACAGCTTACCCGAAATGATACTTGCCACAATTAGAGGTAGAATAATCATAGTCAACATTCGCATAAACATTTCTCCTGGTAACCCTGAAATATATGAGCAACACGTGAAAAAAACGGCATTTTGGTATAAACAAAAAGCAAAGACGCAAATTAGATGTCCACCGTTTCATCTCTTGAATTCGGTCTAAGTTATTGTACTAAACATGCATGTGTAATAAACGTCAAAATACACCAGGAAAGTAGGACTGAAAGACGGTATGCTTAACAAAAGAATGTAATGTGTGAACTGGAATATGCTTGTGATTAACATTGTCTTAGCAGAAACATGGATTTGATGCATTTTGATGGGAAATGCCTCTAACTTCTTAGGGATGCCAACGGTGTATCATTATATCATGCTGAATTTATCTATGATCTCCGTGTATGATTGTAGAATGTGTTTCACATGAGAAAGTGAGTTTCAGAAGATAGTAAATGGTGGAAAATATGATAACCATACATTTTTAGAAAATTAAATAGTCCATTAGAACAACAGGTAGATTGACCATTGCCAAAAACAGTCGGTAAAGCCACGGTGAATGTTGTAGGGCTTAGTCTAGAAAAGAGGCCATAAAGTGAAACCACTGCTTTCTAGCAAACAGTGACATTACCACGGGGGTGATTCAATTGATACCACCTGTGCTGTCGTCCGAGACGTTACTGCATATATTGCTGTCGTCCGAGTATTCCGGTTTCCGTCCGAGTACTACGGCTGTCGTTACACAAACAGTACACACGTAAAAGCGGCTCGTGATTGTATTTGAAGGTATTATTCATCCTTTTTTCTGCTAGAATTTGTTGTTAGATATTTGTCTATCGTGCAATATGTTTGTACGGGTTTTTGGGTCGCTAGTTTGCATACAACCATGTGTTTAATCGTAAAAAAGCAAAAATCACATAAATATGCAAATACTTTAATAATCAGCATCTCTCAGTTCTAACCATTTATTGAACAACATGGAAAACATAACTGCAAAGATAAAACCTTTTACAGTTATAAAAAAATCCAAAGCAGAAAGGGTTTGAAGGGGCGTTTAACTTTTGGTGTTACTGCTGTCGATCAGTTGTAAATATGTGTGATACGGCTGTCGGTTAAACTCGTTACGGATGTCGACAATTTAGAACAGGTAATAATTGAAAATATATGGGTAAAACTAAGTTTAAGGCATCCTAGATTTCAGAAATATGAATGAAATAACATCTATTTCACTTTGTTCATATTTCTAACGATAAACCACGGTGGGTTGGTTACACGAAGTAAGATATTTACATGACACACCGCCGCACTTTCAAATGTGAATATTGAACGTCGTCTATACAGTGACCGGTTGCCTTGCTTTCTCATTTTCGCATGCATTATCCAAATCAGAAAGTGTAATGTATACAATTTAAACTTTGATGAGCGTCACGATTGTCTTACAGCGGAAAAAGACACACTGTGGCAAAATTGACCGATTGATCATTTGTGTAATGCACTTTAGCCATTTGTAACCACGCCCGTCCGCCCCCATCCCCGGGGAGGGCGGGGGCAGCCGTGGAAATGAGCAGGGCTTTGACCAAAGTTTTGCTACGGCAGTGCGTGGGAAACGGGCCGTGAAATTAAAAGCAGCCTGTGGAGAAAACAGCAGTGGTTTTACCAACAAGCGGTCCTCACAGGGTGGGTTTTTTTAGCGAGGATTGCTTTTAGCGATGATTTGCTGGACCAAAAGTCAAAATTCCCGCTATTCCCCGGGTGTGGGGGCCCGTTGTTACAAATGACTAGTACATAATACCTTATAATATTGCATTCATGTGTATATTTTCTTGTAGTCGCTTTCGAATGTCATTAAATGGCGCGAAGTGTAATATTCTGCTCTGCGATACAAAGGTTCACGTGTGTTAGTTGTGCTCTGTGATACATTGTGTTGTTCTTTCTGTCCCGCTTGGGATGTCTTTTGGTTGGGATGTTGATTTAGCCAGTCGAATACAATGATTTCATAATTTTATTTGACCCCCCCCCCCCCCCCCATTTTCTTGGTTTCGCGAATTTACTTTTTGGTGAACTAGTAAAGTTGGTCTCCTATCCGCCTAGTGTCTTCTGGTTTTGGCTTTACTGCATCGGCATTTTGTATATTTATATCTTTTAGCCAGCTTAGCACGTTGTTTAATTTCATCATACCGTTTTTCCTTTTCGCAGTCCTCGTAGAAATGGTGGTTTCGCTTTCCTAGGAAAAATGGTTTTGTTGATTATAATAATAATCTCTAAATTTCTGGTTTGGATTTTAACTTAATAACATCATTTTTTTTTTTGTTACATATGTTCGCCAGTTGAACACTATTTTTATTTTCTTTCTTTGTAAAATGTCCCCAGGAGAAATGGTTTTAGCTGTTTTTCCCAGTAAATAAGCTAATCGGCATCCCAGGACAAGTGGTTTATCTTCATGATACGATTGCTAATTGTGCCTACCTCTTTGTGCCTAGGAAAAATGGTTTTCGGCGTTGTCCCTAGTAAATACGCTCATCGGCGTCCCACGAAAGGTGGTTTATCTTCATGATACGACTGCTTATTTTGCCTGCCTCTCTGTTGTGTTCGTTGCCTTTGGTTTTGGTTGCCGACATAGCCGGATGACTACCTCGTTGGGAAAGAGCTAGTTATTATGCTATTCGAGTGCGTTGTCCGACCTAAGTTCGGATTTGTGATGCCGTTTGCATGAGTCATTTGTGAAATATTTTAAATATACTATCATATGACTGTATATGAAACTGTAAAAATAATCACATACTTTTATCTGGTCGCCGAGAACACTTCGAAACATTTAAGTTCCGAAGTGTTCTAGATGTTGACAAATGTTTCAAAGAAAGAAAAGTTTGCTAAAGTGTTCTTGTACTATGCCGCATATGATAGGATATGTGTGAAATATTTTCTTTCATACGAATATAGCAATGCGTGATTTCCGACAGTATGTGCAGTACGAACGCGCTCTCTAACGTATGCACAAAATATAACATACACGGAGTTTGTTTCCCGGCACTGTGTCAGCTTATAAATCGTTTTCATTTCCAGAAAACATGTTATGCAAAGTTTGTACTTAGAGACTCATTGTTCATTCATGTGACTTCACTAATTATCTCATTTGACATAACAGAAGAGACTATTTGTAGCATTTGTGTTTTTCGAGGTTACTGTTATGCTTTCTAGCGATCTGGTATAGTCGTCCTTTTATGAGTAGCATACGAAAATTATTCAGAAACTACAAAATAAATGCATAAAATATGTTGAATTTGATTTCAATGGGCAATATGCCAACTCGAAATACTATCGACAGCCGTATCGTACTGATCAATAAACAAACGCCAGCCGTATCAGGGGTCAGCGACAGCCGTATCACGCTTTTTAAAAACGGGAAATAAAATTAGAAGTACGCAATGAATTGGGTAAATGATTACAGCTTTCAAAGGCTAAATGGAAAGCGTAATATCCCTGATACTTTCGCTTACATAGAATGGTTGCATATGTTGAAAGTAAGAAAAACACGCGAGAAAACGATGTTTTGTACTAAAAATAAATTCTTGTGATTGTCTTTATGTTAAGAAAACTGGAAAGACGTTTGTAATAACGATAAATATCTTCTTGACAATTTTCGGTGATAAATGCGCTGATTAGCGACGATCTGTTGGCCCTGTGGGCACTGAAATAGGGGCACCGATGATAACGACAGCCGTAACTACTCGGACGAAAACCGGAATACTCGGACGACAGCAATATATGCAGTAACGTCTCGGACGACAGCACAGGTGGTATCAATTGAATCACCCCCGTGATCATGTTGCGTCACGTAGAAAAAAAATAATTTTCAAGCCCGAAAAACATATCCTTCCCCCACCCCCATAAAATTAAATGGTCGCTCCCTTACCTAGCCACATCAAACCGGAATCCGTCAGATCATATTTTCTTAGCCCGAATCCCAAACTGAACCCCACAATAACACCCAATAAGGTAAACAATAGCAATGCGTTGTTCGTTAGAAACAGACATAGTTTCCCTTTAACCGTTTTCACCTTGTCCGCATTGCTTGAATTGTCAAAATCAATTTTTCCATTGATGTTCGTAGGTTCATCGCGGTTACATGTAATCGTATCTTTGCCAGTTATATCCATTCTTAAATCAAAATACGGGTTGACTTCAGCGCTAAAACATGGATTTTTGTTATGTCCTATTCAACATAACTCCATGCTGTTAAGACTTAACAGCCAAATATTGGTCAAACTGAACAATACGATTTTATTATATCCAAATTAAATGTTCCAAAAAATCATATGGAATTCAGTCAAAGGTTGCCAGTGTAATTCCTGACTATTCACTTCAGCAGAACTGTGGCAAGCCCTTTTTCAAGATCGCATGTTTTCTTTACACTCTTCAATTAATGTCAAGACAAATATAAATGTTGATAAATACATAAAGTAAATATCTGCATTATGCCGACCCATGACTAACCTTAACCTATATATTTGTGTTTCTAAAGTGCAGTTCATGTTTAAAGTATTTACATGCCGGCATCTCTTTGAGGGACCATCAACCATCCGGCAGGTTTAAAAGATCATTAAATTCACACACTTTAGATGATGTAAACAAGGATATAAAGTAAAACAAGGATATCAAGTTAGCAATACTTTTGACATCCATGTTTTCCTCTTCGCTGATTCAAGACCAGAAGACCAATGGTCCTGTAAACGCTCTCCTGAGATCTGAGATATATACCAATAAACTTGTTTGAATAAAAAGGCCATATAAATGTATATAGCCCCAGGACAGGGTCAGAACATCCCCTGGGTTTAGTTTCTTTTTCAACTTCATAAATATTCTGTTCATTTGCCCATTTCCTGAAAGTTTTTCCCTTCTGTGTCATTTTAACAGTTTTCTGCATATATGACCTATGTTGACCTTGCCGTAAAATCTGTCAAGGTCATCACAGGATCATATTTTATACATACATTGTAGTACTCTTGTCTTTATTGCTACATGTCAAGTTTCGTTGCAATAGGTTCAGTAGTTCTTGCGAAGAAGATTTTTGAAGGGTTTTAACCATATATGGGCATGGCGGCCATCTTGGTCATGTGACCTGGTTTATTTATAATCACATAGGTTCCCCCTTCATACAGATGCTTCCTATCAAATTTCACTTTGATTGGCCATGCGGTTTCAGAGAAGATCTTTGAATATTATGGTTATATACATGTATAATGCCCCGGGGCATAGGCAGACCCACCCCTGGGGTCCAAATTCTTTTCAGAACCTTAAATCTCCAGTTCATTTACCCATTTCCTGCAAAGTTTGCCCTTCAAATCCAATTTTAACAATTTTCCCCCATTCAAATGCATAGCAGACCTATGCTGACCTTGCCATAAAATAGGTCAAGGTCATCCAAGGGTCATGAGTTGTATAAAAATTGTAGAACTCATTTGCCCGATGCTTCATGCCAAGTTTCAAATCATAGACCTTCTGGTTCTGGAGAAGAAGATTTTAAAGGTTTTTGCTATTTATAGCCATGGCGGCCATCTTGGTCATGTGACCTTGACCATTGATACAAAATTTCATTGTCCCTTCCTAACAATGCTCCACATAAAGTTTGGCTTTGATTGGCCTAGCGGTTTCAGAGAAGGTGATGTTTGAATATTATGGTCATGTACATGTATATGTATAGCCCTAGGGCAGGGGCAGACAACCCCTTGGGGACAATTTTTTTTCATAAACAAAATATTCTGTCCATTTGCCCATTTCCTGCAAGATTTGCTTTTTGAATCACATTTTAACAATTTTCCCCATTCAAATGCATGGACGACCTATGTTGACCTTGCCGTAAAATAGGTCAAGGTCATCCCAGGGTCATGATTTATATAAACTTTGTAGAGCTCCTCTCCCTGATGCTTCATGCCAAGTTTCAAGATCATAGGTCCTTTGGTTCTGGAGAAGAAGATTTTCAAAGGTTTTTGTTACTTATAGCCATGGCGGCCATCTTGGTCATGTGACCTGGACCATTTATACAAACTTTCATTCACTCTTCCTAAGGATGCTCCACATGAAGTTTGGCTTTGATTGGCCAAGCTGTTTCAGAGCAGAAGACGTTTGAAAAGTGTGGACAACAACAACTACAACAACAACGACGACGACGACGACAACAACGACTGGCGACGGATCATGGGTAAACTATAAGCTCACCTGTGAGCCTTCGGCTCAGGTGCGCTAACAAGCATGGTGAAAGAAATACGAGAATGTACTGATAATTTGCCTCACCGAGGCGTGTCCAGTGTTTCTAGGATAGCTGATGGAAATGACAAAAACCTTAAAGATGTATGCACCGTAGGCTCTAACTTGTCTAAGAATTGTATGTTGATACAATCTAATTAAAACTTTAAAGCTGTATGCATCGTAGAACCTGCGCTTGTCCAAGAATAAAGGGACTTCGGTTTCATCTGCTTATCCTACCGATACAAGAGGGTCTGGATGGGGGGTCCTGGTATTCATTAATCACTTAAAATTTAGCCATTTATTCACTGTCATTAAAATTTTGGCTTATTCATTAAAATTAGCTCGATTATTCATTAAAATATGATAATTACTAGTCACGCCTTCTTCACCTACATGTAGCTAATATCCATAAAGGACGAGTTCTATAATATTAAATTGTAGACTGCTGAGTGCAACCTTGATATTAACATCTTGAGAGAAGCATATATACTCTGCTATACCACAAAGCCTCATATAAACTTTCCGAAATAGTATACCGATTGTTTTAGCAAATCCCGTTCGCCCTAAGTTTTACCCTGAATCTTTCTCTTCAATTATGAATACCAAAGTTTAGTTAAGAAAAATTGTAACTTCAGGGGTAAAAGTTATAATAAAATGCTTTTTGTTTAGTTAGTATGGAAGTACTATGTAATACATGGATTTTGTGCTTGTGTCTGATTGTACAATACATTTTATTAATGTCTTAAATACTGAGCGAGCGAAGCGAGCGAGGAAAAAAATCATGTAGCGCCATATAAATTTCCAGATAGATTTGCATTAGTGCTGCCTTGTTTCTGATTGCAAAAGACACTATAATTATGTTCTGTCATATAAAAAGCAAGATGATGTCCATCCATAGAAAAGATGTCAAAGATTATCATTATAGGATTGGAACATACATAATAAGGACAAAGTGGGGTAATAGAATGAAAAGAAAATACATAACACAAGCAAACAAAACATAGAAATAGTATCTGGTTCGGTAAACATCCAGAATGATTTAATTTTTTTCTCTGCCTTCAAATGACACATTTCTTTTTCAACTGGACCATGAGGTGAGCCCCTACATGCTTGGCTTCCAGACATATGTATTTCCAAACATTCAAGGATTTCTGAAATATGAATACAACATTTGAACTAAATCGGGTCTGGGGGCGTCCAGATCCCAGAAAAAAAAATGAAATTCTGGAATGTCAGGGAGGCCATCTAAGACAATTCCATAGCCAAATTTTAGCATATTCATTATTCTTTAAAATGGTATTATTCACTATTCATTATATTACTCTGCTATTCATTAAAAATTAACATTTATTCATTATTTTTTAGGACCTCATTATTCACTAATCATTAAATTTTTTGCTCTTTATTCACTCTCATTAAAACTTTTAGGCCATTATTCATTAATCATTATACCCCATCCAGACCCTCATACAAGGACCCATTATTTTAGCTGGACGAGATCCATCAATAAATACAGCGCAACAAAACGTAAAAGTTGTGTCACACTGTATGTGCCTGATTTTCGAAAATCAAAGAGAAAATATTAAAATGATGAACAAAATAGGAAATTAACACTGACTCCTACTGTGGAGTTTGGCACTTGACGCGGGGAAGCACATACTCATTGTTCTTACATGTAAAACGTGAAATACAAACATTTATAATAGACTGCTGGCTGAAAAAGGTCCTGCCCCCCCCCCCCCCGTAGGGAATTTTGCAGACATAATCTATCTTAAAGAGCAGTCTTTTCTGATTCAAATGAGAGATGTTTGCACTTTGTACGCCGGGGCGTAACGGTGTAACAGCTATTTAAAAACAACAACTGTTACCAGCTTATTATATTTGCAGTATTCTTTGATTGGGAATGAATAATATGTTGTTTTACCATAATTTTACCATTTGTCTGCAAGATTCTTCGAGGAAAATATGTGGGATGTATAATTTCATCATGTTGACATATATGGGTCTCTATCTGTATAACGTATGTAACAAAAATATGCGAATTTACATTTATAAACCAATAAGGTTTTCAGTAATAGTATCTGTGGAGTACAAATCTGCAAACACCAATGTGTAAGGTAAGAATGTCATGTTTGTGTTATTTGCATTCAAATGAGAGATGTTTGCACTTTGTACGCCGGGGCGTAACGGTGTAACGGCCATTTAAAAATAACAACTGTTACCAGCTTATTATATTTGCAGTATTCTTTGATTGGGGTTGAACAATAGGTTGTTTTACCATAATTCTACCATTTGTCTACAAGATTCTTCAAGGGCAATATGTGATGAATAATTTTATCAAGTTGACATAGATGGTTCTCAATTTGTGTAACGTATGTAACAAAAATATGTGAATTAACATTTATAAACAAATAAGGGTTTCTGTAATAGTTTCTGTGGATTTCAAAGCTGCAAACACCAATGTGCAAGGTAAGAATGACATGCTTGTGTGATGTGCCTCAGTTGTAACGGTGTAACGCCAAGTTGTTTATATTTACAGTGTTACCAATACCGCATGGGGCTAATTTGACCTACAAAATTGATCATATATACGTTATGACTTATCGTAGACCACTGAACTTGGTTTCATTTTAAAGCTTCTTCACTATAGCCGTTTCATCTTAAGGTAAGTTATGCATATCATCTTATTTGCATATTTGTGAACTTTAATTTAAACATTAAAATTGCCAAAAAATCATTAAAAACCCATAAAAAACGTCTTTCAGACCCAAGCTATCATCGTTGCACATAGTTTATACACCAGTGATACCATTTGACAATTTTACAGATGTTTTGGGTCTATTTGAAAATTATCTCATTTGCATATTTATCAATATTGATATAAAAAAAACTATGACAAGTTTGGAAAATCACGGAAAAATAACATTTATACTTATACATAATTACTAGTGTCTGGCATGTCAATAGGCCTAGAAAGATAAAAGTGGTAGCAGCTTGATGCTTTGGGCTATGCAATTTGTCTTCTAGTCTGATAAATGAATAAACTTATTTTAAGTTTAATGAATACCTCGTATTAATGCAATTTTTACAGACTGGAGAAGAATCACGGAAAATAAGAGGGTATACCTTACAAAATGGCTTGTGTCTAGGTTACTAATAGCACTACTGTGCTGAATCTGGTATCAAATGATTGCTATGACAATGAATTATAACACTGTAACCTGATATATAAACCTTCTTATCTGATAAAGGTCACTAATATTAGAATTAAACTTCATAAATAAGAGAAAATAAGAGAAAAATGAAGAGATAAACCAACAAAATCACTTATATCCTGCCTGCTCATTGCCTTAGAGGGTTTAATTGGTATCAGATATTTGCTTGGACAATACACCATTTCCCATTGCTCTTATATACAAATAATATAAGATTTACTTTCATGGGTATTCATGAGCTTTGATAAAAATGGTATATAGCAAACAAGGGTGTCCAGCAACAGGGACACGTGTACCTTTGCTTTAACCTCATATGTTTTGTGGTATGTATACATGACAACATGACGATTCATATATTTTGTGATAACATGACAACAATTCATTATTGAAGTGACCAAATAGTAACATTTGATGCCATTTTGACTACTCAACAGCTATTGATAGTGGAGATATAAGTGACTTTGTTGGTATACCCCTTCGCCTTTCTGCAAATTTTCTCTATTTCTGAAGTTCTTGTTGCAATTCATGAAACAAACATTCATATGATTTATTCATAACATCATATAGTTAAAGAACATTGTCTTAGCAACCGGTCGATACCAATTTCAGCTGTCTAGGGCTTCCAATAGCCAAGATTCATCTGGTTTAATAGGCACCCCGCCTCAATTCTTCGGCGGTTAATCGCCAACATCTAATTTAACCATTATATTTATTAATGCTCATCAAATGACTTTTTATTATCGAAGGATGATAGAAAATTGCCCTTGGCATTTTCAGCACATTCAGACTTTAGCATGCTGAAAAACTATTATCATTTTGTAGGTATACCTGCTTATTTGTTATGCATTTTCTCTATTTTCTAAAGTTTTCATTAATATTCATAAAACTAAAATTCAGATGATGTATTTAGAGGACTGAGGGCATTAGTCTATTGCCGTCCCATTTATTTGATGCCACTTTCAGCATTTTAGGTCTATTAACAGTTCAAGTACAAACGATTTTGTAGATATACGTATATCTACTGTAGACCACGTCATTCTTTATTCATACATATATGTTACATTCGTTACATTCCATATTATGATGTCTGAGCCTAGATACTTGGTGACACCCACTCAGAACTATAGTTCTCCATAAGCATGAAATATAAGCAAATAATTATCAACATTAGATACAGCCATTAGAAACGATTATTTACATGTTTTACGTAATTAGCAATACAATTTGGCTTATGAAACTGCGGGTAGGGTTGCTAAATAACCCATTTAGTATAATATATACAGTATAGGAATTTTCCATCTCCTCCATTGAACATGGTAATGTAAAAAATCACATATATTTGAAAAAAAGCTGGAATGTGTTACTAAAAAAAAAACAAACGATGTCACTCACAATGCTAATTTTGAAAGGGTTATTTTAATATATGTTACAGACATTACACTGTAGGTGTCATATTATTGCTCAAGCAACTTTAGTGTTGAGAATGGACATGTTTCATGTAGACTATATGAATTGGGTGAATGGAATAATAAAAATCTTATTTTTCTGACGCTAAAATTGCCATATCATTATTTTCAAAACATATTATGGTAACATATATAACATACTGTAACAGACACATGCTCCAATGTACATAAAATAAACATTTCTTATTGGAGCAAACTTGAATTGTCATTTAAGATATAAGTTTGCAAAATATCTAATGGAATAGAGAATTAGACTGACCTGTACTGGCATTCCTGCTATGTACAATGCCCTTCGTTATTCATTACATGTATGTTACATATGTTACATTCTGGATCAAAATCTTTGATCCAAGATACTTGGTTACAGATCCTCAGAGCCATGGTTCATGGTAAAATAAGCAAAAAACTATGATATATATCCACCAGTTTTAAGTATTTAACATACTTCACGTTCGTTGCAATAGAATATTTCGCATTTGAAACTGGGGGTAGGGCTACTAAATACTTCATTAAAGGCAATATATACATGATAGGAAAACAAACCTTGGTTTTTCTATCTGCCAATTGAACATGCTGATGGAAATAAATCTCATATTTTTGGAAAAATGAATAGTGCAACAGTATAAGTAAATGATATCACTCAAAAGTGGTATTTTCAAAGGGTATCTTAAATTACGTTACGTATGTTACAGTAAGTGTGGGTCAAATTTTTGTTCAAACGATTTTAATATGTAGTATAGACATACAGCAAGCAGACAGTATGAAAAAGTTGAGTAAAATGATACATTATTGTCATTTTTCTGTAGCTGAAAACACCATATCATAATTTCTTAATTTTGTTTAGGTAACATATGTAACAGGCTGTTACAGGATAACGCCCCAACGCTCAGGGTGCAAACATCTCTTATTCTACTCAGCTTGAATTGTTCTTTAAGATAGGGTATGTCTGCAAAATTCCCTAGGAGGGGGGGAGCAATCGACCCTCTGGCTAGCAGCCTATAATATACCAACCACGCCTGATAACGACGTGCAAATGAAGCTTTGAACATGTCCTCATTTTCTATGGCATTCATAAGAAAACTGAAAGAAATAAACCCTACGAATCTCATCATGTATTTCGCACCTTTCGTTATTAATATTCATGCTTTTAACTGAGGTACTTTTTCACCCTCTGTACCCGTGATACAATCAATTACCTAACGTCGGAGAATGATACAACTAGACGCGGCGCGTGGCGGAAGATGGAGTCAGGTGAGTTGACGATTATTTTAATTTTACAGGCATTAATGCGGGGGAGTTTGGGTCAAGAGTTGGCAGAGAAATAAAGTGTACCTACCTCTGTTTGTTTGCCATCAACAGTATTCTAAACAACATCTCCTTGCCACAGAAACAATAGTTTTCTCGGCAGAAAATTTCACCATCGTCACGAAAAATGATTGCATTTGCTAGTTTCTCCAATCTTTCGTCACCTATTGACATTTTTAACGTTTCAATATAGACCAAAAACATTCTTTGTTACATACAAGCAGAAAACAATAATGAAGTCAGGCTGGTTTGTTCACAATATGGTGTTGAACACACACAGGGTAGATCGATTAGGATACAACTAACCTATATGAGTCAATTACCTCGATACAACTCACGTATAAGACTTTTGGATAGAAAATGATGCTCCTTACGTCGGAGAATAGAGCAAAAAATGATACTACTTACGTCAAAAGACTATTGTACATTGAAAAGCCCACGGACTAGCGAGCACGAGTGTGTCAGGCAGGGCAAGTTTGCATTTGTTCCTTATATCAACATGTTCCAAGGCATGCACGCGCGCATTTAACCTGGCAGAAAACAACAAGTCAAACTGAATAATACTGTTAGTAACTGGTCTCTTAGCTAGAAGGTATTCCTCAAGGTTCAATTTTAGGACCTTTACTGTTTAACGTTTTTATGAATGATATATTTTATTTTATTGAACCTGATAATCTCTACAATTATGCTGATGATAACATATATCCGTTTTAGTTGTCCTGACATTGATAGACTCAAACAAGTACTCCAATCGGAGAGCAAAATCCTGATAAACTGGTTTCATGATAACTTATGCAAGCAAATCCCGGCAAATTTTAAGCCATAGCAGACGGTGAAAGAACTTACGAGAAGAATTTGGTTCTGAAAATCTCTTATGCTGATATTAGATGTGAAGAAGTTGTTGAATTCTTGGGGATAAATATAGATTATAAGCTAAACTTAGTTTTGCTCAGCATGATCTCTGATCAGCATATCAGTAATTTATGCAGACAGGCAGGTCAGCAGTTAAATGTATTGAATAGGCTCAGTCCATTTTTATCAAAATTGAACAAACTAATCATTTTTTTCCACAGTTTCCTTGTCAAACTTCAATTACTGACCGCTAGCTTGGCATTTTTGCAACGAGAGTAACTATTAAAAACTTAAAAATCCAGGAACGTGCCCTTCGGTTTCTGTACGATGACTTTGATGCCGGATACAAAGAACTTTTTGAAAAACGCCACCATTAAACAAAATTTCTAATCGTATATATCCCACAATATCAACACCAAAAATGAACACTTTGAGTTATCTTCTAATTTTAGCGGGGTTTTCATATTTGCCATGGAACTTTGACCACTGCCTGTATGTTTGGTACTGTGAGTCAAGTTATTTTTGTAACAATATGAGTCAAAACTTGCTTCAGTGAGTCAAAACTTGCTTTAAAGAGCGAAAAAAAAATACGGAAACACACCCTTATAACATACCCTTATAATATAGGGCTGATTTTTCTCAGATGTATTTTTTTTATATTTTGCTCAAAACACAGACTATGGGTACACGTTAGAACCGCCTCGGCGAGGTGGTTCTAATGAGTACCCACAAGCTACGTTTAGGAGCATAAGATGGGTAAAAACCCTATAGACCCCAATTTTACTATAATTTTAGTGGGGTATACATTTTACCAACATGTTATCCAGATGAGTTATATGATATTAGAATTTTAAAAAGATGTCAAATATTGATTCAATAATAATAATAATAATAATAATAATAATAATAATAATAATAATAATAATAATAATAATCAAATTCATTAACAAAATTACTGGCAAAATCGTGACCAGTCAGAAAAATAAATAAAACACACTAAGTAAAACTTCTTGAGCCCTTGGAACATGTTGATATAAGGAACACATGCAAACTTGCCGTGCCTGACACACTCGGGCTCGCTAGTCCGTGGGTAGACGGAATATTTCAATTGGTGTTCCGTTCAATGACTCCGCACCGACGAGCTGTCACGGAAGTGGAACGAGGTCACGGAGTGTATCGGAGTGCAGGTTAGCCAGCTGATCGAGTCCGTGGGCTTTTCAATGTACAATAGTCTTTTGACGTAAGTAGTATCATTTTTTGCTCTATTCTCCGACGTAAGGAGCATCATTTTCTATCCAAAAGTCTTATACGTGAGTTGTATCGAGGAAATTGACTCATATAGGTTAGTTGTATCCTAATCGATCTACCCTGTGTGTGTTCAACACCATATTGTGAACAAACCAGCCTGACTTCATTATTGTTTTCTGCTTGTATGTAACAAAGAATGTTTTGGTCTATATTGAAACGTTAACAATGTCAATAGGTGACGAAAGAGTGGAGAAATTAGCAAATGCAATCATTTTTCGTGACGATGGTGGAATTTTCTGCCGAGAAAACTATTGTTTCTGTGGCAAGGAGATGTTGTTAAGAATACTGTTGATGTCAAACAAACAGAGGTATGTACACTTTATTTCTCTGCCAACTCTTGACCCAAACTCCCCCGCATAAATGCCTGTAAAATTAAAATAATCGTCAACCTTCCGCCACGCGCCGCGTCTAGTTGTATCAGTCTCCGACGTTAGGTAATTGATTGTATCACGGGTATAGAGGGTGTTTTGGTCGGATATACGTATATATAGAGGGGGTCTATGATCTATTTATATTCATGTTCGTAGATCCAAATATCAGTAAAGTTCTAGGATGCAATGTTTAAAAACGTCTACTTTTTCATTATAGACTGAACTTGCACACAATTCATTAAATGTCAAATCCTGCGTTTGACATATGCACCGAAAATAATTGTAACTTACTGTATTTCACACACTTTTAGGGACTTCATCAGCCTGTTTCTGCCCTTCTTATTGAACAGGGTATCTGAGCCGAAATATAAAGTGGTGAAATCTAACAGTAGGCTCACATGACATGTTTGTTACCCTGTAATGCCTAGGTCACACTAGCAATTACGTACGCTGCGGATAGTTCACGGGTGGTAATCAGGGGAACTAGCTCCAAAAAGAGTCAACGAGATTTTGTTCCCTCGACACATCCGGGAACTCACGAGCTAGTCCTCTCGACGGGAAAACAGTAAACAAAGGTATGCCTCGAAGCATTTTATCAATATTTATTATTTTATAAGCTGTCTGCTGCAAAATCCGGCAATGGTAGTCTGTGTAGATATGATTTAACTCCACTCGCTGATAGGATTGGTCCTTGGAATATGCACGGTGTGAATATGATTGTAAAAGAGCGTTGAAGACACGAAATGAAAATATGTCAACACGAAGATTTGGGACCACTATTTTTCCATTTTTCGTCAAATATATATCCTTCCAATCGCATGAAACATCACCCCTGATAAAACTAAGCCCCTGAAACCATATAAAAGCAAAATAATCCGGTGGAAACATTGTTTTGGGAGGATATTGACTAAATTACCGTCCGAGCTAGTCCTCTCGACATGGAGCTAGGTGCCTCGTCAAGGAAATAGCACCCTCGTTGAGGTTTTACTGAGTCAAAAATGTCATTTCATGATAGCTGTCGTTCCTGGTTTTAGCACCATAGATAGGAAATGATCATAAATTGTATACACAATTAGCATGGGTCATGATGGTATACTATTTTGTAACTTGGACATTATGATTTACAATATAAATATCACGAGAAATGGGATAGTTAACTGCAATTTACAGATGTTTTACAGATGTTAACCGTTTCATAACTCACAGCAGACCACAATTCATTATGCTACTGTATTATCTAAAATTTGACATACGAACGAAAACAACACACTACGAAAACACGCCTATACAAAATACAGCGATTTGTCATAAGTAAAAATGAAAGTTTCAGTTGAAAATTCGTATTATGTTTTTTTTTTTTTTTTTTTTTTTGTTTTTTGTTTTTTTTTTTTTTCATATGGTGTCTCACCCGTTTACCGGTGTATACCGTTTACCGGTGCAATTCATAAAATTGTTGTATTTTATATGTTTTACGATTTTCTTTTGCCACTTTTTGCAGTTAATGTGCACGATGTGCTGTTTTAATTGGAAATGGTAAAATTAATCGAACTTGCCACGCATTCTTCATAATCAAATAGCGCGGGCTTTTTGCGATTTTGATGCTACATGTAATAAAGACCCTACACTAGCGTTTCCGTGTCAATTTTGAATCGAAGGCGCTCTGTTACCATTTTTTGGCCAAACTTTTACTGATTAGCGATTTCAGAGGTACCCCATTGAAACCCTCATGTAAGAGGTTTGTGTACAAGGAATACTAGACGAAATGTTCGGTCGGTGTTCCGTGATACCTCCTTTCTAGGAGTGAACGAGGTACCGAAGTGTAGTGGAGTGCAGGTTAGCCAGCTGATCTATCGATCGCCGGTTTGGGCGTCAACAAAATGCATCAACGGGAAGAGGGGAGCATAATTTAAAGAAATCATTCGTTTGAGTAGATTCAAACAGAGATCAGCTGGCTAAGCTGCACCCCGTTACACTTCGGTGGCTCGTAAAAAACATTTGCACAGAGGCACCACGCACGGAAGACCGACGCGAAGATTCCGTCTAATTCCAACATTAAAACCTCAACGAGGGTGCTATCTCCTTGACGAGTCACCTACCTCCATGTCGAGAGGACTAGCTCGGACGGTAATTTAGTCAATATCCTCCCAAAACAATGTTTCCACCTGATTATTTTGCTTTTATATGGTTTCAGGGGCTTAGTTTTATCAGGGATCATGTTTCATGCGATTGGAAGGATATATATTTGACGAAAAATGAAAAAAATAGTGGTCCCAAATCTTCGTGTTGACATATTTTCATTTCGTGTCTTCAACGCTCTTTTACAATCATATTCGCACCGTGCATATTCCAAGGACCAATCCTATCAGCGAGTGGAGTAAAATGTAAAATCATATCTACACAGACTACCATTGCCGGATTTTGCAGCAGACAGCTTATAAAGAAATAAATATTGATAAAATGCTTTGAGACATACCTTTGTTTACTGTTTTTCCGTCGAGAGGACTAGCTCGTGAGTTCCCGGATGTGTCGAGGCAACAAAATCTCGTTGACTCTTTTTGGAGCTAGTTCCCCTGATTACCACCCGTGTAGTTGCGGATACTAAACGTGGCAATCCGCAGGAATTAGTGGGGGGCTAACTGTTCTTTATGAATTTACGTAATTATCATTACCTATAAATACGAATACATACGGTATAGTTACGGACGTATTCGGGTACACACGGAAAGTAACTTGTCTGCATACCTTTCGATACGTTTAGATACGGCGGCTGAGACACAATCAGGGTTGCCTTTTGTGTTGCACTTGAGGCAAAAATGTAACCTCTTTGTATTTTCATTTTTCTTGGTTTATAATAACGTATGAGCTATCAGGTTTATATTCCAGAAATAATTCTGTTGGCTCTCGCGTTTTTCAAATTTCACCATAGTGGGTAATGGGAATAGTTCAGAAAAGGAGCTTCAAACCAGTGTTTTGGGCTGCTTAAATAAGATCATATGCAGCCTACATAAGTCATAGTTCCATGGTGCAGTTAATTTAATACAATGTAACATGTGTGGTTGCATATGAAAAATTGAAGGAAATCTTGACTGCAACACTTGTTTTATTTCTAGGGTGTCTCTTAACATGGGGCTACGGACTCTACAGGCCATAGAAAAAAATAAGTGTGCTATATCTTCTGTCCTTAATAATTTCTGGAGATATCATTTTGATGGGTTGTACAAGACCACAGTCTGAAAAACAATCAGGCCATATCAACTCATTTAATCGGAACCTGATCTTTTAATCTCATTTCAAACCTAGGGGCTACGGACTCTACATAAAAATGACTATTTTTTTGAAAATCATTGCTCTTCTCTGAGAAGTTAATGTCAATTTTTGTTGATTCTAATCTGTCATTTGGCTTCATCAAGAAAAACTAAATACAAAATAAAACTATTTAAAGCATTTGTCCAATTATTTCAGCATGTGAACTGTAGACACCAAGAAAATCTTAAAATACTACAAATGAACAGTTTCACTTCATTCTCCATATTTTCATTAATTTTAGTCCAAATTCAAAGCCGTAAAAAGTATATTGCAGGGGGCATATGTCTCCTTAGTTCTAGAGCCATATGCAACATATTTCATTCATAAATACTAAAGCAAACATGTTTACAAAACACCCAAAATAAAAGTGCAACATCATAACATGTGAAAAACAGTGTTTTTTTAGCATATAATCTCTCCCTGACGCAAAATATTGTACACAATATGGTATCATTATATATCGCCAGAAAGCTTATTATCCCAGTGTTATAGTAGAATAAAAACATTAGGTATTGGATAATATCACACTGAATTACAGATGCATAACATGACCAAGATAGTAAAGGCAACCCTGATTGTGTCTCAGCCGACGGGCATGTACCTTCAGATACGCATTTGTTACGCTCTCTTGCGTATAAAACGCTGCAATGTGATGTAAGTAACCGCTGTTTATTGTCAAAGTACAGTCACATTAGCACATACGGATGCGACGGATGCTACGGACAAGTCATACGTACCTATCCGTTATATCCGTAACAATTCGCATCGTATGCGTATATGACCGCAGCTGTACGTGTTTTATCCGCAGGGTCCGTAGAATCCGCGCCCAAATTTTGAAAAAAGTCAAAATTTCGATACGGACGAAACATCCGTATCTGCACGTGAAGAAATTATAGAACATAATATGCTTTGATTGATTGATTGCTTGATCGATTGATTGCTCGATCGCGATCGATCTCTCGGTCGATCGATATACTGATTGATCGATGATCGAATTGATCGATCGAGTGATAAACTGATCGAAAGTGCGAGTGATTGATAAAGACCGATCGGGTGATAGATCGATTGAGTGATCTTTCTTTCGATCGATCTATCGAGTGATTGGTCGATTGCAATCGATCGATTGATTGATATATCGACGGATCGATCGAGTGATTGATCAATCGAGTGATAGTCGTAAAACAACGGAAATAAGTTCTCATAATGCTATAATTTGAGTAACATATGTGTGTTTGCATGTTCGTTTGTTGGTTCTCCAATTTTTCATAGATATTGCAGCCTGCTTCTTAGCTAGTAAAAGCAATGCAAAATCTCGGCTAAAGGAATTCATTTTGAAAGCACGTGCATATTTGTGAGCATTGGACGCACAGGCAATTCAGTGAGTAAGCGGTATATTTTTCATTACATAACTGTACGCCGACAAAGACCGTAACCGAATGAAACAACACATATGAAACAGTATCGATCCGCAACCAATGCTTACGACAAGATTCATTTAGTTACGGAATAAATACGGTTTTTGATACCGATTAGATACGGACAATTACGGGTTTTTCATCCGTGTCTGATTTTTGACAAGTATCAAAGCTTGGCTCCCTGTAAATAATGCACGTACAGATACGGATTTTACGGATATGATACGAATCGTTACGGACAGGACGGACAAATACGGAAGCCCTGTCCGCAGCGACCGTAAGTGCTAGTGTGACCTAGGCATAAAGTCACACTGAGTATTGGGAGAAATGAAAAAAGTCAAGTTATAAAATACTCTATATCGAAAAGGTAGGTTAGACGGGTCTACGACATTTATGATGGTGTTAATACAACACATATAGCCAAGTGTACCTACCTAACCACATGAGCCCAGAATCTGAAAGATCGTGCTGCCGTAGACCAAACCCAAGTGCGAATCCCACGCAAACTCCAAATAAAGTCAGAATTAGCAATAGGTTGTCTTTAAGCTTTTCCGCAAAGGACTGGCAAGTCTTGTTATCCACATTTTCTGTAGCTCTAACTTGAAACTTTGTTCCAGTCATGAAAGGTTGAGCCTCCATGTTTACTCGGCAATGTATAGTATTTGAATGAAATTATTATAAATTGACATTTCTATCGGAGTTGGAGTTGGAGTTGGAATTGGAATTGGACTTGGACTTCGTAAAATTTGCAAGGGTTGTTTCAAAACAACGAAAGTAAATAAGTATTCAGGGCATGTTAGGATACTGTATTTGAATTCTGAATATGGAATTTAAAGGAGGGTGTCTCAAAGAGTTTTATTACTTCTTTTTTAGCTCACCTAGTATATCCATGCTCCGTTGTCCGTCGTTGTCGTTCACACTTTTCAATCATCTTCCTCTCTGAAACCGCTTGTCCAGTCAAATTTGAATTTCATGTGGAGCTCCCTTAGGGAGGGGGAACGAAAGTTTGTAAAAATGTTCCAGGTCACATGACCAAGATGGTCGCCAGGGCTATAAATAGCAAACACCTTTAAAAATCTTCTTCTCAAGAAGCAGAGGCCTATGATTTATGCATCAGGCAATGGAGCTCTACACAAAGTTTGTATAAATCACGACCCTGGGATGACCTTGACCTTTTTTATGACAAGGTCAACTTAGGTCGCCCATGCATTTGAATGGGAAAAAATAGGAAAATGTCATTTAGTGGCAGACAACTTGCTAGGAATGACCAAATGGTTAGAAGATTTATGTGTATAAAAATATCTTGGGGTCAAGGGGGTTGTCTGCCCCTGCCCCGGGGCTAGATACGTGTATATGACCAAAATATCAATCATCTTTTTCTCTGGAACCGCTTGGCTTATCAAAGCCAAATTTAATGTGAAGAGAGAATGAAAGTTTATATAAATGGTCCAGATCACATGACCAAGATAGCCGCCATGGCTATAAATAGCAAAAACTATTAAAACTCTTCTTCAGAACCAGAAGGCGGCCTATGATTTTGAGACATGGTATGATGCATCTGAGAATGGAGCTCTACAAAGTTTGTATAAATCATGACTCTGGGATGACCTTGACCTATCTAACTGCAAGGTCAACTTCGGTCGCCCATGCATTTAAATGGGGAAAAATAGGAAAATGTCATTTAAACTTGCTAGGAATTAGCAAATGGACAGATAATTTATGCTTATGATAATATTTTAGGCCCAGGGGGTTTTCTGTCCCTGCCACGGGGCTATATAAATGTATATGACCAAAATAACCCAACATCTTCTCTAAAACCGCTTGGCCAATCAAAGCCAAACTTTATGTGGAGCATCCTCAGAAAAAGCGAATAAAGGTTTGCATGTATAGTCATGGTCACATGACTAAGATGGTCACCATGTCTATAAATAGCAAACATCTTAAAAAAATCTTCTTCTTCAGAACCAGGAGGGCTATGATTTTGAAACTTGGCATGAAGAATCCAGGAATGGAGGTCCACAAACTTTGTATAAATCATGACCCTGGTATGACCTTGACCTATTTTAGATATCCCATGCATTTGAATGGGGAAAATTGTTAAAATGTCATTTGAAAGGCAAAATTTGCAGTAAATTGGCAAATGGACTAAATTTTCATGATTTGAAAAGACATTGACTCCAGGGGTTATTCTGTATATTATATACATGCATGTTACCGTTGTAGTTAAACAAGTTTATTTGTATATATCTCAGGTCTTACGTGAGCTTTTATAGGACTATTGGTCAACTTGTTTCAATGGACTGGGAGCAATGGTTCCTTTCATTACATGAAGTAAATTGCTGACGCCCGGCTCTCTTAAAAGTTTTGGCATCTTCTGTGTCAGGAGTCTTCTATACAGAAGCTGGTTTTCTCTTATTTAACATATCGGTAATGACTTACGGCCACGTCCTCGTCGACCCCCAGCTCTCGCCAGCAGCAGCATGGGGAGCCGAACAACGCCAACGACCGTCGCGAGCAACTTCTGCAAGAGCTAAAGCTAGTATCTCACTGTCATGCGAATTTCTCGCGACTGTTTTGCGAATTTTGTCGCGGACCTTCGCACGACATTCGTGCGAGTGTCGCACGAGTGTCCTGAGAGTTTTCTTGTGTCACAAACTAGTCGCGAACTGGTCGCGAAGTTTTTAAATATGTTAAAAAATTTTATGCGAATTTTTTCTCCAAAATATTTCGCAAGACGGTCGCGCGACGTTCGTGCGAGTGTCGCGAACTTGTCGCCGCGAAATTTTGGCGAATTTACAATGCGAAATTTTCGCGACACTCGTACGAATGTCGCGCGAGTGTTGTACGAATTTAAATGAAAATAAGTTACATTCACGGGAAAGTCGTGAGACACTCTCACGAATGTCGCGCGACTGTCGCACGATATATTCTCACAATTAGACCGAAATTCGTGAATTTGTCGCATAAATGTCTATTCAATGAGACTGCAACGTGAAAGTTATGTTTATATCGTTTATCTTTGTCGCAAAATAGTCGCGAACTATTCGCGAACTAGTCACCAGTTGTCGCATTCCAGTGAGATAGGGGGCCTTAAGCGATGATTAGGACCGGGCTGCAAATAACAAACAGGAGTCTCCTGCAGAATATCCACCATACCCAGAAAATTCTAAAGTTCCAGAGAAAACGCATATCCCGGATAATCTGCCAAACCCGGAAAATCTGCATAACCAGCCGTCGAGAGCTGGGGATCGACGAGGACGTGACCGTAGGTCATTACCGGAAATATTAAGAGAGAACCAGCTTCTGTATAGAAGACTCCTAACAAATAAGGTCCCAAAACTTCTGAGAGAGCTGGGCGCCAGCAGTGACACTAGTAACGACGAGTATGTCTAATAAAATTCTATTGAAAAGTTTACTTCATGTAATGATGTTAACCTATTGCTGTCAAGCAAAAAAAAGAAGTAATAAATAAAGATAAAATTGAGATCCTTTAAGAGCAGTAAACATATTTATGAGTAAGGAAATGGGCCATGTCGTGGTTTCGGCCACCCAAGCCCCCTCAGTGACCCTTTAGATTTGGCAGCATGGAACCAAAACTCTTTGAGACACCCCTCTTTTATATTCCATATTCAGAATTCAAATACTGTATCCTAACATTGCCTTGTATACAGTTCTGCTCTTATACTTATTTACCTTCATTGTTTTGAAACAACCCTCGCTTATATTACGAAGTCCAAGTCCAATTCTAATTCCAATTCCAACTCCAATTCCTATAGAAAGGTCAAATACTAACTACAGGCACCTTTGTCCAAAGTCCAAAAAAGTTTATGTATTAAGTTTTAATTTAAAACTTATTCGAACACCGAAGTGCCTTCGTCAGGGCTGTGCAATCAAAATTAAAGTTGCTACACCAAAACTTAAAAGAAACGTGACAGTTGGAATAAGAATATTATGATGAAAGAAGCTACAAAAACTCATATAATGAAATGTCTTCCACCATTTGTTAACTTATTTATATTCATATTTGGCTCGATATATGTTTTGATTGTGTATTATTATTAAGTTCCATTTTGCAGTTCAGTATTGTTTTCTTAACCCATATATGACGAATGGACTTGCCCATCATTATCATTTGGGTAAGTCCACTTTGAATTTTAGGGGCATCAGGAGCGATTTTGAATTTTTATTCCATTTTTTGATGAAATTTCTCTAAGCAAACAGAATAGCCCCAGATGGGACGCCGCGTTCTGCGGCGTCACATCTGGGGCTATTCTGTCTGCCTATGTCCCATAAAAGGGACGCCAGGCTTAAATGAGTTAAGTAGATTTTGCAAAAATATTATTTATAGATTATCATTTCAGACGTACAACAGGTTTTGACGATCTCGCTAAAATTAAAAAGAGGTTATAACCTATTTAGAGGTATAATTACACCTTTTGAATACAGTTTTGACACAAATTGTTAATTTTGGCTTTAGAATTTGAGCCACTTTTTGTTAAAATTTTTCGCATTTCAAGTTACTCTGTAAATATGTTCATTTGTGAGAAGCATTGATATTGACCCTTTTTACTTCAGCGTACAATAACAACACAATCCATTTATTATTATAAATAAATAAATAAAAAAAAATAAAAATAAAAAAAAATACCGCCTTATAGATCACCGAGAGTTATGTTCATTTGTCATTAGGGTGACCCCTGTGACCGAGTGGTTATGTAGGGTGTGGGTTCGAGTCCCACACGGAGCACATGTTAGACAAGCCAGGCTCTGCTGTTATCCTACACATAAGCATTGGTGACAACTACAACATTGCATATATTGAGTATCCCCACTTTCGCAAATTATTATTTATCTGTGGCATTTTAATATCCATCCAGAAACACATCCACTACACCAAAAATAAAACCACAATTTCCACAAGAATTCGTGATCGTTCGCAGCTCGTTCAGTTTGCTGCCAAAGCCTTTTTGCACAACGTTATACGTGTAATACCTTGCTAATTAATACCATTTGACAATAATGCCATTCATTTACTTCCAGATCAGGTTCACTGCTACTCCACTATGCAACAAGCATAACCTGTTTTAATCGGGCGGATGGGTGGTACTTCATCTACTCATCTAAGACTTCTCACACCGAACACGTAACTGGAAAGGAGGAACTCAATATACTCTTGAGTTTCACTGGCTTTCATCCGAGCAGTTTACAGGGAGGATGGGATTCTTCACGAGGACCGAACAACTAACTATATGTTTTGAACCACTGCAGAAGCTGAGGGTGAGGTTAGGTACTTGTCAAACCGGTTTAACCACGCCAGTAATTTTATATTACTGATCGTTCCAAAGCGATACTTCTGTGGTGGTTCTTATTGTTTTATGTCTTGGTGTTTAAAAATTTTTGTGCTGTTGGAGCCTTATGTACGTTATCATATTTTCAGTTAAGTTTGGGTAACTGAGTGGCCACCTATTGGGAAAATAGCTGCTCATTCGGCTTACTATATGTGTTCATGGTATAAGTACCATCTTGTTAGTTTGGGTTTTTCCCGCCTCGGTTTTTGGAATGGGAATCTTTTTCTGATTGCGCCTTTTCCTGATCGTTGCCTACTTGTACCTTTTTAAAAATATCAAACTTTTTCAGGTGAAATTTTCAATTTTTACAGCCGAAAAAAAAAACAACTGTATATTGCGTGGGAACGTTTTCGTAATATTTTGTACCGGAAGCACCACCTTAGAATATTATTTGCTACTGAACAAACTTTAAAACTCTCTAAGGAATACTCATAATATTCTTATGATTCACCCTGATATGTGACCCCTTGAAGTAGTTGTTCGAAGTTGCAGAATATTATGATTAATGTTTTACGAACTGAACTTTTCTTTCGGTGTCTGGTGTTACACGGTGATGGATGGATGCTATTCTGCTTCACTGATTTTATTCTGAAAGATCAGTATCAATGCCCTACATATGGATTCTTTTGTGACTGTTGAATATTTGAGCCTTCGCAAGAGAAAACCAACAATGAGGTTTCCGAACAGGTCCGACATAAACTGAATTGTATAAACACAGACGATGGTTAGACGCTGGAAATTTTGGATTTAGGAAGTAGAGGAATTGTACTATCCGTGAAGTGAAAACAAAGGCGCTGATCAGCTTCGCAGTTACTGCGAAGCTAATCTGCGTCTTTGTTTTCGCATATGCAGATTGTTGGTTTTCTCATGATGCGGCTCATTACAAATCATAACTTGATTAATCAGTTGTAAAAATGATCAGAGGACCATTGGTCCTGATAACCCCTCAACTAAAGCTTGAGATTGGAGCATTTAGTCATCATGAAATGACCTTGACCTTGAATACTCACATACATTTATTAACTTTATAAGTTGTCTGCATCTGCCAAGTTTCAGGTCTCAGGCTGCAGTAGTTTCCAAAACATCCAAAGTTTTCACTTTTTCTCATGTAAAAACCAAAGTTTTCCAAAATTGACCTTGCCGTAAAATAGGTCAAGGTCATCATTGGGTCTAGACGGAATATTTCCATCGGTATTCTGTTAAACCTCTCCATACCAGTCAGGGAAGTGGAACGAGGTACCGAAGTGGAGCGGAGTGACAGTTAGCCAGCTGATCTACATTGGGTCATCATGTGAACATGACTGATAATATGTAGGTCATTCAATAAGTAATGCAATATGTAGCGTATTCATGCAAATTTTTATCTGACAGAGGTAATGTTTTTAATTTCTGAAAGTTTGATTCAATCTGCGAGCAGGAAAATACACATCAACTCAATCGGAACATTCACTTTATGTTGCTTAGCAACTGTAGAATGGCAACGAATGTGTCGTTGCCTCGAAAACCACTTTTCAAACGTCAAAGCAATAAACATAAAGCTTTGGTATTTCTTTGATGGTGTTCTAACTAGATATCTATTCACATGTCTGTGTTATGTCACCAGAGCCAAAACTTTCTAGGCAACTGCCATGTTTATACAGGCCCACGTGTGTCAACTGTTGCTTAGCAACTAAAAAAACTATGCCATTTTGGTTTTATGCATTTTCCATAGATTTTGGTTGCTAGGCAACGAAATATGTAATCTGAGAATTGCATCTTATAGCAAGTAGTTTACAAAGCATCACTGGCAGAAACAAATAGGTGTATAAATGTTAGATTTAACAAACAAGATGTAAAATTGTTGCAAAAATTCTATCTCTACTCCCATTTTTCATCCTTGGGTCAATTTTTCTATTTTCATTCGGTGTCATTCATAATATATCAATCAAATTACATTTTCTTGAACACTAAACACAACACTTTTAAGTTCGTTGTGAGAAATTAATGCGAATACATTTCAGTTGGTTTTCCTGTCATCATGGCAACAGTTTAAAGAGTCGTGGCCAAGTACCTTTTCCCAGTGTTCTATTGTTGCTAGGCAACAGAAAGTCGAGCACGTGACTAGGATTTGAACTGTCTCGCAGAGGGCGAATTGAATTTATTTTTCAAGAAAACTAAATCAAGCTTTGATAACGAGTTCAAACAAAAAAATAATAGTCAATATTGCATTACTTATTGAATGACCCTCGTATTTCCAAAGTATGAATCCCCACGCCTGTCATTCGTACTTTTGAAAAACTATCTAGTATCATGTTCACCCTGATCATGATTTTATAGATACTGTATTCTACAGTTATAATTAATTACTTGTAACATCAGAGAAACAGACGGTCTGCTTGTGCTTTCAGGCAAAGCTTATTACTGATCGACCGCCCACCGGATCACTGGTTAGCTGCATAGAAGGCCAGAGTCCGCCCAAGAAAAGTGGTTATGTCAAATACCTGTAAAAGCCTTAGTTGATTTCTTGAATGGTTGTAACGTTATTCCCTTTGACACCCTTTTGTAGGGTAAAAGTCTCCTAAACTGGAGGCAACATCTCGAAATGACCATATCTGTCGGTTGACTGGGACGTTAAGCATCCAATCAAATCCATCTAACTTGTAACGTCCATATGTGTGATGACGCTAAATGCGTCAATGAATCGTTATAGAGGAAACATGCAGCCTACACAAGTATCCATTACAAAAACATGCCCATGCAATATACAGTGATTTTTATAGTTATAAAAAATGAAGATTTTCGTAGATTTTTTTTTATATTTTTCTTATTTTTGCTCAAAACATAGATTGTGGGTACACGTTAGAACCGCCTCACCGAGGCGGTTCTAACGCGTACCCACAATCTATGTTTTGGAGCAAAAATAAGAAAAATAGGTATACCCCTGCAAACCCAAGTTTTTCTAAATAAATATGGGGTTTAAGGGGGTATTCATTGCACGGACATATTTTCCTGATGTCTACCTCCAGGTCTGGAGGTTTCTCCTCCAGATTTAATAGATAAGTGTTCCTAACACGATTATCATGTCGCAATAATAGCTGCTGAGAAATCAAGCTCAATTACACGTATCAAGAATCACATGCTCTTGAATATTAAGTGCGGAGACTTGTAACCCGATGGTAGTTTCGGGAACTGTCATTGTCATATCGACTAAAGCGAACGAAACTGCAAACCGTTTATTTTTTAACGAGGTACACTAGGGTAGCGATTACTTTCCGTTTAAAGCACACACTACATACAGCTTTCACTTACAAAGACGGTAGACGTAATGCATACATGCCTCTTGTACTTTCTGATGTATATAGGTTATGTAAATACTCTTAAGTTAGACGTTTTGAAGTATCCTGCTACTCGTTGAAATAGTATTCATTTGTTTTTAGTCTCTTGTAATTCTATATAGAATGTGTTGATATTGCATATATTGGTTTGTTTATGATTGTATGTATATGATCTATAAATATCAACATGAGACTCAAATAAACTATTGAATTGAATTTAATTTAATTACTTGTACCTAATACTTAATCTTTTTGTGCAGTCCGGATTATGTCAGACATGGTTCAAAACCCCGAAGACAAATTTGCTGATGACAGGTCTCATGTTATTTAAAGGTCATAGCTAAAGGTTTGGATTTTGAGAAACTGAAGTAGACATAAATACAAGGAACTGATTGCCGAAAACGTCATCAAATTATCATGACTGGTTCCGAAGATACCTTGATTTGTAATTTTCCATTTTATCTCATGAATATTCATTAGTTCCACTATGACGTCATAGAGGCGCACAGGAAATTTTTCATATCATTCAAACAAACAACTGAAACATACAATTTATCATTTAAAAATGATTATAAACCATTTATACAACTTATGTTTTCAGTTTTAAATTTTTTGATCATTATTTAAGTGAATTATTATTATTTTTTTACCAAGGGAGACTACTCTCACATGAATATAATGTTTTTCAAATACGGTCCCATATCTTTTGAGCCGATGGGTATATTTGGGTTTAGTTTTCGATAAACAAGTCCCGAGAACAAATGTGATCAGTGGAATAAGAATGATCTAAAAGAACTTTTGTATATCCCCTCTAATGTCTTAAATTGAACCCAGGTTTATGATATAGTTTGGATGTAGTTAATAAAATAATTATCCTCAGAAGTCCAGAAATTGTTTCTTAAAAACAAAAGAGAAGATCAACCATGATCACAGAAGAAAAAAATATCATCTGAAACAACATATAATTTCCCAACTTTTTGAAATGCTTAATTCATCGTCTACGGTATAATTACTCAGCTTTGATGCGTACAGAAAAACAAGGCTGATCATTTAAAACGATTATATGAACGTCTATAATTCGCTTTTTACTAATGCTAATTGAGGCATTACGAAAACTTACCCATGCAACATACAGAGATTTTTTTCATCTGTAAATGAATTGAAAATTTCCTTGTAAAAAGTTGATATTTTTAATATTTTTGCTCAAAACATTGATTGCGGGTACACGTTAGGACCTCCTCGCCGAGGCGGTTCTAACGAGAACCCATAATCTATGTTTTGGACCAAAACTAAGAAAAACAGGTATATCCCTTCATACCCCCGTTTTACTGTATAAAAGTGGGGTTTAAGGGGATATTCATTGTACCGACATGTTTTCCTGTTAAGGTATTAAAGACCTATAAATGCCGATGCAGAAATTATTTAACTTATTTGGACTCCGACGACATTTCGTTGCTGTTACTTAGTGCCTGGAATAATGTTGAGGTAAAAGGCTAGGTGTTTCTATTTTTCTTTTTTCTTTACATTTGTAGAGGACTAATGCCCGTTCGAGAATTTACTACAGAAATCAAGAATGTTAGGGATTAATTATACAAGTATGTCCGTTCAGTGGAGGTTAAGCAACGGTCCTAAATTAATAATTAGAAGGTTTTTTGTTTAAATGGTTAAAGTAAGCAGTGACATCGCGCAACCAGAAAGAAAACCCCACTCTGAAAACCTGAGTGAGGAAATATATTGACAATCATGTACTAACACAAAGAGACCTTATCATAAGCCGGGTGAGCAATTATTTCCCTATAGCTGGCCACTCAGTAACCCAAACTTAACTATATAATAATATGAAAACGTAAACAAAGATGCAAACAACACACACGTTTATAGCAATTAGGACCACAACAGAAGAGCCGCCTGAGAACCGTCAGTATTATAAAATTACTGGGGACTAAACCGATTTTACAGGCCCTTAAACGTTGTCAGGTGGTTAACTCTTACTTGCAACCTATGATAAAATAATTTAAAACTAGCATCATTATAATGTATCTAATGCCTAATGGATTTTATCTCTGTTTCGAGCTTCATGTTATATAAACAAAAGGCCCGCAGAAATCTTTGCCTTTTCTTTTTTTCAGATTACCGTTAAACGGGGCCGTTTGTTTGATGACGATTGCAATATTTTGCGTGACTGTTAATGCCTCAGGTCCTGAACAACTTGTAGACCAATCGGCAGTTACTTACAACACTTCTGAGTACCCCGTTGATAATGGTGATGACGATGGAATGTTTACACAAGATGAAAGTAAAATGTCCATTGCTACGACGGATACTTTATATACTATTTCGTCGTCGATAGATGACACGTCAAACAGAATGGCGGCATCTCATTCTGAGCTATCAGACATATCCACCGAGACGTCAGCCATATCCACCGAGACGTCAGCCATATCCACCGAGACGCCAGCCATATCCACCGAGACGTCAGCCATATCCACCGAGACGTCAGCCATATCCACCGAGACGTCAGCCATATCCATCGAGTCGTCAGACATATCCACCGAGACGTCAGCCATATCCACCGAGACGTCAGCCATATCCACCGAGACGTCAGACATATCCACCGAGACGTCAGCCATATCCACCGAGACGACAGCCATATTCACCGAGACGTCAGCCATATCCACCGAGACGTCAGCCATATCCACCGAGACGTCAGACATATCAACCGATACATCACCCATATCATCTTTAACAACACCCGCCAACTTGTCGACAACTGTCAATGAGGCAATAACACAAGGCTCTCAATCATTGGCTGTTTCAGAGGCTGACGTCAAACAATTCTCGTACGTCACTAGAACTATTGTGAACCCCATCATATGCTTATTTGGGTTCATTAGTAACAGTCTAGGTGTCGGAGTACTCAAAAAACAAGCAAGACAACAAAAGCTGTCAATTTTCTGGTACCTGTTTGCCTTAACCCTTACGGACATTATGTTTCTCGGACAGGGACTCATAGACAGTATTCCACGCCTTGGATACTTGGTAGATGTATTTGATGCAGATCGTTCCAAATATTTAATGGCACATTTTAGGACCGGACTGGCATTCTTTGATCTGATATTTTTACACTCAGCGAGGTATATTGTTGTCGTAATGTCGTTTGAAAGACTAATTTCCGTTATGAATCCTCTGCATGTGAAAAACACGTGGTTTGCAAAGTATCCAATGAGAATCGTGGTATGTTGCGTCATTTTCAATGCTCTCATTGCACTACCAATGCTTATCTTCGCCACAGTACTAACACGCCAAAAGGGAAACATGACGGAGTACATATTCACATTTAAACATTACGATGAATTCATGTCCAAATGGTGGATTGTCGAAGCAACATTTCACAGTTTCGTTCCCATGTTGTTCCTGGTACCGGTCAATATTGCTATTCCTATCAAGCTTTACAGAGCGTCGAAAATGGCCTCAGCACTAAACCGGGACATTTCAAGCCAGCAAAAGAAAGTCACCCTCACAGTCATGGCAATAACGATGCTGTACATTTTTCTCACCATACCGCTGGTAGTTTCAAAGATCCTCCAGTACGTGAACCCAGACTTCAACATGCAAGGCAGATATAGGCTCTACTTTTGGTTTATCGTCGACCTCGGTCGTTGCCTGGGCTACTTGAATGCGGCCAATGATTTCCTGGTTTATTATGTGGTTTCCAATAATTATCGTTCAGTGTTTAAATCAATATATTGTCGATCATGTTACGGGCAGCTTGCAATTCAGACGTTGTATCATCCCAAGATGACCACACAACCGCCGTCAAGTAGCAACGACATCCCGACACTGTCGACTTCAAACATCTCCAAGGAACTGTGAATGTTTAAGTCTTAAGTACATAATATAACGACTTTCGTCTGTTTCGGCGTAATAATGATATGATCCTAACCACATAAAGCGGAGCGCAGCACGGTGACCCATGGTCGAAATACAACAGCCAGACCGCCAGGAAACTGGCAAACCCGCTTTCTAACACCGTTAATGGCAGCAAATATGTGTCCTGCCGGGCTTACACTAAACCGAATCCGTCTATAATGCAGACCTATCAAGTGCTCACAGTTCATTGAGAACATATTACCTTGATGCTAAATGAATTAATCTTTTGCCGTGTTAGTTGTTCTAAATGGGAGGGATACAGTTTAGTTTAGCATTCAAGATTACCTTCTCCTTGTATGTTTGACTTTTGATTACTACTGTAATATTAAATGCGGTTTAAAGGATCATTTTAAAATTGTTGTAGTATGTTGTCCTTGATTTAGACTTCCCTTGTATAAAGGTTTGAAATTGCAGAAAATTATTCTGGCTATCGTCGTAAGTTTATAAAGGGTCACTGATGAGGGTTCATTACCCGAAATTGCACAATATGGTCCATACTATCTCCATTTGAATGTTTTCACTGCTTTCAAAGGATCAAACTTATTTTCTATTAGTAATATCTTAACAAATGTGTGAACCTATACATACGACTATCCTCTAAAGGCAGGGGTCTCTGGCACTTCGTACAAAGTCGGGTTACCATGATTTCATGTAACATACTTTTTAAGCAAGACCACGTCTCGTCTATATTAATTAATCGAAAATTGTCGCAGCAAGTTCGACAAAAGAAGGAACAAATCATATTAAGTTTTCCATGTTTGATGGCAAACCAGTGTAAAACATCTAAATTCCGTCGCCTTGTTTAATATACGAGTCTGAGAAGCGCAGATTATCGAAAATACCCTGGAAATGAAATAAAACTTGTCCACATTTCATTGTTTAGTCTGAGAATATATATCTCATTGGTCCTTATCATAGGCATCGTAGAATGGTAAATAACCAATTAATACAGTGCATGGCTATGTGAAATAATGGACATCCATCTTTTACTCTTGATAATTCTTCTTCTACTCTTGATAATTCTTCCTTTGCTATACCACTTTTTGTGTGTCGCCAAGGTTTTGGTTCTGCGAGAACTTTCCTCAAATATCGTTTATACGAATATGTTGTTATCAATACGCGTGGTATATCTACGTATTATCAATACGCGTGGTATATCTTCTAGTACCTGAATAAATTTTGATATTGATTCGGTAACTTGAAATTATGTCTTGGTGATTCTTGACCAAAGAAATCTCAAGAACCAACTTCAGTTATGCAACAAAATCTATTGGGAAAATGAAATTGGACATTTCAAAAATGTTGAATAATTTCAATAATGCGGTATGGTCCATCATTTTACTCACTGCTCTTAAAGGATCTGAGTTTTATTTTTATTTGCTATTACTGCAGCTGGTGTTGTGCTGTGTGGCGGCCCTAAAAAGTCTCCCCGCACATCATCCATGGTGGAGGTTATATTTTCCTTTTGGTCCTTTGCGATCAGCGAGGGTCTTCGGAAATATAAAAAAATCATAATCGGCTTAGATTCAACGTCATATATACACGTATTTGGCTTTGTTTTATAATTTAAACGAATGTAAAAATTGTAAATACGAGTATATATGATATATCGACAGCTTACAGCTCCTTCTAATGTTTGCATTATTCACCATTTACTTCTCGAGGCAAAAACGCATTGAGATGATTGTCATGCTTAACCATTGTAATTGTGATAATCTAAAAAAGCATGGATGAGACTTTGGTCACACCTTCAAGGAGCAATCTGCTGCGCATCACTCAAACCATTTGAGCCGCCTCGTGGAAAAACCAACAACAGGTCCTACACAAACCTGTACAAGCACAGAAGCAGGCTAGAAGCTTGAAATTTTGGATTTATAAAATAGAGGAATTGTACTATCCATGTAGCGAAAACAAAGGCGCTGATGTGCGCCTTTGTTTTCGCTTATGCAGATTGTTGGTTTTCCCATGTGGCGGCTCAATTTTGTCAACAGTTTGCGCATTTCATTTTGTTAGCAAAGAAAATGATAAAAGCATCAAACCACCTGGCAGAGCTTAAGAAAGAAATAATACCTTTACCTAGATTCAAACAGCATAATAATTTTGATGATAAATCTTCATAACACCATCATGTGAGTGCTCATTAGAATCGCCTCGAACACCCTAACATAGTTCTGTTTGAATAAATTACCCCTTGATTATCATCACTTCCCCTTTTCTGTTCTTCTGCATTGATATTATAGCATTCACTCTGTGGCTTGCATAAAGTAGCAAATAAATTACTAATAGTGCTTTTGCCACCAACCCGCTTCCATCATTGCTTAGTGATGCCAGAGTGGCATCACTTGGATTCTCCAAAAAACTAGGCATAATAAATAAGTTTCGTCGAAGGTAAAGAGAACGTGCTTCAAAGTCTCTCAAACTATGCTCAATTCCGACGATTCACTGCAATGTCACAAATGGTATGCACATCGTTCAAGAGGTCAAAAATAGTAATATTTATGTAGAAATTTCACAGATGTTCCCATCCGTACGATACCTTAATAATGGTAAAAGTAGAAATGTCTTTATATTACAATACCTATCATTCAATAACAGTAAGAACAGGAAACCTTGTAATTGATAAAATTAAAACGTTTGCTAAATGTACATATGTCATTTTGTTCGAAATGAAGAAAAATAATCTTCATCTATGCTTATTGCGAATTGATTAATTTGTTATCTGACACACAAGAATATGGTCAAGTCCACTGTAACCTACTGCTAGGGTGCTGTCACTTTTTCTATACGCGACAGACACTGGACATTCCCTTTCCGCATTCTGTAATGCGACTGAAAAGGCTCCATGCTTCTTCCCGTTCGATCTTAGAACGTGAACTTTGCTGGAGGAGCTATCGCAGACCAGGACGTTGTCGTCGCCATCACTGATCAACCCCTTTGGCTTTTTGAAGCCGGCGTCTTTATACTGGTAGATTAAATTTCCGTCGACTGTCATACAGATCACCGATTTGCTCCCGATGTCAGAAACAAATATCTTGTTCCCAACTGTACTTACAGTAATATAGAATGGTTTGCTGAATAAATTTGACCCGTCATTAGTTTGTTTGATGCGCCGTTTCATGTTCCCTTGCTTGTCAATGACTCGAATCTCATCTGGGTCACCGGTTATAACGAATATTTCATGACCACAGGCATGGACACCCCAACAATATGCTTCCATCTGGATGACACCGCCCAGTTTCAATTTCGGCATTACATGTACATACCGAAGCTGGTACTTTATAGGCAGTGTGACGATAACGGAGTTGGCATCGACAACAGACACTCCGTAGACGTTCGATTGTAATTTCAAGCTGTCCAAATGCGACAAGGAACTGTCAAACAACTTTATTTTGCAATTAACATCGTCGCACGCGACAAGGTAACCGTTGGGCATGAAAGCACAGCCGGTGATTATAGGATCATGCTTGTCGTGTGACAGCCTGACATTCACTTTCCTGCTGCTCTGTATCTGACGCCCTATCAACACGGTCGGTTTACTGTTTTCAGCTTCTTTGTCGGAACATTTCACAATACCCAATGCATCCACACATCTTTGTAGGCCATCAAGAGTTGTGTTCCGTTCAAACGTGAGCCGAACGTCTGAATGATTCTTTTCCAGGTCATCCAGTCTTGTCTGGTAGTTCCGTAGATATGTCGACACTCGCGTTTCTGCAATAAACATGCTCTCTTTACTACCATCGTTTCTAGCCTTCTCTAACGATGCACATTCCTGTTCAAGCATTTGAATCGCGGTTGTTAAGGTTTTAATGTGTTGATCTAATCGTCGACGTGCTTGTTTTACGCAATGATCAAACTCATTCAACATTGTTTGCTCTAACTTGTTCATAAATTCGTCGATCTCTTTCCGAAATACTCTTATTTCGTTCTTGCATGCTTCTCTAGAACGCTCTAGTTCAGCTTCATTTTCTTGGCATTCTTTCTTCAGTCGGTCGTATGCATCTCTCAGTGATTGTGTTTTGGCTATAATTAAATCCAAACTTGCGGAGGAATACCCGGAACATTTCTGTTGAATAGAGGGCGTGGTACATTTGTGGTGTTTTATACTTTGGCACGAGCAACATATGAAGTCCGCGTGGTCCTCACAGTAGAATTGCACTTCCTGGTTTGTGTTACATCCACAGTAATCTGTCAGTTGGCGACTAGCTTTTCCGCCACAGATCGTTCCTGCAGGTACAACACTATGATTCTTCAATAACGGCAGCTTCATGTGGAAATCTGCACACGATTCACACAAGTATTCTTTACAGTTCTCGCAATAACTTCTTGCTTCAGTTTCCTTACCGTCCGTTTTACAGGACCCACATATGTGGTCGAAAAGTTGATCTGAAGATGCATGAATTGTCTTGGAACCATCTACGGATGACATTTCTGAGGTTTTCTATCTACTGGAATGATGAAAAAGTCGGTCTATATAACCGTTATAAACAAAATTAAGCATTCATATCGATTACCAGGTTCAGATTCTCATGATTTCAAACTGCATGGGAGATTCAGTTTTAAAAATACATGTGCAAGAATGGTTGATTCTCAAAATCAATTCGTTAACAACAGGATAGACGAGATCGCAAAATGATTAGGCCCTGAGAGGAGGTCCCCTTTACTCATTTACCGGCATATTTTGTCGAGTAGCTTATATCCTTGAAATTTCGCAGAAAAAATATATTTTATAAACAAATCTTAGGAAGCTTTCTAGCAATAGACTAAAGAGTTTTAAAAACGCAAAAAATCGAAATATTCTTTGCACCGATGACCTAGTCTTCCTGTACAGGTGGAAGGGGTCGGTTAGTGTACTCTGTATCTATTTTACATGATAACCGGCATTTTCTAACGCAATGACCACCCCCAAAAAGCCATTTTACAATTTTTGTCATGTGGCATCTCTTTGAATAAATGAAGAAAATATTTTACAATTTCACATGGAGTTTGTAGTAATCTGTATATAAAAACACTTAAATTTTAGTTTTGTCTCGTTTTTGATCTTTCTACGGGTCTTTGAAAATGAATTATCGGGCACAATTGGAGTTTTACAAACTTGATGACGTATATGCGACGTCTTATGATGTAATATTGGCCATCTTTCAACTAGTCGGCACTTCAGCGGTCCTTCCCAGGCTGTTGGGGCAGTGAAACTGATAAACCGAACATTTCACGTCAAGGTGCTAATGTCTTCAGAGGGTCGACATCAAGGCGCTAACTCGATTCTGTCGAGTACGTCGATCATGACCTTTGAGACAAGCTAGCATCAGTGCCAGACAATCAGTGCAACTGCCAAAACGTGTGCTTTTAACGAGAGAGCCATGCTCTGTATGGCAAGCAGCAAATTGTTGTCAGTCTCAATATAATTTGCAATGTTGGACTTACGGCTTATTTTCATATCAACGACGGTTGCTCTCACATTACTCATTATTTTGATACGAAATCCAAAACTGTTCAGCATGATGTTTTCTGCCATGCTCATGGATGCTTTTTAGGACAGTGACACTGGTTTTCCAATCAGGTACCGTTTTGATTTTAATATATTCAACCTTAGAAGGTTGCAAGCCAAACCTAAGGTGCAAATTGATTGCTAGATGAGCTCTTCTATGCAGATATGGATAAGAATGCTAGCTCAGAGGCAAAATTGCAGAGCCCTGGATGAAGTCTCACAGACAAGTCATAACTATGATCTCACAATCAGCACAAAAAAGACAGAGGTTGTACACCAACCCGTACAATGAATCGACCATCACTACGAATGGACCAAAATTGAAAGCTGACGATAAATCATCTACCTGGGAAGCACTTTATCCAGAGCAGTGCACATTGTTGATGAGGTCACTACCAGAATTTCAAGCAATGTTGCATTCGGAAGAGTACGTGCAAATGGCTGGGAGCGAAATGGAATCAAGCTTGACACCAAGCTGCAAGTCTACAGGGCTGTCGTCCGGCCAACTCTCTTGTATGCATGTGAGACCTGGACAATATATATACAAACGTCATGCAAAGAGACTTAACCATTTTCACTTAAGTTGTTTGAGAAAGCTGTTAATCAAGTGGCAAGACAAGATTCCAGACACAGAGGTCCTGAAGAAAGCAGGTATTCAAAGCACGCATACCGTCTTAAAGCTAGCACAGCTAAGATGGATTGGCAATGCTATAAGAATGCCTGATGAGCGATTTCCAAAGAAAGTGTTCTATGGAGAACTACAGGAGGGAAAACGCCCCCAATGTGGCCAGAAGCAACGCTACAAAACACCCTCAAAGCCTCTTTGAAGGATTTCGACATACCAATGGGGTCTTTGGACAGACTGCACAGGAGCGATCAAAGTGCAACAAAGGAGCTCTCTATGAAGGAAAGAAAATCTGTGAAGCTGAAAGAAAGCGCAGAGAACGCAAATCCAAGACCAATGGGCCTCCAGCAGATTCCATGAATTTGACTTGCTCTACTTGCAGCCGACAGTTTAGAGCTAGAATTGGCTTAGTCAGCCATCAATGAACTCACCTACATACATGAACCTTATTCATGAAATAATGATGGTCTTTCTCATTAGTCAGAGACGAACGACCATTTTTTGAAAACGTTCCACTATCCTACATGTACATACTTGTACATGCTAAAACCCTCCCAGAGCCTGTTTCATTTTTAACTTAAGACACTTGAGGTATCATACCATCGTTATCGAGTTACTACATATTTTGTGTGACCTACATTAAATTTGTATATATATGTAAATTACACCATTAGAAGGTCATATGATAAAATTTCATTTTATATAGAAACAGAAGAGAACATCGAAAACATGTCAAACTAAAGCGTCACAGACCGAAAAATGCTTACCTTGGCAGATGAGCATTACTATAAAAAGCTTTCCACACGGTGCTCGTTTAGAAGAAAACAAATTGACGCTTTCTTTTTCGGTAATGGCCGACGCGCACTATTCAATGGTTATCATAAGTGCATATAAATTAGATTAACACAAGTATTTGGAGGGTCTTTACAGGGTATATCGTTGCATTCAGAAATTATTCGCATTGAGTTGCAAAAATCAAATATTCTACATTTTAAAGATAATTATCTGGAAAATATATATATTAATTAGGATAGCCACCATGATGAATCAAAAACGAGGACTCACAGATTCAGTTAGCTGCCCGACGATGGAGATCCCTGGGCGCCAAATAACTTACTGAAAATTTGGAGCAAACGAAAAACACCAGTCGAACCTCGGTGGGCCAAGCAACAGGCAAGAAGCTCCGGCGCAAACCACTAAAATGCATAGCTTTAACTTGGGGCCATCATAGAGTCTGACGCCCGACCCACCGGCGTGCAATTAAAGAAGGCAGCATAGTTATCAACCATGATTGGGTTAAAACTAAGCATACAGACTGTCGTTTAACATTCGAGTTATTTCTCATACGGCTGTAATGTGTAATGATTTTTCTGAACTGAAAAAAAAATCATTCCTGTCTGTAAGTTTCTTAAGTCACTATAACATTCTGGTTCCGGAAGGCGTCTTTAACCCAACATTAAATTTGGAAATCAATTAATAGTGTCTACGATAAAATTTAGAACATGTTTTCCCTTTGTCCCTTTGAACCTTTTACGCACGAACATTTTTACTTTATTTGTTATTACTGCAGCTGGTGTTGTGCCGTGAAGCGACCCTAAAAGGTCTCGCCGTATATCATCCATAGTGCAGATTATATTTTTCTTCCCGTCCTTTGATATCAGTATATTATTCAAAGAATCAGAAAATTCACGTCAAGAGCCATCTTCTTAACATACTGTAGTTTTAATTATTTGACTCCTTTTAGTCATATTGTCTTTGATTTAGACTCCCCTTGTGTAAAGTTTTTTGAAATCACAGTATACTGTTCTGGTTATCGTCGCCGGTTTATAAAGAATCACTGATGAGGGTTCCATCAGAAAAACATGCCCATAAAAATTATACCCCCTTGAACCCCACATTTATATTGTAAATATATACAGGGATTTACCTATTTTTCACATTTTTGATTCAAAACAAAAATTGTGTGTACTGGTTAGAACCGCCTCTGCGAGGTCAGACTGCCGTTCTAACGCGTACCCACAATCAATATTTTGAGCAAAAATAAGAAAAATATCAAACTTTTTCCGCTGAAAATTTCGATTTTCGATTTATATCATGGGCATGTTTTCGTAATTCGTAATGATTACCCGAAATTGTACAATATGCCTTTGAACATTTTCACTGCTTCCAAAGGTTCAAATTTTTATCTTTTATTAGTAATACGTACACGTATCTGTATCTTAACAAGTTTGTGAACCTATACATACGACTATCCTCTGAAGGCAGGGGTCTCTGGCACTTCGTACAAAGCCGTATTACCATGATTTCATGAAACATACTTTTTAAGGCAGACCACGTCTCGTCTATATTAATTAATCGAAAATTGTCGCAGCAAGTTCGACAAAAGAAGGAACAAATCATATTAAGTTTTCCATGTTTGATGGCAAACCAGTGTAAAACATCTAAATTCCGTCGCTTTGTTTAATATACGAGTCTGAGAAGCGCAGATTATCGAAAATACCCTGGAAATGAAATAAAACTTGTCCACATTTCATTGTTTAGTCTGAGAATATATATCTCATTGGTACTTATCATAGGCATCGTAGAATGGTAAATAACCAATTTATACAGTGCATGGCTATGTGAAATAATGGACAGACATCTTTTACTCTTGATAATTCTTCCTTTGGTATACAACTTTTGTGTGTCGTTTGCGTCTGCGAGAACTTTCCTCAAAATAGAGGTTCTAATACGAGTGGTATTTTCATATGAAGTTTATTAAGCGAGCCTTCGACGAGTTAAATAAATTTCATATGAAATGTCAGGAGTGTAATATTCTTTTTATCATATAACTTTTAAAATAGGATTTTATTGCCTCATTAAGTGGACATGTTTTCAATGAAAATTTACATTGTTGTTACGGACGTCGTCAATGACGAAAATACGTTTTCCCGCAAATACACGTCTGGTCAAATTATTTTTATACGTCCAAAATCTTCAGCGTGTTGAGATTTTCCATACGCGCGGTGCGCGTTTGGGTTATATGCTAATGTGTGTCCAGTTGGACTGTTGTTTTAGGTCCGATAAGGTATCAATACATTTATAACACGTTTCTTGTTCGATATGACTGTATCTTAATTGATTCTAAATTTAAGAGGTGTTTGCAGAAGCGATTTAACATTTCCCGTCTACGCCTAGCATGGAAACATTGACAGAGGGAAAATCGAAGGTGTTAGATTTCTAATTGTATGCTTTGTTTTCTCATATCAGTTTATAATTTTGACTTAATTTCTCATCAGTTCTGGATATTCAGTCGATATCCATACTGAGAATTATTTGAATTTGGTTCAAATGTCTACGAGTAAAAATTCCATATCGGACGCAATCTTTCTTGTAATTCTTATAGCCTGTATGGATAAAGCCTTAGACATCATGGTATGGTTATTTTTACGTTCACGTGCAAATGCTAGGTCACATAATTATAAAATAAGAGTTTAAGCAACATCTTGGAAGGCGACTGCAAAACTATAGTTTATTTGCTAGGAAACTGCTTTTGAAAATGCTAAAAATGCACTGTAACTATTCGCAACTAAGATATGGTGCATAGTTTGAAAAAATCCCACGTCCCTGGTGGGATTCGAACCCTGATCGCCGGGGTAGTAAGTATTTCAGAGATTGTACTATTGATTGAAAAGCTGTGCTATTTATAGAAGCTACGCATCATGTGATCTGCCAACCTGACCTTCCAACCACGACAGATAATCTCGAATGGGTGAAAATGCAGTGGGACGTAACCCTTCCCCAATTTTAAGAAAATAATCATTTATGATTATGAGAAAATCATTTTATGACTTTATGACTCATTTGGTCCATCCCGGACAAGCCCCTATCTTACGAATATGACAATTCGTAACTAAGATATGATGCATAGTTTGAAATAATTCCACGTCCCTGATGGGATTCGAACCCTGATCGCCGGTATAGAAATCCAATGCTCTAATCACTGAATCGATTAATTGAATGGCTGTGCTATTTAGACTCGTAGAAACTGCGTATCATATGATCCACCAACCCAACCGTCCAACCACGGAAGATAATCTCGAATGAATGAAGGTGCAGTCAGACATAACAACTGATCAGCAAAATTCGCTTGTGCCAGAAGATAATCAATAATATGGGCAACGTTCAGACATGACTTGGACGTAAAACATCAACTAAAACGTTCTTAGCATGTGTTGTATGCCTACTGCACAAAAAGAAATTCAAACGTTAATTGACATGAACATGTTTCTGGCAATCAAATAATTACAGAACCATTGATTTGAATTACAGGGATCAAACATGCTCTTGAATATCAATTACGGGGTCTTGAAAACTGCGGAAAACATTGTTTGTCATTTCAAGTAAAGTGTCAAATATGATTTCTTTATTAATCATTGATAAGGCACTTAGGTCATTTATAAAATGGGCCACATCATGAGAAAACCAACGTTTTGCATATGCGAAAACAAAGGCGCAGATCAGCTTCAGATCAGCCTAACGGCTCAGGTGAGCTAAAAAGGCTATCAGAACTTTTGAATGGTCTTTCGTCTCTCACTAATGAGAAAGACCATGATCATTATTTCTTGAATAGGTTCGTGTGGTCTGGTGAGTTCTTTGATTCAATTCTAGCTCTAAATGTCGGTTGCAAGTAGAGCAAGCCAATGTCATTGAATCAGCTGGTGGCCCATTTGTATTGGTTTAGCAATCTCTGAGTTTTCTTTCAGCTTCACAGATTCTCTTTTTGTCATAGAGAGTTGCTCCTTTGTTGATGAGACCTCGCCACTTTGATCGCTCCTGTGCAGTCTGTTCCCAAGACCCAGAACTTTCAAATAATTCGATGTCCAATGATTTGTCGTCAGGGACAGGCTCAGATCCGACTATCAGAAGCATCTGATTTGTCCATTAAGGTTAGCTTTCTTATGGGGGAACTCCCTGAACTACATGCGTGCAACTTATCCTGCTCCACCAGGTATCTAAAATCAACGGTCTGATCTATTTTCTGCACAGCTGGACAAAAGACCATGCCTCTACCTTATGTAAGATATAACCTATGCAGGAATGAACCCTTGAAGTGAGAACATGTGTCTGCAGCAGTTGTTCTGGGCTTATTGAAGTGTGTCGACGAATGATCAAAAACAGACTAGGACGTAAAAGGTAATAGTAGGCAATGATCAGGAAATGAGCAATCAGAAAGAAAGGCTTTCCACATCAAAAACCGAAGTGGGGTAAAAACTAAATTAACAATTAGGTACTTATACTAAGGGAACATATTGTTAGCCGAGTGAGCAGCTGTTTCCCAATAGGTTGTAACTCAGTTAACATAACTGAACTAAAAATATGAAAACGTACATAATGTGCAAAAGCGCAAACAGTTAATCACCAAGACATAAAATAATTAGAACCACAACAGCAGTATCGCGTTGGAACGATCAGTAATATAAAATTACTGGCAGGCTTAAATCGATTTAACATGGTCTCAGTTTCTGCAGGGGTACACATATAATTAGTTGTTCGGTCCGCGTGGCGAAGCCCTAACTAGCTACTTAATCACCAGGGAAAAATAAATCAAATTTATCACCATGATGAATAAAAAAGAAGACTCACAAATACAATAAGCTGCACGGTGATGGAACTCCCCGGGTGCCAAACAGCATTACTGAAAATCTGGAGCAAAGTAAAAACTTCAGTTGAACGCCGGTGGGCCAAGCATCGAATTAAACAAACAAACATAAAGCCACACATTCCACTAATAGACAGTTCTTTGTTACTGACGGGGATTGTGATATGGACATTTAAACTTTGGGGAAACCTTTTCTTCCGGACTTCTTTTGCTGCGTGATAAGCCACCAGCATCGGCAATCTTTGACCCACTTCTATAACTGATACTTTAAGTTATATCCACTGAGAGAATCTATTCGACTTCGTCCAACGGCATCCAGGTAGTCGGCAGTGAGAACCTCAAATAGAATGCGTACGCTGCTTTTGATTGCATGCCGGTGGGTCAGGCGTCAGACTCCTTGATGTTCCCAACTTAAAGCTATTCATTTTAGTTGGTTGGGACTTGAGCTTCTTGTCTGTTGCTAGTCCCACCGGGGTTCAGCTGGTGGTTTTCTTTTGCTTCGGATTTTCAGTAAGTTATTGGGCGCCTAGGGATCTCCATCGTTGGGTAGCTTACTGAATCTGTGAGACTCAGACCTCGTTTTTGATTCATCATGGTGGCTATCATGATTTATTTGTTTGTCCTTGATGATTCATCGACTAGTTAGAGATTCACCACGAGGACCGAACAACCAATTAAATGTTGTGAACCACTGCAGAAGCTGAGGCCGAGGTAATGGCCATGTAAAACCGGTTTAAGCCCGCCAGTAATTTTATATCACTGATCGTTCTAAGGCGATACTTCTGTGATGGTTCTTATTGCTTTATGTTTTGGGGTTGAATTTTTGTGCTGTTTGCGCCTTATGTGCGTTTTCATATTTTTAGTTAAGTTTGGACAACTGAGTGGCCTCTTATTGCGAAAATATGTGCTCACTCGGCCTAAGATAAGTTTTCTTAGTATAAGTACCTAATTCTTAATTTGTTTTTTCCCACCTCTGATTTTGGAGTGGGAATTTCTTTCTGGTTGTGCCATTTCCTGATCGTTGCCAATTTTTACCTTGCCATAGAGATGGTCATAAAACTTCTCACATACTGCACATTATAAATCAATGAGTTCCAATTTGAGGCCAAGGTAGTTCTTCCCAGTTGGTTTTAATTTCCGGCTGGCATATGCAGTTACACTCTCTATTCCATCTTATCTTTGGTGCAGCACTGCACATATATCGCCCAAAGAGGCATTTATGTAGACTTTGAAAGCTAAACAGAAATCTTCATGTGCCAGTATAGGTAGGTTTGACAGCCTGCAAATGATACTGTCAAAGCTTCTCTAATTATTAATACCGGTACTTTCAAATGGAGCCTTTGACACTTTCCATAAGTTCTTTCTGCCTATCGGATTTTAACACAACCAGCCGGAATGTCGTTCAGTGACATATAGCTATCGCCGCAAATCCATTTATAAATCAACAATAGTATCTTGCAAAATAGAAAGTATAGCGCATCCTTAGTTGATTTTTGCACTTTTGCACTCGTCAACCTATAAGTGTCCCTCTACTGGTATATGTATGCATCACTTCCATATTAGTCTTTGTATCGACTATCCTGTGGAAAGGTGCAAAATTACAGTAATTCTCTTTGGCTCCATGTTGCCAAATCTATAGGCTCACGGAAGAGGCTTGGGTAGCCGAAACCGCGGTATGACCCACACCCTTCTCATTTATATGTTCACTGCTCTTAAAGGATCTCAGTTTTATTTTTTATTTAATTGTCCCTCTCTTACTGGTATATGTATGCGTCACTTCCTCAGACACGAACAGGCCAAGGTAAGATACTTTACTTTGAAGAATTTACATTTCGAAGGTTTCAGCTACAGGCTGTTTTTCCTTTTTCAGCAGCCACTCCAGAAAGGGTCGCAGGTTTCTTTGCCTACTTGTACTTTTCTATAATGTTCACGGAAAAGATCAAAATATTATTATATCATCTTTTGCACCAGTTCCTGAACATGGGGCCTGAGTTAAAGAAAATATTTGTTTGTCCTTTTCCTACCCAGCATTTTAGAATAGCGAAATTATCATATTATATTCTGCTTTCAGTAGAAAATGGACAAAAATGCAGACATGTCGACGTTTTATCTCATACATCTGGTAACACAGTCTACCATTTATCTTGAATGTTTGATCACTTGATCTTTTGCATTCATTGCAGCAACAAATGTTCTCAACAATCATGCTTTTGGTAGA